>CM042151.1:76972868-77175368 GCA_023376005.1 Doryteuthis pealeii | reverse complement strand
TTATAATCTATCAGATATTTTATTTTAAAACTTTCTGATTCTTTCAGATCACTTAACTTTGACCCCACCTCCTTGTTTTTTGGTGCGCAAATTCATATCTTTCCTCAGGGTATTAGTCCAAAAGTGAATGTAATAGTGTGAACTACTTAACCTAATGGGCCGGGTTAGCTCAGTCGGTAGAGTGTTCGGCTAGAAACCACAAGGTACCTAGTTCGATAACAGTCCTCGCCAACTCAGCGTATGAGTAGCACAGGGATCTGTGCAGTAAAGTAAGGAGCTGATGGTAGGTGTGGCGCTCCACCTCAGATGCTAAAAAACAATCTCCTTGGTCTAGCGCTATTGAAAAGGGGATAGACTCCCTAACTGACTGGCTGATACCAACTTTAGGCCGCCCCGTCGACTTTACTTTACTTACTTACTTAACCCATACCTCGTTTTGATATCTCATGAGCAAGATTTTCCAGTCATATTTCTGGTGAAGAAACAGGAGATGAGTAATTTGAAGACCCAAATGTTTTCCAAATAAAGTTAAAAGAAAAATTTTGTCAAGAGATTTACCAATTATATATATTCTATTTCTCTGAATTCTTGAGATGAGGCTTGATACTTAGTATTATTGTCATCATCTTTATTGTTATCTGTTAGGGAGAGTTATCTCCCCCTAACAATTCGAACCGGGTACTCTTTAAAAAGTAGGGGGACAAAATACTGACAGCCAGACAGACAAGAACTGAGCCCGCTATGTGACACACATGTATCCTACATCAAGCTGAACTGAATCCAAAACCATCCCACTGTATTCCCTATCAGTGAGAATAAATAAAACAAATATTGTTATTATTAACATATTCCCTGTTTTTATTATCAATTCTGTATATCCTACATCTAAGGATACAACATTATCTATACAAGGTATTAACATATTCCCTGTTTTATTATCAATTCTGTATATCCTACATCTAAGGATACACATTATCTATACAAGGTATTAACATATCCCTGTTTTTATTATCAATTCTGTATATCCTAAATCTAAGGATACAACATTATCTATACAAGGTATTAACATATTCCCTGTTTTTATCAATTCTGTATCAACATTATCTATACAAGGTATTAACATTTCCCTGTTTTTATCAATCTGTATATCCTACATCTAAGGATACAACATTATCTATACAAGGTATTAACATATTCCCTGTTTTTATTATCAATTCTGTATATCCTACATCTAAGGATACAACATTATCTATACAAGGTATTAACATATTCCCTGTTTTATATCAATTCTGTATATCCTACATCTAAGGATACAACATTATCTATACAAGGTATTAACATATTCCCTGTTTTTATTATCAATTCTGTATATCCTACATCTAAGGATACAACATTATACAAGGTTCCTGAGTTCAAGAAGGTTCCTGAGTCTGACAAGAAATACCTGAAGAAAACCAGAGAGCACATTGCCCGAAACATTGTGGAGATAGCAATAAAGATGAGGACATCTTAGTTCGTGTGAAATAATCATGTTTGGGTCTTCCTTGAATAGTTGCTGATAGAAGAATAAGTTAAATAGGTTAAATCAAACTTAATGGACATAAATTCTACCAATGAATGTCAACCTGCTGAAAGAAAAAAAAATTACCAAAATCAGGAAATTGAACGAATTTAATTAAATTTTCACTGTTGAAATATAAATGAATTAAAGATATAATGCACCGGTTATTTTATTTAATAACTTTTATATTTTTTCTATACTTTTTCAGGATTTTTGAATTCAGTTTTCCTTCTCCTAGACTAGTTACCTACCCAAGGTTAAAGAGCCCAGTATGTAGATATATATTATATAATATATATATATATATATATATATATTATCTGTACTCTTTCTGGTAATCTGAACATTAGCTACTTAAATGAGAGTAACCTCCCTCACTTTGAGTAAACCGTGTGTTTTGTTTTGTAAAAACATGGATTTTTCGACAAATTGGTATACCTATACTTTTCTAACATACAGGTACTCTCATAGAAATATTAAGATATTTTTTTAAAATCACCTGTGGGATATTCTAAGCATATGTTGACAGGGATTGTGAACATGTGGAGACTGTTTGAAAATATAATATAATTATATTTATATAAATAAATAATATTTTTTCAGCTCAGTTAACTTTGAACCACGTGTCTTTGAGGTGCAATATGTTTTTTGTCAAGAGATTTACCAATTATTTATTTTCTATTTCTCTGAATTTTTTAAATGAGGCTTGATACTTTGTATTCTTGTCCTCATCTTTATTGTTATCTACACAAAGTTCTCGAGTTCAAGAAAGTTCCTGAGTCTGATAAGAAATACCTGAAGAATGCCAGAGGGCACATTGCTCGAAACATTGTGGAGATAACAATAAAGATGAGGACAATAGTCTAAAAAATTCATATATATTTTCTATTGTGCATATCTTAGGACATTAATATTAAATCTTATTCATCTACTGCAATAGGAAATAGAACAACTTCATCTTCTTTTCTATCAAGAAAATAGTAAATCGGAAAAGATAAAGAAATATTTACTCATCTTAGTAATCATGTTTGGGCCTTCTTTGAATAGTTGCTAATAGAACAAACTGATATTGGGGCAAAGAACTCTCAATATGGGGTAAACATCACAACCCTTGCAGAAGTCTGTTTCAGCGATGAGGACCAATTGACAGAAGTGGGGCCCGGGTACACATTTTTTTGGAAAGGATGCCGATGGTAGCTGTAAGGATTTGATGTAAGATGGCTTGAGCACCCCATCCTGAAGTGGCCTCTACATAAGCGGCACATGACGGATGGCATGGACACATTTTCTTCATTTAAGACTGACCATATATGTGTCCTCTGTTGAGGGCTGGGCTTCTCAGTCACATACGGTCGCATGCAAGAGGAAACTGATAGAAACAAATTTGGACCAGTAAGCCATCTGTGTGCTCACAACCGAATTACTGTGAAGAAGTGGCCTTCTTCTGTGAAGAAGTGGCAATCACTATATATAAATATATATATATATATATTATATAATATATTAAATCTGGCAGTTTATAGAAGTTTTCAATAAACTTTTCAATTTTTTTCTTATTATCTTGTTACATAGGTGAAATACGAATAATACTTACAATAGTCCTTTGATTTTTTTCTATATCAAACTGTAATAAACCGTATTAGCATGCAAGTGTATGGTGATGAGGAAAAGAACAAAACACAGATTTTAAGTTCAAAATTGTATTGAAAAATAACATGAGAACGGTGAAAAGATAGAAATGAAAATTAAAGGATAATTTTGGTGATAGTTATGTCTTGAATAAAAAGTCAGTGAGCGTCCGGTGGCCGAATCAGTTGCAGTTTAGGTAGGTGGGCAGAAGAACCAGTGGTAGTGGTTAGGTGTTGGTAGGTGAGTCGAGTCTTGCATTGTTAGTCGTATGTAGCGGTTGGGTTCCTTGTATCAGTCGGTGTATTATTGTTGTTGTAGGCAGAATTTTGTGTTTGATATTCTTGTATCGTGTTATAATAGTAGGAGAATTGGTACCGCTCCTTTAAGTGAGGATGGTCGGTGAGAGCAGGGGTTGGGATGTGTGGAGGTCGCCCCTTGTGATGTATCTTCGCTTGCGAGCGCTTGTTTGGGTGTGTTCGAATTGAGTTATGTCTTGATAAAAGTCAGTGAGTATCGGTGACCGAGTCAGTTGTAGTGTATAGGTGTTGATTATGCGAGCTTGTCTTGTGTTTTTAGTAGTCGTTAAACGAAATGGAATTGTTCCTCTGTTGTGCCTGTGAGGTCAGGTTTGGGTAAGTGGGTGGTGTAGGTGAATCGCCGCCTGTGATGTTGATTTCGCTTGCGAGCGCTCGTGTTGGCGTGTATTCGAATTGACGCCTGGACCTCTCTGTGCTGTCGGCCTTTCAAAGCTGTTTATTTATAGAAAGCCGCGGCCCAAAATCGGATCAATTGAAGTGATTTTCATTTCACCCGGGAATCGCTTTCATTGGATGAAAATGCGAATTTTATTTACCAATTTTATTTTATTTAATGTCAGGAATTGATTATCAAAGCAGAACTCCCGATCGGAGCCCATGCGCAGATATGTGTTAAAATGGTCATTCTGTTTTAGGCTACGATAGAGGACACTTCCGATTTTGGCGTCTCTGCCTTATGTTTGTTTTGTTGGCGAGTGTATGTATCTTTTATTATTGCGGTATGTGTGCAGATTGAAATGCTGAATTAGTGAATCGGGAGATATCTACATTTGCTTATGCAACAAAACTAACAGAGAAAATCCTATTGAGAAATAGTCATACATGGACCTTCATTGAAATGAAATAATCAAAGAACACTTTGTAATCAAGCATTACATTTTATTACCTACTGAAAGAAAAATAATCTTTTTTATAGTAAAACAGATGTCTTTGAATTTTCTATATCCAAGTTACTAAGAAAATCCTCTTGAGAAATTATAAGTCATACATAGACCTTCCCTGGAAATGAAATATTCAAAGAACACTTTATAATCAACCATTATACTTTATAACCCACTGAAACATATATAAATTTTTATTGTATTGAATTTTGCATGATGGCACACAAGCTCTAATAATTTATATGGTACCAACAATTTTTACCTCAACATAGCTTCCACCAACTCTAGTCACCTTCTTCTCAGCTTAAAAATACATTAAGAGACTAATTTTAATGAATTCATTTTATTATTGTTAATCTTATTTTATCATCTTCTAAAATTTATCTTTTACTTTTTAATGGGTTATTTCTTTTATTTTTAGTGGGGTCTTTTTTTCTAGGTTTATTTGTTTTGTTTTTGTTATATCTTAATCTCAAGTTATTTTTTTTCTTAGCTTTTTAGATTTGTTTTACTCTGTTTTGTTGGCTGGGGATGTAGAATACACCAACTGCACCTCTGCAGAGGGATATGACACCTACCTCCTACTGCCAATGGAACCACCAGTTGGCCATGGGTTGCTACCTGTAACGTCTGAAAACAGGATTGTAATACTGAGTGGTCTCTGGCAAAGGTACTAAATGGTACCGTGGTATGCAACACTTGACTTCAACTATTACTTGACCAAGAAGGGCCAATTGATTGGCTCATCATGTCAAGCCATAGACCTTATATGATTGTTTCAGCCATTACAACCCTTAACAAAATAGAATTAAACATCTAAGCTTCTTTAACTCTTGGAGTGACCCTTACAAAAGTGACCATTCCAAACCAAAATAAAAGACTGCTGTCACGTTTATGTCGTCGATATCAATTTGAAAGAAGTTCTCAAAAGATGAACGATCTAACTAAATGCAAAAAGAAGAAGGAGAGGGAATGTGTTCTGTCGAATAAAGTGTAATCTGTTGCTCGCAGTGCATCCTTAACCCACCCCATCCCTATAGAAGCTTGGAATGAGGACAGTAGTAGTGGCAAAGAGTTGAAGATGACACAGGCAGCAGGAAGGATCTCTCTCTCCTCTTCTCTCTCTCTCAACCGGCAGAGGTCAGGAATGAGGACTGGGGAGGAAAAAAAAGTAAAAGTAAGGCAGTGAGAGAAATCCCAGTCCCGCAAAGAAGATGGACGTTATTGTACATTCACGAGAAAAAGCCCACTATCCAAATAGGGCCCAATATTTATTTCCGAATAATGTTTCAACAGAAGCCCAGTTAAGAAAAATAAGATAAAACCTCCATAGACTATGTGACGAAACAGAAAAGGAAAGACTTCATCTCTTTTATTCAACTTCAATAGCAAATAAATTCAGGAGCAAGATGGGAGCGATAAGCAGAATGAAGAAATTTCGTCAGACACATCACGAGAATATACAATGGAATAGGGACCAACTGAAGCTAAGTACCTTTATCAGTCATTGAGACTTTTTAATATCATCCTTCATTGAGTTTTTCCTTTTGTTATATATACGTTTGAATCAGCCAGTATATTAAATTTCTCTCTTTCTTTCTTTGTTACTTTTTATAACTTTTATTTATTCTTTTCTTTACATGATCAATATTTCCTTCTTCACTTTATTTTCTTTCTTCCTTTCTTCCCTTTTCCTTTTTCTACTTTTGTATCCCTATATCTCTCCCTCCCACTCTCAGCCCCTCTTTCTGTCTCTTTCTTTCTCTGTCTCTATGCCTTTGTCTCTCTGTCTCTGTACCTGTCACTGCCTCTCTGTCTTTCTTACTCACACTCTCTCTCTTTCTCTGCCTCTCTCTCTCTTTCTATCTCTTTCTATCTCTCTCTGCCTCTTCTTACTCAACTTTTCTCTCTTTCTCTCTCTCTCTGAATCTGTCTTTCTCACTGCCTTTGTCTTACTTACTCACACTCTCTCTCTCTTTCTCCCCCCCCCTCTCTCTCCCCCCTCTCTCTCTGCCTATCTTTCAATTGCTTTCTCTCTTTCTAAGCTTCTTTCTCACAAACATTTGCCAGCTCACGATATGATAGAATATCTAAATGAACATATTCTCCCAGTCTGTTAGCGTCCACTTATTATCCTGCCTAATTATGGAAAATTAATAAAATTGATTTATAAAATAATATATCTGCCTTACATTATTCTTTTGCCAATGTATTCATATGAATTCATCTCTAATTTTTTTGGTCTCTCTCTCTCTGATGAAAAACCCAGCGTTTCACATGCTTAAACTTTAGACAACATAACACTGCATAATGGGAACCTTAGTAAGCATGAACCATTAAAACTATAGTCATGTAATAACAGTTGGAGTATCATGGTGTGTAAATAAATGTCTTTTCAAAATTGAGCTCATGCTTGAAATTTAGACGAACATAACACTGCATGATGGGGACCTTAGTAAGCATGAACCATTAAAACTTATAGTCATGTAATAACAGTTGGAGTATCACGGTGTGTAAATAAATGTCTTTTCAAAATTGAGCTCTGTGAAAATGCAGTTCCACACATTTCACAAGAAAATGGTTTCTCACCAGTGTGTGTACGCATGTGTGATTTCAAACCCCAACTCTGTGAAAATGCTGATCCGCAGACTTCACAAGAAAATGGCTTCTCTCCAGTGTGTATTCGTATGTGATACTTTAAATGGGAACTCCTAGAAAAGGCAGATCCACAGATTTCACAAGAAAATGGTTTCTCACCAGTGTGTGTTCGCATGTGTCTTCTTAAAAGGTAAGATAATGAAAATGCTGACCCACAGACTTCACAAGCAAATGGCTTCTCTCCAGTGTGTATTCGCATGTGTCTTCTTAGACTGGAAGGGTCTGAAAATGCAGCTTCACAGACTTCACAAGAAAATGGCTTCTCACCAGTATGTGTTCGCATGTGGTTTCTTAAATGAAACCTCCCTGAAAATGCTGACCCACAGATTTCACAAGAAAATGGCTTCTCTCTAGTGTGTGTTTTCATGTGTGTTTTTAGATTTAAAGGGTCTAAAAATGCTGATTCACAGACTTTACAAGAAAATGGTTTAGTGTGTATTTGCATGTGTTGTTTCAAATTGCACCAACGTAAAAATACCAATCCACAGACTTCACAAGAAAATGGCTTCTCTCCAGTGTGTGTTTCCATGTGTCTTCTTAAGTGGGAACTCCTAGAAAATGCAGATCCACAAACTTCACAAGAAAATGGTTTCTCTCCAGTGTGTGTGCGCATGTGATTTCTCAAAGTGGAAAGGGCTGAAAATGCCGATCCACAGACTTCACAAGAAAATGGCTTCTCTCCAGTGTGCGTTCGCATGTGGGTTCTCAAATTACAACTCAGTGAAAATGCCGATCCACAGACTTCACAAGGAAATGGTTTGTCCTCAGTCTGTGTGTGTCTGTGTGTTTTTAAACTGGAAGGTTCTGAGACAGCTGATTCATCAACTTCACAAGAAAATGATTTCTCTCCAGTGTGTGTTTGCATGTGTGCTTTCAAATCTGAACTCACTGGAAATGTGGATCCACAAATTTTACAAGAAAATACTTCCACTTCAAAATGTGTTTCCATATCTGTTTTCAGTCTTGATCTCTGGAAAAATGTTAATCTCCACAGTGGTGAAAGGTTGGGTTTACAAGAGACTATTTTTCAACTTGTTCTTTGAAATGTGTCTTTTTACATTTCAACACCATTCTTCCCAATGCAGTTGATATCTGTGAATGAATAAGAATTAACATATCATTTTTTTTTTAAACAAGAAACAAGAGATTCAATAATTTTTTGGTATTATGATATTACAATCAATTCATATTTCAATTAACTGCATAACTGGTACATAAACATAAAGAAAATTGTTATTCAACAATTCATTTAATATCAATACAGTAGTTTTTTCTTGTTATTCAACAATTCAACAAATAATGAAGTAAATTTAATGGAATTTAATATAAATACAGTATTTTTTTTGTAATTTTGACAAAAATTTATCAGAATTAAAGGACACTTCATTTATAAAAATATGAGAATTTTTTTCCACCCTAACATTTAGCAAACAAAACAAGTGCACTTAAGGCAAATATTTTATCATCTTAAACTGAATGAAACATGGGAAAATTATTTTTTCATGTAGAACAAAAATGGAATGTGGAAATAAATGATTAATTATATTTTTTATTTATATGGATAAGTAAATCACATTTAAAGTATTATTAATAATAATAATAAAATAATGATAATAAAGATGATCCTATTGAATAATTCATGTGTTACAAGAAAATAAATTCATATATTTCAATACAAATTATTCAAAGCAGAACAAATAATTTAAGGTAAAACAATTTTATTGAAATAAATTTAATTGTTTATTAAAGTTTTGTTGGATGCCAGTACTGTTATATTCTGGGTATGAAAACAGATCAATGAAATAAAAAGGGGGCAGTTTTGAATTAGGTCAATAAATTGAGAGAGATTGATAATAATAATCAGAAACAGGTATCCAATAGGCACCCCAGCGAGTAGCAGTTTTTAAAAGAACAACTTTTGCTTTTCACTGTAAACCTCCAATAAACAAACAACAGATGATTTTTTTTACATTAGAATTTCACTGTAAGATTTTTTAAAGGTTAGTTCATGTTTATTAACAAACCAAAGACACATTTTTATACTGAGAATTTTTATTTAATCAGAGGAGAAATGCAGATATTCAAATGAGAATAGTTTTTTTTTTTTAATTATAAAACTTTAACCGAAAGACCACATTATATATAAAGACACATTTTTATATCAAAATAGTGTTCTTTAGGGATGTCCAGCATATGTGTCAAATTTAGCCCCTCCCCTCATATTTAACACAATGAAACTTGCATAAAGGTTAATATTTTCAAAAGTTTTGAATCATTCAAAAGAAGAAACATTTTAAAAAAAACACCTAGTGAATCTTTTTTTTTTTTTCTTTGATTTTCGGCTTACAGAAATAATAAAAATTGTGAATGAAAACAACATTTACATTTTTGCACCATTAAATCAATTGAAATTTAACATAACCAAAAACAAGTTATCATTACCTGCTTTTAAAAATTCAATAAAAAATCAATTAATGGTCCGATTTTCACAAAAATTTTGATATTATTCACATGTTGATGAAATTATGTTTAAAATTGTTTTTTTCCTAAATATATTAAGGATTTTTAAATATATTAGAAGATTTCTTTTTAAAAAAAAATTTTCTCTTCGCAATTCAATTAAAAAAGCAAGTAAAAGTTTGAAAAATAATAATATTATGACATTTTTTAGCAAAATTCAGAATTCGTGTTTTTTTGTATTTTAACAAAAATAAATCCCTCATAGAAACTCATAAAACTTTTCTAATATATTTATTCAGACATTTATCTTTATAGAAAGAAAAAATTAAGAAATCGTTTTTATTGGTTCATTTTTTCAGGTATCATAAAATTAAAATAGCTGGGCTTTAGGGGGGGGGGGTGCAACTTTAAAAAATCTCCCCTATATAATTTTAGACACTGGAAAAAAAAAAACGGATACTACGAGTTTTAAAAGGAATTAAAAATAATTAAATCTATTATTTAAGGTCAAACTTTGTCTAAATAATAAGTAGTACATAATGACCTCATTAAAAAAGAAAAAACATCATATGCAGTTTATTTTTAATACATTTAAAGATTTGTTTTGTCAATTTCGATCGATCCGCATTCTGTCTCTTTTTCAAGGGTTTTAGGCACTTGTTTACAATTATAATAAACATTCGCGATTGCAAAAAAGAAAATTACCAAAAATTCAGGTAATTAATTCCAATTTTAATGAAATTTTCAGTATTGATTTATTATAAATTTAATGAATTTATAATGCATTTTATTCACAAACTTTAATTTAGTATTTTTGCTATGAAAATTAATATATAAATTCATTTAAAAATAAAAATATTGGATTTAAGTTTAAAATGTTATATTTTTAGATTCTAAAATAATATTTTAATGCATAACCTTATTTTATCAATCAAAGTATACGTTTTGAAGAAAAACTCTATTGAAAATGTACCGCTCCCCTTTTTAAGCAGAAAAATATCGATGTATAATTTTTTTTCTTTTATAAGATAATAACCAATTAAATAATTATCGAAATGAGTAAAAAAGAAATCTCCAAAAAATTAATTATTTATTATTTTTTACATTTTATTTTCCGATTTTCGGTACTTATTTTCTTATAAAATATTCCACTTAATTTTTTTTCTATTTCACAACTTCGGTCTTTTATCTTTTTATTTCTACTGTAATTAGTATCAATCAAAAACCAACTCGCCAATATTTACACCCCCAAGTAAGGGGGTCAAAATTAAGTGACCTGAAAAAAATGAGAAAGTTTTGAAATAAAATAAATAATGTATTATAAAGATTGATAAATAAACACTGAAAATTTCATTAAATTCCCTGATTTTTGGTAAATTATTTTCTGTAGGGGGGGGGGCTAAAGTCATTTTGTCAAAATCGCATTTTAGGCTCATTTTGCCAGTGCCTAATATATTTTATAGTGTTCTTCAAGATTTGATCTTTCTAGAAATGTAAAAATTGGGACAGGAAATTTGTTTTTCAAATGACCAGGGTTAAAAAAATCAAACTACATTTCTGAATGAATGAAAACAATAAATTTAAAGCTAATCATTATTAAATTAAGTTATTAACGAATAATTTGGTGAAAATTTGATTAAAATCGGACAATTCCCTGATTTTTTATAATAGTTTGAAAATTCTTTAAAAAATTATTACCTCCCTTCGGGATCTCTGTACAACTAAAGTTTAATTGTAAATGTGTTAAAAGGTTTAATTATTAAACCTTTTAACACATTTTGAATATTTGATCTGACATTGTTTTAATTAAAAGAAAAAATACAAAGTTGTTTGCAATAGATCGATTTTTATATGCATAAACATAGGCATGTGCAAAACGCGCACTTTCGAAATGCCCGCGTAATTGTTAAAAATATTTTAAAATGTCAATAAAAAAAGGAAAATTAATTTTTTAATGTTTTCTTTTACGTTTAATATAAAGAATAATTACAATTTTATGTGTTATAAAAAAATTAAAAAATTCCCTTACATAAAAACTAAATTTTTGCATTTTAAAGTAAATTCCCGTAAATTCTTAATCTTTGTTGACACAGTTATCGCATCTTGAAATGTGCACTATTTTTTGTATGGGGGATCTTTTCTGAAGCAAAAATAAATTACTAATTTAGCATTTCCTTGATGTCTCACGATTTAATTTATGTACCTCAACAACCCAGTGCTGCAACAACAACAACAACTACAAGAGTTTTCCTCAAAAACCAAAGCGTATATTATTTCCGTTAGATCCATCCATTAATAAGAATGACGACAATTTGTAATTCAAACATTATTTTCAAATTTAAAAAAAATAAAAACCGAAATATGTTATATCATTATTTCTAGCTAGATATTTTTTATACAATATTTTCTTTGATTAATCAATACGATTTTGATATCCACTCAACAAAAAGTATTTATTTTACAGTTTATGAATTTTTAAAAATCCCTGAAAAAAAAATAAACAAGTAGACAATAGGAACTTTTGATATAAAATACTTTAGAAAATAATCTAACAATTTAGAAAAAAAAAAGAAAAAAAGATGCATATTTTTTCTTATTTACGAGATTTAAGTTTCAATGTTTAAGATGCCCTATTACCAAAACCGAATTAGTAGCGATTTAGTTTTTGTAAATATATTCCGTCATTAATGTATCTTTCCAAAAATGTAAAAATTATTTATATATATTAAAAAAATATATATACTAAGATCTTTGTATGGAGGATCAATACGCGAAACAAAAACTAACGAAAAAAATGATTAGCTTTTTCAATTTAGTAAGCATTTATTTACAATAAAAGTTCGTCTTTTATTACTTCATATACCGAAAGTTTTATTAAAATCGGATAGTTAGTTTATTTTATATGATTTTTAGAAGAATTTCCTGTGATCACCCTTTTTTAGAGCCAGCGATAATTTGCACATAGCTATACAAAGGTCTCGAGAAAGAAAAGAAATGTATTTGTTTTTTTAATCATTCAAATTTACAGTAATAAGCTTACAATTTATTATAAAATCTTTCAAAATTTCGCGTTCGGCTAAATATTTGTCTTGAAGCTATTTGATCAAATTATTTTTCATGATGAAAAAAAATGCGGACCTGAGCATCCGGACACCCCCCCCCCCTAAAATTTTTGTTTTTCATTTTTTTTTTTTTTCAATGGATTATTATCGATTACACACCAATCTATCAGATTGTAAAAAAAAAAAAAATTCTAAAAAGTTCTTTATTTTTCGAGTTTTCAGAGGTGCTCATTTCACCATATAAGTTTATCATAAATCGATACCCCATATCGGAACTGCTTTAAAAAAATTTTCTTTGTGATTTTTTTCTTTTTCTTCAATGGATCATTATCGATTGCACACCAATCTATCAGATTGTAAAAAAAAAAATTCTAAAAAGTTCTTTATTGTTCGAGTTTTCAGGGGTGCTCATTTCCCATATAAGTTTATAGTAAATCGTTCCCCCATTTCGGAACCGCTCTACCTTAACAATTGGGCTGAATTTGCACAAAGGTGTCAACATTAAGGTGACACAGAAAAAACAGAACCCACAAATTTTGTAATAAAACTTAATTTTAACTAAGGGGTTTTAGGGTTCGGGGTTAGGGTTAGGGGTTGGTTTTGGGTTTTGGGTTTTAAGGTTAGTTTAACGGGAAAATAAATAAATTGTGTTCTGTTTTTTTCTGGGCCACCCTTTGACATCTTTGCGCAAGTTCAGTTCGAGTGGTTCCGATATGGGGGACCCAGTTTACGATAAACTTATACGGGGAAATGAGCACCCCTGAAAACTCAAAAAATAAATAACTTTTAAGAATTATTTTTTAAAATCTGATAGATTGGTGTGTAATCGATAATAATCCATTGAAGGAAAAAATAAATAAATTAGAAATTTTTTTAGCAATTCCGATATGGGGGACGATTTACGATAAACTTATACGGGGATATGAGCACCGCTGAAAACTCGAAAAATAAATAACTTTTTTGAATTTTTTTATTTTTTTATATCTGATAGATTGGTGTGCAATCGATAATAATTAGCTATAGGCAAATTTGTCATCTGCTAGGAATTTTAACAGCGAATTAAAAATAATTAAATCTATTATTTAAGGTCAAACTTTGTCTAAATCGATAAGTAGTAACATAATAACCATAATTAAAAAAAGAAAAATATCATTACATATGCAGTTTATTTTTAATAGATTTAAAAGTATTTGTTTTGGTCAATTTCGACGATATCAGCCAGTCAGCCTCGTTTTCGATGTTTTTAAGTGCTTGTTTACAATTTTACTGTAACATTCGCGTTTGCAAAAAATTATTAACAAAAATCAGGTAATTATCAGATTTTAATTAAATTTTCAGTATTGATTTATCAATTAATGAATTTTATAATGCATCAATTATTTTATTTCAAAACTTTAATTTAGTATTTTTGCTATGAAAAATTAATATATAAAATTCATTTAGAATATGAAAATGCTGATGTTAAGTTTAAAATGTTATATTTTTAGATTCTAAAAATTAATATCTACTTAATGCAAACCTTATTTTTGTTGACGAAAGTAATAAGTTTTGAAGAAAAACTCTATTGAAAATGTACCCCCTCAAAAAACATCGATGTATAATTTTTTCTTTTATAAAATAATAGCCAATTAAATAATTATCGAAATGAGTAAAAAAGAAATCTCCAAAAAATTAATTATTTATTATTTTTTTACATTTTATTTTTCGATTTTCGGTACTTATTTTCTCATAGAAAAGCCACCGTAAAACATCTTTTTTTTGTTTCTATTCACAAATTCGGTCTTTTATCTTTTATTTATTCTGTAATTAGTATCAAGTAAGGACCAACTAAAAACAATTTTACGCCCCCAGCATAAGGGGGGGGGGTCAAAATTAAGTGACCTGAAAAAAATGAGAAAGTTTTGAAATAAAATAAATAATGCATTATAAAGATCGTTCTTCGATAAATAAACACTGAAAATTTCATTAAAATCCGATAATTCCCTGATTTTTGGTAAATTATTTTCTGTAGGGGGGCTAAAGTCATTTGGCCGAAAATGACTTTGAGGCTCTGTTTGCCAGTCTCTAATAATAATCCATTGAAAGAAGAAAAAAGAAATTAAAAACAAAATTTTTAGATGGTGGTGGTGGGGGGTCCAGATGCTCAGGTCCGCCCAAAAAAGTTCTAAAAAGATTTGACGGAAATTTAATCGGTTAAGATTTCGATGGGTGACTTTGTTTATGACATAAACAATGGGATGACATGTTGTTATCCCATGGATTAACACGGATAGCAACGAAAATAATATATCAATTGAATGTTGAAATGAATTAGATTTTTGTAATAAATGAATCAGTTTTCAAAAGATTATAGATATTTTTATATATTCTTAAAGTATTGTCAGAAATTTAAAATATTTCACTTTTTCGGTGGAAAACAACATTTTCCAGCAAATTACGTGTTTTTTTGGTTGTTCTTTTTTTTGTTTTGTTTTGTTTTGTAAAGTTAATACGCTGAACGTTATACTTACTTCTTTCCTTTTTCTTTTGTCCGATTTCTTTTCTTTGGGGCTATACAACGTTATAGAAGATGGAGAAAAAAATGTAATATTTTAAATAGAACTAATCTTCTGTGGTCGAATGAAAATGTGTTGTTAATTCGCAATATATACAGAAAAGTTATCTTAAGAGCGATAAAACAAGGGACATAATTCCCATCTTTTTTTCTCATTTATTTCGGACCACATTTATTTACCCTTCTTATACATTTCTTAAAGTCCTATACCACCTCATTCCACCCAGCTGGAAGTCACATTTGTTTTCTTAATCTACCCCCAAAAATAGCCTTTGTTTGAATGTAATATTCAACATAATATTAAACATATTTAGCAGTCTTTGATGTACGAGAAATAACAGGTAAATTTTAATGAAAAGGCCATTTTTAGACATTTATATATATCCTTATAGGAATGGGGCTCTGGACTTAGAAAATTCTCAACAGGATGTTAAGAGTTAAACAATTGCTATATTCATTCACACACACACACACACACACACCACACACACACACACACACACACACACAAAATAGAATTTTTTTTAAATCTATGAAAAAATTAAAAAGAGATTACTATATGAGCTAAATGAAATAGAATAAAAGAATAAACATTTTACAAACTAACATAATTAAAAAAATAATAATTAAAAAAAGAGTTCTAAAAAAAAAGTAGTGACTGCTTGGGCTGGGGATGTGCTTTAAACTTTCAAGTGGTTGGTAAGTTTACAGGACGCTAAAGGGTCATAGGGTGAAAATCAGTTTTTGACTAAATGAATTTAGTCCCCCTACAGAAAATAGTTTACCAAAAATCAGCGAATTATCGGATTTTAATGAAATTTTCAGTGTTGATTTATCAAAGAATGATCTTTATAATGCATTATTTATTTTCTTTCAAAACCTTCTGATTTTTTTTTTTTTTTAGGTCACAATTTTGACCCCCCACCTCATTTTGGGGGTGTAAAATCTCCGCGAGTTATTCCTAGTTTGATATTAATAACAATAAAAATAAAAAGATAAAAGACCGAAGTTGTAAATAGAAAAAAAAAATTAAGGGGATATTTTATAAGAAAATAAGTACCGAAAATCGGAAAATAAAATGTAAAAAAAAAAATAATAATTTTTTGGAGATTACTTTTTTTACTCATTTCGATAATTATTTAATTGGGTATTATCTTATAAAAGAAAAAAATTATACATCAATATCTTTTCTGCGTAAAAAAAAAGGGGGGGCTACATTTTCAATAGAGTTTTTCTTCAAAACGTATACTTTGATTGACTAAAATAAGGTTTGCATTAAATAGATATTTATTTCTAAAATTTAAAAATATAACATCTTCAAACTTAATATCAGAATATTTTTTTATTTTAAATGAATTTTATATATTAATTTTTCATAACAAAAATATTTAATTGAAGTTTTGAAATAAAATAACTGATGCGTTATAAAATTAATTAATTGATAAATCAATACTGAAAATTTCATTAAAATCGGATAATTCCCTGATTAATTGTTTTCTTTTGTTTTTTTGTTTTTTTTTCTTTTTGCAATCGGCAATGTTAAATTACATTATACATTACATTAAATTTTTAAACAAGACCTCATACCATTTAAAAAGAGCCAAAATGGCGAACGCGAACGAAATTGACCAAAACAAATCGTTTTAAATGTATTAAAAATAAACTGCATGTGTAATGATATTTTTCATTTTTTAATGATGGTCATTATGTTACTACTTATCGTTTTAGACAAAAGTTTGACCTTAAATAAAAGATTTGATTAATTTTAATTCGTTTTTATAAATTTTAGCAGACGAAAATTTGGGTATAACTAGTTTAACAGAGATGCTACTCCCCAAAATAGGGCCGTAAAGAGAGAGAGAAAGGGGGAGAGAGAGAGAGAGAGAGAGAGCAATTTCTAGTATTAAAGAGAGAGAGAGAGAGAGAGAGAGAGAGATCCAGAGAGAGAGAGAGAGAGAGAGAGAGAGAGAGAGAGAGAGAGAGAGAGAGAGAGAGAGAGAGAGAGAGAGAGCAACCGTAGAAATGTATTTGATATCTTTCGCCTAAGAAGGGTGAATGTTCCAAAATAAATGAAAAAAAAGATCGGAATTGTGTCCCTTGTTTTATGGCCACTCAGAAAACGTTACTCTATTTATTGCAAATCAACGATAGTTTTTCATTCGACCAGAAAAGATTAGTTCTATTTAAAATATTACATTTTTTTCTCCATCTTCTATAACGTTGTATTGTCACAAAGAAAAGAAATCAGACCAAAGAAAAAGGAAAGAAGTAAGTATAACGTTCAGTGTATTATCTTTCTTTACAAAAAACAAAAACAAAACGTATTTTGCTGGAAAATTTTGTTTTCCGCTGCAGAAGTGAAATATTTTAAATTTCTGACAATACTTTGTGAATATAAAAATATCTGGAATCTTTTGATGACTGATTCAATTATTATAGAAAAGAAAAATTAATTTCAACATTTAATTGATATATTATTTTCGCTGTTATCCGTGTTAATCAGTGGGATGACATAAACAAAGTCACCCATCGAAATCATAGCCGATTAAATTTCCGTCAAATCTTTTTTAACTTTTTTAATCATGAAACCCTAACCCTAACCTCAACCCCTAACAAAGAACCGGATATTGACGGTGTAAAGCACAAAAATGACCTAATGAAATGAAATCGAAAAGGGGCGCCTTAAGGTAATATGGTCAAAATTTTCAAACTATTACAAAAAATCAGGAAATTGTTCGATTTTAATGAAATTTGCACCAAATTATTCTTTAATGACTTAATTATATAACGACTAGTTTATATTATTTTAAAATATTAAAGGTTTCTTTTTCATAAATTCAGAATATATATATAATAAAGATAAATAAAGATCAATTATTCAAAATGTGTTAAAACATTGTACAGAGATCGCAAAGAGAGGTAATATTTTTTTTTGTTGTTTTTAAATTTTCAAACAATTACCAAAAATCCGGAAATTGTTTGATTTTCATGGAATTTTCACCAAATTATTCTTTAAATAACTTAATTGTATATTGACTAATGTATTTTATTTTTAAAAATTAAATTTTTTTTGGGGGGTCGATGCCAGTTCTTTAGTAACCAGAGTAGCCTTGGAGAGGTATGAGACCGTGCTAGAGGATGCTTGTTACCTGAAAACAATAACCAACACATTAACTGACCCAAACTGGACGCCATATTGAAAGACACTAATCTGGCTCTCCAGTAGCAGAGAAAGGGGATACATGTGAACATGGATACTCTGTCCATGTACCACTAGGTATCAGACATGCTGACTGAATAAGCGCGAGTCCATACCAAGCCAGCAAGCGAGATGCTTATCAGAAGGCAGCAGAGCATGCTCAAAGAGCACATGAAGGAGTATAAGCTGGACGTGATGTTGGTTCTGTCGACTCAGAACATCACTGACCGACTGATAGCAGTACCGTAGCGGTGGTTTTACGATATGAAAAAGGAAAATTGGCTCAAACCACTGATCGGCACAGTCCACGTGGATGAGCTGGATGCGAGTCAAATCATGGCTATCGACAGAAGCAGTGGACAGCCGAGACAGCAGTGTACCACCTATTACTTCAAGAGAATTTACTCAACAATGAAAAAGGCAGCTGTTAAGTCAGCCATACTGATGTGTGAGGAATGCCAGGCCATAGATCCAGCACTGATCCACTGGGAAAAGGAAAAGCTAGAGGTGAACAGGAACCGGCAGAGGTTTGGAATGGACATCCCACATTATGGTGCCTGCCATTTCTTAATGCTCACGGACTGTGACCTGTCGCTTTTCTCCATTTGGAAGCAGTTGGCGAGGCAAGACTTGACAAGCATAATTC
Source organism: Doryteuthis pealeii (assembly GCA_023376005.1). Classification (NCBI taxonomy): domain Eukaryota; kingdom Metazoa; phylum Mollusca; class Cephalopoda; order Myopsida; family Loliginidae; genus Doryteuthis; species Doryteuthis pealeii. The sequence goes on along the minus strand of CM042151.1, from coordinate 77,156,401 downwards.
GTCAGCTGAAGGCGGGGTTCTTTATTCCTACATATAATTTTTGTTCTACATGATTAAAGTAACTTTTCATGTGTTTCGGTAAGATTAAGATGATAAAATATTTGCCATATGTACACTTGTTTTGTTTGCTAAATTTTAGAGTGGAAAAAATTTTCTCATATTTTTATAAATGGAATGTCCTTTTAATTCTGATAAATCTTTGTCAAAATTAGAAAAAAAATACTGTATTTATATTAAATTCCATTAAATATACTTCATCATTTGTTGATATATTGAATAACATTTTTATCTTTATGCTGATGTTCCTGTTATTAAGTAAATTGTTATATGAAATGATTGTAATATTGTAATTAAAAAAAAAATTCTTGAATTTCATGCTTTTTAAAAAAAATAATACACTAATTCTTATTCATTCACAGATATCAACTACATTGGGAAGAATAGTTTTGAAATGTAAAAAGACACATTCAAACACCCAAAGAAAAAATATATTCTTCTGATGTGTGTGGATCTAAATATTGAGAACTCACAGGACAATTCTTTTTTTTTCTAATTTATTATTTGAATGTTTTCTGTTGATCAATATTTCAAAGAACAGGTGCAAAAAGAGACTCCATTGAAACCCAAATTTTCTCCATTGTAGAGATCAGAAAATAAATTAATAAATAAATATCCTCAGCATTTTCACATAGTCTGGAAATATAAAAAGACACATTCGGACACATGCTAAAGGAAAAAAAAATTCTTGATAATGTGTAGATCTGCATATTAACAGAGTTTGGAATTCTGTATATGAACATTTTCCTTAAATTCACATTCCAAAGAAGAAGTGTGAAAATAGACTCTTATAAAACACAACTTTTCACCATACGGCAAATCAACATTTTCATAGAGAACAGAAGTGAAAAACACGATCAGAAGTGGAAATACGTTCATGTAAAATTTGTGGATCCAGATTTCCAGTGAGTTCAAGTTTGAAAGCTCATATGCAAACACACACTAGAGAGAAATCATTTTCTTGTGAAGCCTGTGGATCGGCATTTTTTTCGAGTGACAATTTGAAAGCACACATGCAAACACACACTGGTGAGAAGCCATTTTCTTGTGAAGTCTGTGGATCTACATTTTTACAGAGTTCTCATTTGAAACGCCACATGCGAACACACACTGGTGAGAAGCCATTTTCTTGTGAAGTCTGTGGATCTGCATTTTCACATGGATCCAGTTTGAAATCACACATGCGAACACACACTGGAGAGAAACCATTTTCTTGTGAAATGTGTAGATCTGCGTTTTCGACTTGTTCCACCTTAAAATGTCACATACGAACACACACTGGAGAGAAACCATTTTCTTGTAAATACTGTGGATCAGAATTTTCTTCTAGTACCCACTTAAAAAGGCATATGAAAACACACACTGGAGAAAAACCATTTTCTTGTGAAGTCTGTGGAACTTCATTTTCTTCAAGTTCCACCTTAAAATGTCATATACGAACACACACTGGAGAGAAACCGTTTTCTTGTGAAGTCTGTGGATCTGCATTTTCTTCTAGTTCCACCTTAAAATGTCACATGCAAACACACACTGGAGAGAAACCATTTTCTTGTGAAGTCTGTGGATCTGCATTTTCTTCTCGTTCTGACTTAAAATGTCACGTGCGAACACACACTGGCGAGAAGCCATTTTCTTGTGAAGTCTGTCAATCAGCATTTTCTTCTCGTTCTGACTTAAAATGTCACATGCGAACACACACTGGTGAGAAACCATTTTCTTGTGAAATATGTGGATCAGCATTTCCACAGAAATGCCATTTGAGAAACCATATGCGAACACACACTGGAGAGAAGCCATTTTCTTGTAAAGTCTGTGAATCTGCATATTCAGACCTTTCCACTTTAAGAAGACACATGCGAATACACACTGGAGAGAAACCATTTTCTTGTGAAGTCTGTGGATCTGCATTTTCTTCTAGTTTCAACTTAAAATGTCACATGCGAACACACACTGGAGAGAAACCTTTTTCTTGTGAAGTCTGTGGATCTGCATTCTCTATTAGTTACACCTTGAAAAGACACATGAAAACACACACTGGAGAGAAACCCTTTTTTTGTGAAATATGTGGATCTGCATTTTCTAGGAATACCCACTTAAAAGATCACATGCGAACACACACTGGAGAGAAACCATTTTCTTGTGAAATATGTGGATCTGCATTTTCTAGGAATACCCACTTAAAAGATCACATGCGAACACACACTGGAGAGAAGCCATTTTCTTGTGAAGTCTGTGAATCCGCATATTCAGACCTTTCCACTTTAAGAAAACACATGCGAATGCACACTAGAGAGAAACCCTTTTCTTGTGAAGTCTGTGGATCTGCATTTTCTATTAGTTACACCTTAAAAAGACACATGAAAACACACACTGGAGAGAAACCATTTTCTTGTGAAATATGTGGATCTGCATTTTCTAGGAATACCCACTTAAAAGATCACATGCGAACACACACTGGAGAGAAACCATTTTCTTGTGAACTCTGTGGATCAGCATTTTCACAGCGTTCCCATTTGAAATCCCACATGCGAATTCACTGAGAGAATTTGAAAAGCCTAATAGACATACCTCAAATGTCTTCAGTCTCTTTGCAAAGGTATTTGATAGTATATGGTATAAGGATACTTTCCCTTGACCAAACATTTCTTTCATCATAGCTAAGCAATGGAATATAATGGTGCACCCTCTCTTAGTGCAACTGGCACAAGTTACAACACTAAGCTGGATACCACACCAGAGTAGCCTAATACTGGTCCTAGAATCCATTGGTTTCATTGGCGGTAGGATGTATGTGCCTTACTCCACTGCACAGGTACAGTTGGTGTATTCTACATCCCTAGCCAATAAAGCAGAGTTAAACACATCTAAAAAGCTAAAAAAAACAATAAAATAAACCAACCTTTCACTAAAAATAAAATAAATAACTTTTAAGTAAGATGTAACAAAAACAATAAAACAAATCTAGAAAAAAAAGACTCTCCACTAAAAATAAAAGAAATGACTCACAAACAAGTAAATGATTAATTTTACAAAATGATTAAATAAAGTTAATAATGGTAAATTTGTCTTTAAGTTTGTATTTTTAAGCTGAGAAGACGGTGACAGGAATTGGTGGAAGGTATGTTGAGGTAAAAATTGCTGGTACCATAGAAATTATTAGACCTTGTGTGCCCTCTTGCAAAATTCAATACAATAACAAGATTATATATGTTTCACTGGCTTATAAAGTGTAATGGTTGATTATAAAGTGTTCTTTGATTATTTCATTTCCAGGGAAGGTCTATGTATGACAATTTCTCAACAGGATTTTCTTACTATATTCTAATACAGAATATTTCTTGCTATATTCTGATATAGAAAGTTTTTACACACAAGTAGAGAAAACTATCCTGCTTTCAGCAACTATTCAAAGAAGGTCCATACATGATGTTTCTCTCCAACTAAGATGAGTAAATATTTTCATTCTTTCTAATTTACTATTTTATTGAAAGCTGGGAGAAGAGGATAACAAATCTAAATAGCTAAGAAAGAAACAACTAAAAACAAAGGTATAACAAAAACAATAAAAACCAACCTTCTACTAAAAATAAAAGAAATAACTTATTAACAAGTACATGATTAATTGAATAAAGTTAATAATGACAGAATGATTTTATCAACTGTCTTTAAGGTTGTATTTTTAAGCTGACAAAAAGGTGACAGGAGTTGGTGGAAGGTATATTGAGGAAAAGATTGCTGGTACCATATGAATTATTAGACCTTGTGTGCCCTCTTGCAAAATTCAATACAATAACAAGATTTCAGTGGATTATAAAGTGTAATGGTTGATTATAAAGTGTTCTTTATTTCATTTCCAGGAAAGGTCTATGTATGACTAATTATTTCTCAGTGGGATTTTCTTATTAACTTGGTTTATAGAAAATTCAAAGACATCTGTTTTACTATAAAAATGTTATTTTTGTTTAGTTTGTAATAAAGTGTAATGGTTGATTATAAAGTGTTCTTTGATTATTTCATTTAATTTCCAATGAACGTCTATGACTATTTATCAAAAATGATTTTCTTACTTTGATATAAAACGTTTTTACAAACAAATAGAGACAACTATCCTTCTATCAGCAATTATTCAAGGAAGGTCCATATGTGATTATTCCCTCCAAGATTAGTATAGATATATATATTATCCTTTCTGATTTACTATTTTATTGAAAGCTGGGAGAAAATAAGATGATGGTATACTATTTTATTGGAGTTTATGAAAAAGATATAATATCAATGTTGTAAAATATGCATAATTGGTAAATCTCTTGATAAAATTAAAATCTTTCTTTTAACTTCAAATAGTTTTGTTTGTTTTATGGCATATCAACCTTGCTGGGTCATTTAATGCCAACAAAGATTTTAAATAAATTCTTAATGGATACTCAATTTTTTTATATACATTTTTCTATTTAACCCATAGATGGAATCCTAACAAGTATTACCAGTCCAGGTCAGAGTGGACCTGAGAGCAATAGTGATGAAGGGGTGCTCCATATTCCTCGGACCTCCAGAAATGGAACCTCACCATCAGATAGAGTTTATCATCATTCCCAGGACATGAAGACCCTCAACCACCGCCTTTTAGCACATATATGAGAATAAAGGTTGGTGCTTGCCACAAGGGCAATGGGGTTGTGTCAATCATGCATGTGCTAGGACTTGACATGACCAGCCAATTGATCGGATGGGGCCTTTCTGACTGCCTATCTAGCCAAAGTAAGGGTCTAAGTGAAGTGTTGCATGTCCTGGACACCTCATTCACCAGGATTCCCTTCTTAGCATTATGGATTACTACCACAGCCAATAGTCTGCTCCATTGGGAAGGGGTTGTTACCCATCTAAAGAGGTGCAGTCGGCATAGTCTAAAACCCCAGCCGACAGGGTATGAAAAACATTTGGTTCTTTGAACTACTCCTCTTTAGTTGATAAAAATTTCCTTTTATCTGTCCAAATTTTCTGCTTTTTATTAAATTTTTTGATAGCAACTTTGTCTATTGGTCCAAGCTGGAAAGCGCCTATTTTGGCTCTCATTTTTCTTCTAGCAGAACCTTTCTTTTAGTGGAAAGAGCATCTAGTGGTCAGGTTATATTTCTGAAACTCTGGCGGATGTGGACTGCTTCTTCATCACCATTAATCTCATACTGGGTACTACTGTTAGGATCCAATCTATAAGGTTAATCAGGTTAAAAAATGAGTATTACAAATATGTATTTAAACACATTGTAAATTGATGTAAACATAGTACATAAGTCGGGAGCATTGCAAAACTGAATGTGGAGGAACAATAGCACATGGAGGAAGTGGTGGGTATTATCAACCATTATCTAACACAAATAAACTTGCATAAAAATTAATATTATCTTGATAATTTTTTTTCCATTCGAAAGAAGAAACATTAAACAAACTCTTGATGATTTTTTAAAACCTTTTTCAGTGTACGGAAATAATGGAAATTATGATTGCAAAACAATGTTTTCATTTTCGCACCGTTAAATCAACTGAAATTTAACGTAGACAACAACAACTTACAACAAGAGGATTTTAAAAAATTATCTGAAGAATCAATTAATGGTCCAGTTTTCATTAAAATTTCCATAACTAATAACCTTTGGATGTAAATATGTCTAAAATAGTTTTTTCCTAAAATGTATTGGGATAAATATTTTTTTGGGGGGTCTACTCCCCCATTTTATTTTCTGAAATATTTAAAAGGTGAACCGTCAAAAAAACATTTTTACTTTTTTTTATAACGATAAGATTCTGAATAACTATTACAAAAAAATTAGATAATACTCAAGGCAATAGTTTTTGTAGGAAAAAATAATGAATTCTGAAATAAAAAGTGCAAAAAAATGTCATATTATTATCTATTGAAATTCAATATGTGACTCGCTTCTGGCTTTACCAGTAGCAGCCCTTAAGGGACAAACGTTGGGTTTCACCGATAAACACCAGCAGCGATGCCTGGCCCCCTTTATGGTCATGTGATGTTCTTTATGACCCACAAGTCTCCTGCACAGGGAAAATGTGTTTTGTCGTGTAATAACATTGGGAACATGGGAACTTCACTTCCCCGCTTCCAACGGAGGACACCATTTTCCCCCCAAACCTGCAGACCAAGGACTTTGGCACCATCCTGCAGTCGCTCTGGATCCTTACAAATTAAGCCGTATTCAGACAGGTGCGTCCTCACCCGAGCTGTCAACACTAAATCTTGATTGATGAAAATATTGTCGATGTACGCCGATGTGGCACTCTTGATAGTCGGGTCTCGGGACATAACGGCTTCGACAATAAATTTTATGAGAGGCGCCACATTGAGACCAAAACCCAGCCAGGTAAGACAATACCTTTGCCCACTGAATATCACAGTCTGATATGGCCACAAAGATTCGTCAACGCAAACTTGAAGGTACGCTCATTTCTAATCAAGCAGTGATACATTCGCACCCTTCTTACGCCATTCTCTCAACATGGCTGCGCACACATCAGCATTAGCCGTAAATGCATCGACATGCTCATTCAGCTCCCTGTAGTCCATGACCGGACATACTTTACGCTTATTGTGCTGAATCACGGCCATTAGCGGAACCAGTCCTTTAGGTGGACCAAGTCTCTCTTCGGGGTAGGGCAGCAACCAGCCATTCTCTATCCAATTATGAATTTCGGCCTCGTAGCTCTTTCTGGCATGTTTGGGAACTTGGTACTCTGGTACCTTATTGCACAGGAGCTCTGGAGCAAAACGGACCATTTCTATTTAGCAATCCAACTATTCTGTTCTTCATCATAATCCACACGGAAATCCGGCTCATCGGGTTGGATTGCTGTGCATACGTCTGCCTTTCGCCCACCAAAACTCACTGTTCCAGCTTGTGTGATGGTCATGCTGCCAAAAGCTCTGATGGCGTCATTCCCCAGTATGAGGTCAAACCCCAACAACCGCCTATTTACAACTAGGGCATCAACGTATGCAGGCTCAGTGCTATTTACACAGAATTCGGCTTCGCCCACAGCATTTTAATCTTTTTCCATCAGCTGCTAGCACCCTAGCCTGTCCGAGCTTCCAGGCACGGCACACACATCTGTTGACCAACGTCCACATACATCCAGTGTCTACTAGGGCTATACATTTCCTCCCGTTAACATGTACGTCAACTGTTGGCAGCGCCTCATGTCTTCTTTCCCTGGGGAGCAAGCTGACGCTGATTACTTCTCCCCTGCAGCATTTCCCGAACACTCCGAAGCAATGTGTCCATTCTTCTTACACCGGAAACATTGAATCGTCCGTGGCAACTGAAATGGTCATTCAGGTGCTGTGCCTGAGCGACCCAGCAAGCAGTCTCTGGACAAATGGTTGGGACCGGAGCACTTGTAACAAACAATTTTGTTCTTCCGGGTCCCAGCTGGCACGGGAGCAGGTTGAGCGGCAGCAACTATTTCTTCGGGCTGTTCAGTATCTGCCATAATGGCGCGCACCCGGTCCACAAGTTCACCCATTGTCATATCGTCCATGCGCAATGACGCTCGCAGCAACTGACGTACGTGCTGTGGCAGTCCAACAACAAATGCAGCTGATCCAGTCGCTGCAGGTCCGCCAAATACTCGTTTACTGTCTCCTCAGGTCGAAATCTCTGCGCCACGAATTGATCATACGCACTGAACGAGTCAGGGGCGTAAACGGCTATAAGAGCCTGCTTTATGTGCTGAAAATTGGTTTTATCTTCTTTGTTTAATTGTTGGTACACAGTGAGGGCATCACCTCGCAGGTGCAACGGTAGTATCAGCTCAACATCCGTTCTCCTGCAAAGTTCACAGATCATTTCAACGCGCTGAATCCATTCGATGACGGGTTCGTCAGAAGGAGACCCACCAAACTCCGGGATTAACTTGTAAGCAAACATTCTGTCCATGTTTCCGAATTTAGCCGAAATAGCTTGAAAATTGTTTATAATAATTAAACAATTAATTTTAAATACAACTGAAAATTGTCCACCAACCTCTCTTTCTCTTTCTCTTCTGAAAAACGTTCCTTCAATTACAAGGGACTGAAACAAGAGCTCATTTCTCCAAGGCTCACATGTGCGTACCAAAAACCGAGAAGGGCATAGTTTTTTTTTACCCCGCCTTACAAAGTGCGTTCACTCTTTCTCCTTGCTGTTCCCGAAAAAGGCACAGAAGAGTTCAGGTCAAGTTCAACTCGTTAGTACACTTTCTCATTTTTTTTTTTCAGGTTACTTAATTTTGACCGCCCCCTCATTTTGGGGGTGTAAAATCTCGGCGAGTTATTCCTAATTTCTATAACAATAGAAATAAAAAGATAAAAGACCGAAGTTGTAAATAGAAAAAAAAATTTTTAAGGGGAATATTTTATAAGAAAATAAATACCGAAAATCTGAAAATAAAATGTAAAAAAAAAAAAATAATTTTTTGGAGATTACTTTTTTACTCATTTCGATAATTATTTAATTGGCTATTTATTATCTTATAAAAGAAAAAAATTATACATCAATATCTTTTCTGCTTAAAAAGTGGGGGGGACCTACATTTTCAATGGAGTTTTTCTTCAAAACGTATGCTTTGATTGACTAAAATAAGGTTTTCATTAAATAGATATTTATTTCTAGAATCTAAAAATATAATATTTTAAACTTAATATCAGAATATTTTTATTTTAAATGAATTTTATATATTAATTTTTCATAACAAAAATATTTAATTAAAGTTTTGAAATAAAATAACTGATGCGTTATAAAATTCATTAATTGATAAATCAATATTGAAAATTTCATTAAAATCGGATAATTCCCTGATTTTAAGTAATTATTTTTTCTTTCTTTTTGCAATCGGGAATGTTACATTAAATTTGTAAACAAGCCCTTATACCATTGAAAAAGAGCCAAAATAGAGAACGCGAACGAAATTGACCAAAACAAATCGTTTTAAAAGTATTAAAAATAAACTACATGTGTAATGATATTTTTCTTTTTTTAATGATGGTCATTATGTTACTACTTATCGTTTTAGACAAAAGTTTGACCTTAAATATAAGATTTTATTAATTTTAATTCGTTTTTAAAAATTTTAGCAGACGAAAAATTGGGTATAACTAGTTTACAGAGATGCTACTCCCCCAATAGGACCGTAAAGAGAGAGAGGGGGAGAGAGAGAGAGAGAGAGAGCTATTTCTAGTATTAATGCCGAGGAGAGGGAGAGAGAGAGAGAGAGAAAGCTATTTCTAGAATTAAAGCCAAGAAGAGAGAGAGAGAGAAAGAGAGAGAGAGAGAGAGCTATTTTTAGCATTAAAGCCAAGGTAAGAGAGAGAGAGAGAGAGAGAGAGAGAGAGAGAGAGAGAGAGAGCGAGAGAGAGAGAGAGAGAGAGAGAGAGAGAGAGAGCAAAGTTGTTTGTAAATAAAGCAACTGTATAGAAATGTATTTGATATCTATCCCCTAAGAATGAGTGAATGTTCCATAATAAATGAGAAAAAAGTTCGGAATTATGTCCCTTGTTTTATAGCTCTTAAGAAAATGTTACTGTATTTATTGCAAATCAACGATAGTTTTTCATTCGACCAGAAAAGATTAGTTCTATTTAAAAAAAAAAAAAAAATTTTCTCCATCTTCTTTAACGTTATATCGCCCCAAAGAAAAGAAATCAGACAAAAGAAAAAGGAAAGAAGTAAGTATAACGTTCAGTGTATTATCTTTCTTTACAAACGAAAAAAAAAAAAAAAAACGTAATTTGCTGGAAAATTTTGTTTTCCGCTACAGAAGTGAAATATTTTAAATTTCTGACAATACTTTGTGAATATAAAAATATCTGGAATCTTTTGATAACTGATTCAATTATTATAGAAAAGAAAAATTAATTTCAACATTTAATTGATATATTATTTTCGCTGTTATCCGTGTTAATCAGTGGGATGACATAAACAAAGTCGCCCATCGAAATCATAGCCGATTAAATTTCCGTCAAATCTTTTATTCAATAAAGGAAATATTTGAAAAACATCGATGTATAATTTTTTCTTTTATAAAATAATAGCCAATTAAATAATTATCGAAATGAGTAAAAAAGAAATCTCCAAAAAATTAATTATTTATTATTTTTTTACATTTTATTTTTCGATTTTCGGTACTTATTTTCTCATAGAAGCACAACCGTAAAAATTTTTTTTTTGTTTCTATTCATAACTTCAGTCTTTTATCTCTTTAATTATACTGTAATTAGTACCAGGTAAGGACCAAGTCGAAACAATTTTACGCCCCCAGCATAAGAAGGGGTCAAAATTAAGTGACCTGAAAGAAATTAGAAAGTTTTGAAATAAAATAAATGATGCATTATAAAGATCATTCATTGACACATAAACACTAAAAATTTCATTAAGATCAGATAATTCCCTGATTTTTGGTAAATTATTTTCTGTAGGTGGGGAGCTAAAGTCATTTGGTCAAAAACGCATTTTAGGCTCATTTTGCCAGTCGCTATTTTCTCATAGAAGAGCAACCGTATTTTTTTTTTTTTTTTTTGTCAAAACCTTTGTATCACATTTGAATTTAATTAATTTAGTTTCACTTTAGACATATTTGTTTAAAGATTAACATAAATTCAGGGTCCAGTTCATGTGGCGAGAGAAATCACGCTTGTGGTGGTTCAAAGCATACACAACTATGTTTGGTGTGTAAAATGAGATCAGGGGGGAGTGTAACAGGCGATTGGGGAGATTGAACTCACATCCTCCTGATTGTGAATTGTGACTTGACTCAGACTACCTCGTTGGTGTACATGTAAATCACTAGATTGTGTGATTCAACTAGATGTGTCCTTAATTGAGGCCTACCTTAACACAGGTGGGCTGGTGAACACATAGACGTCTATACCAACAAAATCAGGTAGTTGGTTGGATTGGCCAGGTTCAAGGGAGATGACCTGGAAAGGCTCACAAAACTTTCATCACAAGGTTCTCTGACACCGTCTCAATCGGACTGTAAGAGGTGCCAAATATTGAGACCCTGACCATGGGGGATTTGTTAGCAAAAGCAAGAGTGCTAGCGAGCAAAGCTGGGATGTAGTAGCAGCCACACGCGCACCCCACAGTAGTGCCAGGAGCGGCCCCAGCATCAATGTGACCTGTTACATTAGAGTCTTACTGATGATGTCAGTGACATATGACAGCAGCGAAGGTGCGCATAAGCAGTGAAACCATTTTCTTGCGAGGATGATGTGGTAGTGTGGCTGAAGAAAGTGAGATTAATGGCAAAACTTCAGCAGGTAGAGGATGTGGTCCGTCTGCTTTCAATTATATTTGGTGGGTGATGCACTGGCCCTCTATATGGAAATGGAGGAGGACAACCAAAAGGAAATAGAGCAGATTGAGGTGCTAATGTATCTCTGCTGGATCTCAGAAGAGCATACCTCCAGCTACATGTCTATGAGACACTATGGCCATACCAGAACATGAAGATTGATGGGAAAAGATACTGTCTGACCCATTTGGGGTTTGGCCTAAATGTAGCTCCCCTTATCATGAAGACCGTGTAGTGCTGTCACAAGAAGAATCCATTGACTGCACAGCATCTTCTTCCATTGACAACATATATAGTGCCTGCGACCCACATCAGAGAACATTTAGTGCAGTTTGGGTTGAAGTGCAAGGACCCAGAATGGTTGGAAGATGGCGCACGGGTCCTGGGATTGGTGGTCGGGATGGAATGCGGTAAATTATGGTGGAAGCAAGGAAGCATAGTTCCAGAAACCCCCAGTGTTGTTACGTCATGGACAGTCTTTTTGTGTGGGAGGCTTGTTGAGCACTTCCCGGTGTGCAGTTGGCTATGTGTAGCTTGCGGGATACTCAAGAGGAGAGCAAGTTCAGTTATGAATGGCTGGGATGATGAAACAAAAGACATCATCCTCCAGCGTATGATGTTTTAGACCATAGAATCTGTGCAGCGGGATAATCCAACCCATGCAGATTGGTGCGTGTAAGGCACAGAGCGGAATTTTTGGGTCGATGCCAGTTCTTTAGTAACCAGAGTAGCCTTGGAGAGGTATGAGACCGTGCTAGAGGATGCTTGTTACCTGAAAACAATAACCAACACATTAACTGACCCAAACTGGATGCCATATTGAAAGACACTAATCTGGCTCTCCAGTAGCAGAGAAAGGGGATACATGTGAACATGGATACTCTGTACATGTACCACTAGGTATCAGACATGCTGACTGAATAAGCGCGAGTCCATACCAAGGCAGCAAGCGAGATGCTTATCAGAAGGCAGCAGAGCACGCTCAAAGAGCACATGAAGGAGTATAAGCTGACCGTGGACATGATGTTTCTTCAGTCGACACAGAACATCACTGACCGACTGATAGCAGTACCGTAGCGGTGGTTTTACGATATGAAAAAGGAAAATTTGCTCAAACCACTGATCGGCACAGTCCACGTGGATGAGCTGGATGTGAGTTAAATCATGGCTGTTGACAGAAGCAGTGGACACCCGAGACAGCAGTGTACCACCTATTTCTTCAAGAGAATTTACTCAACAATGAAAAAGGCAGCTGTTAAGTCAGCCATACTGATGTGCAAGGAATGCCAGTCCATAGATCCAGCACTGATCCACTGGGAAAAGGAAAAGCTGGAGGTGAACAGGAACCGGCAGAGGTTTGGAATGGACATCCCACATTATGGTGCCTGCCATTTCTTAATGCTCACGGACTGTGACCTGTCGCTTTTCTCCATTTGGAAGCAGTTGGCGAGGCAAGACTTGACAAGCATAATTCGTCAGCTGAAGGCGGGGTTCTTTATTCCTACATATAATTTTTGTTCTACATGATTAAAGTAACTTTTCATGTGTTTCGGTAAGATTAAGATGATAAAATATTTGCCACATGTACACTTGTTTTGGTTGCTAAATGTTTGAGTGGAAAAAATTTTCTCATATTTGTTTTGAGTTTTTAAGGGCTCAAATAAGAACAAAATGGTGGGTAACAAATGTAGAAAAATGTATTAACAGAAAATAGACAAATACAATAGAGAGATGTGTAAATTACGTCCGACGAACAGAGTTATTAGCACTCGCATTGGCTTACTGCTAAGCCACAATTATCCCTGTTATTCATAGTAACCTGTCGGAGCATTCCATTAGTCTTATAGGGTGTATCACCTATAACAATATTTTTATAAATAGAGTGTCCTTTTAATTCTGATAAATCTTTGTCAAAATTAGAAAAAAATACTGTATTTAGATTAAATTCCATTAAATATACTTCATCATTTGTTGATATATTGAATAACATTTTTTTCTTTATGCTGATGTTCTTGTTATTAAGTTAATTGATATATGAACTGATTGTAATATTGTAATTTTTTTAAAAATTCTTGAATTTCATGCTTTTTTTAAAAAAATAATACGTTAATTCTTATTCATTCACAGATATCAACTACATTGGGAAGAATAGTTTTGAAATGTAAAAAGACACATTCAAACACCCAAAGAAAAAATATATTCTTCTGATATTTGTGGATCTAAATATTGAGAACTCACAGGACAATTCTTTTTTTTTTCTAATTTATTATTTGAATGTTTTCTGTTGATCAATATTTCAAAGAACTAGTGCAAAAACAGACTCCATTGAAACCCAAATTTTCTCTATTGTAAAGATCAGAAAATAAATTAATAAATAAATATCCTCAATTTGTAGACCAGCATTTTCACATAGTCTGGAAATATGAAAAGACACATTTGGACACATGCTAAAGGAAAAAAGAATATTCTTGATAATGTGTAGATCTGCATATTAACAGAGTTTGGAATTCAGTATATGAACATTTTTCTTAAATTCACATTCCAAAGAACAAGTGTGAAAATAGACTCTTATAGAACACAACTTTTCACCATACGGCAAATCAACATTTTCACAGAGAACAGAAGTGAAAAACACGATCAGAAGTGGAAATACGTTCATGTAAAATTTGTGGATCCAGATTTCCAGTGAGTTCAAGTTTGAAAGCTCATATGCAAACACACACTAGAGAGAAATCATTTTCTTGTGAAGCCTGTGGATCGGCAATTTTTTCGAGTGACAATTTGAAAGCACACATGCAAACACACACTGGTGAGAAGCCATTTTCTTGTGAAGTCTGTGGATCTACATTTTTACAGAGTTCTCATTTGAAATGCCACATGCGAACACACACTGGAGAGAAGCCATTTTCTTGTGAAGTCTGTGGATCTGCATTTTCACATGGATCCAGTTTGAAATCACACATGCGAACACACACTGGAGAGAAACCATTTTCTTGTGAAATGTGTGGATCTGCATTTTCTTCTAGTTCCACCTTAAAATGTCACATGCAAACACACACTGGAGAAAAACCATTTTCTTGTGAAATCTGTGGATCTGTATTTTCTTCTCATTCTGACTTAAAATGTCACGTGCGAACACACACTGGAGAGAAGCCATTTTCTTGTGAAGTCTGTCAATCAGCATTTTCTTCTCGCTCTGATTTAAAATGTCACATGCGAACACACACTGGTGAGAAACCATTTTCTTGTGAGATATGTGGTTCAGCATTTGCACAGAAATGCCATTTGAGAAACCATGTGCGAACACACACTGGAGAGAAACCGTTTTCTTGTGAAGTCTGTGGATCCGCATATTCAGACCTTTCCACTTTAAGAAGACACATGCGAATACACACAGGAGAGAAGCCATTTTCTTGTGAAGTCTGTGGATCTGCATTTTCTTCTAGTTTCAACTTAAAAAGGCATATGAAAACACACACTGGAGAAAAACCATTTCCTTGTGAAGTCTGTGGATCTGCATTTTCTTCAAGTTCCACCTTAAAATGTCACATACGAACACACACTGGAGCCAAACCATTTTCTTGTGAAGTCTGTGGATCTGCATTTTCTTCTCGTTCTGACTTAAAATGTCACATGCAAACACACACTGGAGAGAAGCCATTTTCTTGTGAAGTCTGTCAATCAGCATTTTCTTCTCGTTCTGACTTAAAATGTCACATGCGAACACACACTGGTGAGAAACCATTTTCTTGTGAAATATGTGGATCAGCATTTGCACAGAAATGTCATTTGAGAAACCATATGCGAACACACACTGGAGAGAAACCGTTTTCTTGTGAAGTCTGTGGATCTGCATTTTCTTCTAGTTCCACCTTAAAATGTCACATGCAAACACACACTGGAGACAAACCATTTTCTTGTGAAGTCTGTGGATCTGCATTTTCTTCTCGTTCTGACTTAAAATGTCACATGCGAACACACACTGGAGAGAAACCCTTTTCTTGTGAAGTCTGTGGATCTGCATTCTCTATTAGTTCCACCTTGAAAAGACACATGAAAACACACACTGGAGAGAAACCATTTTCTTGTGAAATATGTGGATCTGCATTTTCTAGGAATACCTACTTAAAAGATCACATGCGAACACACACTGGAGAGAAACCTTTTTCTTGTGAAATATGTGGATCTGCATTTTCTAGGAATACCTACTTAAAAGATCACATGCGAACACACACTGGAGAGAAGCCATTTTCTTGTGAACTCTGTGGATCAGCATTTTCACAGCGTTCTCATTTGAAATCACACATGCGAATACACTGAGAGAATTTGAAAAGCCTAATAGACATACCTCAAATGTCTTCAGTCTCTTTGCAAAGGTATTTGATAGTATATGGTATAAGGATACTTTCCCTTGACCAAACATTCCTTTCATCATAGCTAAGCAATGGAATATAATGGTGCACCCTCTCTTAGTGCAGCTGGCACAAGCAACAACACTAAGCTGGATACCACACCAGAGTAGCCTAATACTGGTACTAGAATCCATTGATTTCATTGGCGGTAGGATGTAGGTGCCTTACCCCACTGCAGAGGTGCAGTTGGTGTATTCTACATCCCTAGCCAATAAAGCAGAGTTAAACACATCTAAAAAGCTAAAAAAAAACCAAAATAAACCAACCTTTCACTAAAAATAAAATAAATAACTTTTAACTAAGATGAAACAAAAACAATAAAACAAATCTAGAAAAAAAAGACTCTCCACTAAAAATAAAAGAAATGACTCACAAACAAGTAAATGATTAATTTTACAAAATAATTAAATAAAGTTAATAATGGTAAATTTGTCTTTAAGGTTGTATTTTTAAGCTGAGAAGACGGTGACAGGAATTGGTGGAAGCTATGTTGAGGTAAAAATTGCTGGTACCATAGAAATTATTAGACCTTGTGTGCTCTCTTGCAAAATTCAATGCAATAACAAGATTATATATGTTTCACTGGCTTATAAAGTGTAATGGTTGATTATAAAGTGTTCTTTGATTATTTCATTTCCAGGGAAGGTCTATGTATGACAATTTCTCAACAGGATTTTCTTACTATATTCTAATACAGAATATTTCTTGCTATATTCTGATATAGAAAGCTTTTACACACAAGTAGAGAAAACTATCCTGCTTTCAGCAACTATTCAAAGAAGGTCCATACATGATGTTTCTCTCCAACTAAGATGAGTAAATATTTTCATTCTTTCTAATTTACTATTTTATTGAAAGCTGGGAGAAGAGGATAACAAATCTAAATAGCTAAGAAAGAAACAACTAAAAACAAAGATATAAAAAAGACAATAAAAACCAACCTTCTACTAAAAATAAAAGAAATAACTTATTAACAAGTACATGATTAATTGAATAAAGTTAATAATGACAATGATTTTATCAACTGTGTCTTTAAGGTTGTATTTTTAAGCTGACAAAAAGGTGACAGGAGTTGGTGGAAGGTATATTGAGGAAAAGATTGCTGGTACTATATGAATTATTAGACCTTGTGTGCCCTCTTGCAAAATTCAATACAATAACCAGATTTCAGTGGATTATAAAGTGTAATGGTTGATTATAAAGTGTTCTTTATTTCATTTCCAGGAAAGGTCTATGTATGACTAATTATTTCTCAGTGGGATTTTCTTATTAACTTGGTTTATAGAAAATTCAAAGACATCTGTTTTACTATAAAAATGTTACTTTTGTTTCAGTTTGTAATAAAGTTTAATGGTTGATTATAAAGTGTTCTTTGATTATTTCATTTAATTTCCAATGAACGTCTATGACTATCAAAAATGATTTTCTTACTTTGATATAAAACGTTTTTACAAACAAATAGAGACAACTATCCTTCTATCAGCAATTATTCAAGGAAGGTCCATATGTGATTATTCCCTCCAAGATGAGTATATATATATTATCCTTTCTGATTTACTATTTTATTGAAAGCTGGGAGAAAATAAGATGATGGTATACTTTTTTATTGGAGTTTATGAAAAAGATATAATATCAATGTTGTAAAATATGCATAATTGGTAAATCTCTTGATAAAATTAAAATCCTTCTTTTAACTTTAAATAGTTTTGTTTGTTTTATGGCATATGAACCTTGCTGGGTCATTTAATGCCAACAAAGATTTGAAATAAATTCTTAATGGATAATCAATTTTTTTATATACATTTTTCTATTTAACCCATAGATGGAACCCTAACAAGTACTACCAGTCCAGGTCAGAGTGGACCTGAGAGCAATAGTGATGAAGGGGTGCTCCACATTCCTCGGACCTCCAGAAATGGAACCTCACCATCAGATAGAATTTATCATCATTCCCAGGACATGAAGACCCTCAACCACCGCCTTTTAGCACAACCACCGCCTTTCTGACTGCCTATCTAGCCAAAGTTAGGGTCTAAGTGAAGTGTTGCATGTCCTGGACACCTCATTCACCAGGATTCCCTTCTTGAGCATTATGGATTACTACCACAGCCAATAGTCTGCTCCATTGGAAAGGGGTTGTTACCCATCTAAAGAGGTGCAGTCGGCATAGTCTAAAACCCCAGCCGACAGGGTATGAAAAACATTTGGTTCTTTGAACTACTCCTCTTTAGTTGATAAAAATTTCCTTTTATCTGTCCAAATTTTCTGCTTTTTATTAAATTTTTTGATAGCAACTTTGTCTATTGGTCCAAGCTGGAAAGCGCCTATTTTGGCTCTCATTTTTCTTCTAGCAGAACTTTTCTTTTAGTGGAAAGAGCATCTAGTGGTGAGATTATATTTCTGGAACTCTGGCGGATGTGGACTGCTTCTTTATCACCATTAATCTCATACTGGTAGTACCTGTTAGGATCCAATCTATAAGGTTAATCAGGTTAAAAAATGAGTATTACAAATATGTATTTAAACACATTGTAAATTGATGTAAACATAGTACATAAGTCGGGAGCATTGCAAAACTGAATGTGGAGGAACAGTAGCACATGGAGGAAGTGGTGGGTATTATCAACCATTATCTAACACAAATAAACTTGCATAAAAATTAATATTATCTTGATAATTTTTTTTCCATTCGAAAGAAGAAACATTAAACAAACTCTTGATGATTTTTTAAAACCTTTTTCAGTGTACGGAAATAATGGAAATTATGATTGCAAAACAATGTTTTCATTTTCGCACCGTTAAATCAACTGAAATTTAACGTAGCCAAAAACAACTTACAACAAGAGGATTTTTAAAAATTATCTGAAGAATGGTCCAATTTTCATTAAAATTTCCATAACTAATAACCTTTGGATGTAAATATGTCTAAAATAGATTTTTCCTAAAATGTATTGGGATAAATATTTTTTTTGGGGGTCTACTCCCCCATTTTATTTTTTGAAATATTAAAAAGATGAACCGTCAAAAAACCATTTTTACTTTTTTTTATAACGATAAGATTCTGAATAACTATTACAAAAAAATTGGCTAATACTCAAGGCAATAGTTTTTGTAGGAAAAAATAATGAATTCTGAAATAAAAAGTGCAAAAAAATGTCATATTATTATCTATTGAAATTCAATATGTGACTCGCTTCTGGCTTTACCAGTAGCAGCCATTAAGGGACAAACATCGGGTTTCACCGATAAACACCAGCAGCGATGCCTGGCCCCCTTTATGGTCATGTGATGTTCTTTATGACCCACAAGTCTCCTGCACAGGGAAAATGTGTTTCGTCGTGTAATAACATGGGGAACATCGGGAACTTCACTTCCCCGCTTCCAGCGGAGGACACCATTTTCCCCCCAAACCTGCAGACCAAGGACTTTGGCACCATCCTGCAGTCGCTCTGGATCCTTACAAATTAAGCCGTATTCAGACAGGTGCGTCCTCACCCGAGCTGTCGACACTAAATCTTCATTGATGAAAATATTGTCGATGTACGCCGATGTGGTGCTCTTGATAGTTAGGTCTCGGGACATAACGGCTTCGACAATAGATTTTATTATGAGAGGCACCACATTGAGACCAAAACCGAGCCGGGTAAGGCAATACCTTTGCCCACTGAATATCACAGTCTGATATGGCCACAAAGATTCGTCAATGCAAACTTGAAGGTACGCTCGTTTCAAATCAAGCAGTGATACATTCGCACCCTTCTTACGCCATTCTCTCAACGTGGCCACGCACACATCAGCATTAGCTGTAAATGCATTGACATGCTCATTCAGCTCCTTGTAGTCCATGACTGGACGTACTTTACGCTTATTGTGCTGAATCACGGCCATTACCGGAACCAGTCTTTTAGGTGGACCAAGTCTCTCTTCGGGGTAGGGCAGCAACCAGCCATTCTCTATCCAATTATGTATTTCGGCCTCGTAGCTCTTTCTGGCATGTTTGGGAACTTGGTACTCCGGTACCTTATTGCACAGGAGCTCTGGAGCCCGCCCCCAGATCATTTCCATTTAGCAATCCAACGATTCTGTTCTTCATCATAATCCACACGGAAATCCGGCTTATCGAGTTGGATTGCTGTGTATACGTCTGCTTTTCACCCGCCAAAGCTCACTGTTACAGCTTGTGTGATGGTCATGCAGCCAAAAGCTCTGATGGCGTCATTCCCCAGTATGAGGTCAAACCCCAACAACCGCCTATTTGTCAAATAGGGCATCAACGTATGCAGACTCAGTGCTATTTACACAGAATTCGTCTTCGCCCGCAGCATTTTAATCTTTTTCCATCTGCTGTTAGCACCCTAGCCTGTCCAAGCTTCCAGGCACGGCATACAAATCTGGTGACCAACGTCCGCGTACATCCAGTGTCTACTAGTGCTATACTTTTCCTCCCGTTAACATGTACGTCAACTGTTGGCAGCACCTCATGTCTTCTTTCCCTGGGGAGCAAGCTGACGCTGATTACTTCTCCCCTGCAGCGTTTCCTGGACACTCCGAAGATGTGTCCGGTCTTCTTACACCGGAAACATCGAATCGTCTGTGGCAACTGAGATGGTCATTCAGGGGCTATGCCTGAGGGTCATAGCAAGCAATCTCTGGACAAATGGTTGGGACCGGAGCACTTGTAACAAACAATTTCATTCTTCCGGGTCCCAGCTGGCACGGGAGCAGGTTGAGCGGCTGCAACAATTTCTTCGGGCTGTTCAGTATCTGCCATAATGGCCTGCACCCGGTCCACAAGTTCACCCATTGTCATATTGTCCATGCGCGATGACGCTCGCAGCAACCGACGTACGTGCTGTGGCAGTCCAGCAACAAAAGCACAGATCATTCGACGCTCCCTGACAAGCTGATCCAGTCACTGCAGGATCACAAAATACTCCTTTACCGCCTCCTCGGGTCGAAGTTGCCGCGCCACGAAGGGATCATACGCACTGAACAAGTCAGGGGCGTAGGCAGCTATAAGAGCCTGCTTTATGCACCAAAAATTGGTCTTCTCCTCCTTGTTCAATTGTTGGTACACAGTGAGGGCACCACCTTGCAGGCGCAACGGTAGTATCAGCTCGACATCCGTTCTCCTGCAAAGTTCACAGATCATTTCAACGCGCTGAATCCATTCGATGACGGGTTCGTCAGAAGGAAACCCACCAAACTCCGGGATTAACCTGTAAGCAAACATTCTGTCCATGTTTCCGAATTTAGCCGAAATAGCTTGAAAATTGTTTATAATAATTAAAAAATTAATTTTAAATACAACTGAAAATTGTCCACCAGCCTCTCTTTCTCTTTCTCTTCTGAAAAAAGTTCCTTCAATTACAAGGGACTGAAACAAGAGCTCATTTCTCCAAGGCTCACATGTGCGTACCAAAAACCGAGAAGGGCATAGTTTTTTTTTACCCCGCCTTACAAAGTGCGTTCACTCTTTCTCCTTGCTGTTCCCGAAAAAGGCACAGAAGAGTTCAGGTCAAGTTCAACTCGTTAGTACACTTTCTCATTTTTTTTTTCAGGTTACTTAATTTTGACCGCCCCCTCATTTTGGGGGTGTAAAATCTCGGCGAGTTATTCCTAATTTCTATAACAATAGAAATAAAAAGATAAAAGACCGAAGTTGTAAATAGAAAAAAAAATTTTTAAGGGGAATATTTTATAAGAAAATAAGTACCGAAAATCTGAAAATAAAATGTAAAAAAAAAAAAATAATTTTTTGGAGATTACTTTTTTACTCATTTCGATAATTATTTAATTGGCTATTTATTATCTTATAAAAGAAAAAAATTATACATCAATATCTTTTCTGCTTAAAAAGTGGGGGGGACCTACATTTTCAATGGAGTTTTTCTTCAAAATGTATGCTTTGATTGACTAAAATAAGGTTTTCATTAAATAGATATTTATTTCTAGAATCTAAAAATATAATATTTTAAACTTAATATCAGAATATTTTTATTTTAAATGAATTTTATATATTAATTTTTCATAACAAAAATATTTAATTAAAGTTTTGAAAAAAAATAACTGATGCCTTATAAAATTCATTAATTGATAAATCAATACTGAAAATTTCATTAAAATCGGATAATTCCCTGATTTAAAGTAATTATTTTTTCTTTCTTTTTGCAATCGGGAATGTTACATTAAATTTGTAAACAATCCCTTATACCATTGAAAAAGAGCCAAAATAGCGAACGCGAACGAAATTGACCAAAACAAATCGTTTTAAAAGTATTAAAAATAAACTGCATGTGTAATGATATTTTTTTTTTTTTAATGATGGTCATTACGTTACTACTTATCGTTTTAGACAAAAGTTTGACCTTAAATATAAGATTTAATTAATTTTAATTCGTTTTTAAAAATTTTAGCAGACGAAAATTTGGGTATAACTAGTTTACAGAGATGCTACTCCCCCAATAGGACCGTAAAGAGAGAGAGGGGGAGAGAGAGAGCGAGAGAGAGAGAGCTATTTCTAGTATTAAAGCCAAGGAGAGGGAAGAGAGAGAGAGAGAGAGAGAGAGAGAGAGCTATTTCTAGAATTAAAGCCAAGAAGAGAGAGAGAGAGAGAGAGAGAGAGAGAGAGAGAGAGAGAGAGAGAGACCAAAGTTGTTTGTGAATAAAGCAACTGTATAGCAATGTATTTGATATATTTCGCCTAAGAAGGGTGAATGTTCCATAATAAATGAGAAAAAAGTTCGGAATTATGTCCCTTGTTTTATAGCTCTTAAGAAAACGTTACTCTATTTATTGCAAATCAACGATAGTTTTTCATTCGACCAGAAAAGATTAGTTCTATTTAAAATATTATATTTTTTTCTCCGTCTTCTTTAACGTTGTATTGTTCCAAAGAAAAGAAATCAGACGAAAGAAAAAGGAAAGAAGTAAGTATAACGTTCAGTGTATTATCTTTCTTTGCAAACGAAAAAACAAAACAAAACGTAATTTGCTGGAAAATTTTGTTTTCCGCTGCAGAAGTGAAATATTTTAAATTTCTGACAATACTTTGTGAATATAAAAATATCTGGAATCTTTTGATGACTGATTCAATTATTATAGAAAAGAAAAATTAATTTCAACATTTAATTGATATATTATTTTCGCTGTTATCCGTGTTAATCAGTGGGATGACATAAACAAAGTCACCCATCGAAATCATAGCCGATTAAATTTCCGTCAAATCTTTTATTCAATAAAGGAAATATTTGAAAAACATCGATGTATAATTTTTTCTTTTATAAAATAATAGCCAATTAAATAATTATCGAAATGAGTAAAAAAGAACTCTCCAAAAAATTAATTATTTATTATTTTTTTACATTTTATTTTTCGATTTTCGGTACTTATTTTCTCATAGAAGCGCAACCGTAAAAAAATTTTTTTTGTTTCTATTCCTAACTTCGGTCTTTTATCTCTTTAATTATACTGTAATTAGTATCAGGTAAGGACCAACTCGAAACAATTTTACGCCCCCAGCATAAGGGGGGGGGGTCAAAATTAAGTGACCTGAAAGAAATTAGAAAGTTTTGAAATAAAATAAATGATGCATTATAAAGATCATTCATTGACACATAAACACTAAAAATTTCATTAAAATTAGATACTTCCCTGATTTTTGGTAAATTATTTTCTGTAGGGGCTAAAGTCATTTGGTCAAAAATGACTTTAAGGCTCTGTTTGCCACTCCCTAAATTATTCAAAATATGTTAAAACATTGTACTGAGATCGCAAAGGGAGGTAATATTTTTTTTGTTTTTAAATTTTCAAACTATTACCAAATATCAGAGAATTGTTCAATTTTCATGGAATTTTCACCAAATTATTCTTTAAATAACTTAATTGTATAATCACTAATGTATTTTATTCTAAAAAATTAAAGTTTTATAAATTCAGAATGTTGGATTTTTTTCCCCCTGGTCATTTGAAGATCAAAAATTTCCAGTTCCCTAATTTTTACATTTCTAGAAAGATCAAATCCTGAAGAACAAATAGAAAATTAAACTAAATAAAAATTCAATAAACGAAATATTTGAAAATTTAAAAGTTATATTCTTAAAACTCAAATGATAATCATTGTAGTGTGCATGTGTTTTTTTTTCTTCATAGTTTTAAAAACAAGATTTTTCTTTGAATTGATGCAAAAATGAGTATTTTCTCTGATTCAATTCATAATTGACAGAAAAAAAAAATTTTTCATTTTGTTTTTTTGTTTTTTGTGTGATATTAACTCATTGATAAATAAAATTCAGAAAATTTCATTAGAATTTCACCATTCCTGGATTTTTTGGTAATAGTTTTAGAATCAAAAATTTATTTTTAAACTTTTATCACCTCACTTCAAAATGGCAATATATAATTTTTAATTTTATCCGAAATTTAAAAACAATGATTTTCTTATTTTAATAATGAACATCGTTTTTCCTTTAGACATTTTTTCATTAAGAATTTAGTTTCACTTTAGACATATTTGTTTAAAGATTAACATAAATACAGGGTCCAGTTCATGTGGCGAGAGAAATCACGCTTGTGGTGGTTCAAAGCATACACAACTATGTTTGGTGTGTAAAATGAGATCAGGGGGGTGTGTAACAGGCGATTGGGGAGATTGAACTCACATCCTCCTGATTGTGTATTGTGGCTTGACATCAGACTACCTAGTTGATGCACATGTAAATCACTAGATTGTGCGATTCAACTAGATGTGTCCTTAATTGAGGGCTACCTTAACACAGGTGGGCTGGTGAACACATAGACGTCTATACCAACAAAATCAGGTAGTTGGTTGGATTGGCCAGGTTCAAGGGAGATGGCCTGGAAAGGCTCACAAAACATTCATCACAAGGTTCCCTGACACCGTCTCAATCAGACTGTAACAGGCGCCAAATATTGAGACCCTGACCATGGGGGATTTGTTAGCAAAAGCAAGAGTGCTAGCGAGCAAAGCTGGGATGTAGTAACAGCCGCACGCTCACCCCACAATAGTGCCAGGAGCGGCCCCAGCATCAATGTGACCTGTTACATTAGAGTCTTACTGATGATGTCAGTGATATATGACAGCAGTGAAGCAAGTGATTGTGAGAGAGTTGAAATTTGGCAGACTACTGTCTTTTGAGGAAAGAACAACAAACATCAGAAGAATGCAGTTATTGTGAGAACAGTTTGTTGAACGAAAGTTAATTGAATGGACTCCAGTTGAAAAACTTATTATAAGCTTTTTTGGCTACATCACTATAGCGAAGGTGCACATAAACAGCGATATCATAAAACCATTTTCTGGCAAGGATGATGTGGTAGTGTGGCTGAAGAAAGTGAGATTAATGGCCAAACTTCAGCAGGTAGAGGATGTGGTCCGTCTGCTTTCAATTATATTTGGTAGGTGATGCACTGGCCCTCTATATGGAAATGGAGGAGGACAACCAAAAGGAAATAGAGCAGATTGAGGTGCTAATGTATCTCTGCTGGATCTCAGAAGAGCATACCTCCAGCTACATGTCTATGAGACACTATGGCCATACCAGAACATGAAGATTGATGGGAAAAGATACTGTCTGACCCATTTGGGGTTTGGCCTAAATGTAGCTCCCCTTATCATGAAGACCGTGTAGTGCTGTCACAAGAAGAATCCATTGACTGCACAGCATCTTCTTCCATTGACAACATATATAGTGCCTGCGACCCACATCAGAGAACATTTAGTGCAGTTTCGGTTGAAGTGCAAGGACCCAGAATGGTTGGAAGATGGCGCACAGGTGCTGGAATTGGCGGTCGGGATGGAATACGGTAAATTGTGATGGAAGCAAGGAAACATAGTTCCAGAAACCCCCAGTGTCGTTACACAATGGACAGTCTTCTCCTTGTGTGGGAGGCCTCCTGGTGTGCAGTTGGCTATGTGTAGCTTGCGGAATACTCAAGAGGAGAGCAAGTTCGGTTATGAATGGCTGGGATGATGAAACAAAAGACATCATCCTCCAGCGTATGATGTTTTAGACCATGGAATCTGTGCAGCGGGATAATCCAACCCATGCAGATTGGTGCGTGGACAGCACAGAGCTGAATTTTTGGGTCAATGCCAGTTCTTTAGTAACCAGAGTAGCCTTGGAGAGGTATGAGACCGTGCTAGAGGATGCTTGTTACTTGAAAACAATAACCAACACATTAACTGACCCGAACTGGACGCCATATTGAAAGACACTAATCTGGCTCTCCAGTGGCAGAGAAAGGTGATACATGTGAACATGGATACTCTGTGCATGTACCACTGGGTATCAGACACGCTGACTGAATAAGCGAGAGTCCATACCAAGGCAGCAAGCGAGATGCTTATCAGAAGGCAGCAGAGCAAGATCAAAGAGCACATGAAGGAGTATAAGCTGACCGTGGACATGATGTTTCTTCTGTCGACTCAGAACATCACTGACCGACTGATAGCAGTACCGTAGCGGTGGTTTTACGAGATGAAAAATTGGCTCAAACCACTGATTGGCACAGTCCACGTGGATGAGATGGATGTGAGTCAAATCATGGCTATCGACAGAAGCAGTGGACAGCCGAGACAGCAGTGTACCACCTATTTCTTCAAGAGAATTTACTCAACAATGAAAAAGGCAGCTGTTAAGTCAGCCATACTGATGTGTGAGGAATGCCAGTCCATAGATCCAGCACTGATCCACTGGGAAAAGGAAAAGCTAGAGGTGAACAGGAACCGGCAGAGGTTTGGAATGGACATCCCACATTATGGTGCCTGCCATTTCTTAATGCTCACGGACTGTGACCTGTCGCTTTTCTCCATTTGGAAGCAGTTGGCGAGGCAAGACTTGACAAGCATAATTCGTCAGCTGAAGGCGGGGTTCTTTATTCCTACATATAATTTTTGTTCTACATGATTAAAGTAACTTTTCATGTGTTTCGGTAAGATTAAGATGATAAAATATTTGCCACATGTACACTTGTTTTGGTTGCTAAATGTTAGAGTGGAAAAAATTTTCTCATATTTGTTGTGAGGTTTTAAGGGGTCAAATAAGAACAAGACGGCGGGTAACAAATGTAGAAAATGTATTAACAGAAAATAGACAAATACAATAGAGAGATGTGTAAATAACGTCGGACGAACAGAGTTATTGGCACTCGCATTGGCTTACTGCTAAGCCACCATTATCCCTGTTATTTATAGTAACCTGTCGGAGCATTCCATTAGTCTTATAGGGTGTATCACCTATAACAATATTTTTATAAATAGCGTGTCCTTTTAATTCTGATAAATCTTTGTCAAAATTAGAAAAAAATACTGTATTTAGATTAAATTCCATTAAATATACTTCATCATTTGCTGATATATTGAATAAGATTTTTTTTCTTTATGCTGATGTTACTGTTATTAAGTTAATTGAAATATGAATTGATTGTAATATTGTAATTCCAAAAGAATTCTTGAATTTCATGCTTTTTTAAAAAAATAATATGTTAATTTTTATTCATTCACAGATACATTGAGAAGAATAGTTTTGAAATGTAAAAAGACACATTCAAACACCAAACAAAGAAAAAATATATTCTTCTGATATGTGTGGATCTAAATATTGAGAACTCACAGGACAATTCTTTTTTTTTTCTAATTTATTATTTGAATGTTTTCTGTTGATCAATATTTCAAAGAACAAGTGCAAAAAGAGACTCCAGTGAAACCCAAATTTTCTCCATTGTAGAGATCAGAAAATAAATTAATAAATAAATATCCTAAATTTGTAGACCAGCATTTTCACATAGTCTGGAAATATAAAAAGACACATTTGGACACATGCTAAAGGAAAAAAAAATTCTTGATAATGTGTAGATCTGCATATTAACAGAGTTTGGAATTCAGTATATGAACATTTTCCTTAAATTCACATTCCAAAGAAGAAGTGTGAAAATAGACTCTTATAAAACACAACTATTCACCATACGGCAAATCAACATTTTCATAGAGAACAGAAGTGAAAAACAAGATCAGAAGTGGAAATACGTTCATGTAAAATTTGTGGATCCAGATTTCCAGTGTGTTCAAGTTTGAAAGCTCATATGCAAACACACACTAGAGAGAAATCATTTTCTTGTGAAGCCTGTGGATCGGCATTTTTTAGGAGTGACAATTTGAAAGCACACATGCAAACACACATTGGTGAGAAGCCATTTTCTTGTGAAGTCTGTGGATCTACATTTTTACAGAGTTCTCATTTGAAACGCCACATGCGAACACACACTGGAGAGAAGCCATTTTCTTGTGAAGTCTGTGGATCTGCATTTTCACATGGATCCAGTTTGAAATCACACATGCGAACACACACTGGAGAGAAACCATTTTCTTGTGAAATGTGTGGATCGGCGTTTTCTTCAAGTTCCACCTTAAAATGTCATATACGAACACACACTGGAGAGAAACCCTTTTCTTGTGAAGTCTGTGGATCTGCATTTTCTTCTAGTTCCACCTTAAAATGTCACATGCAAACACACACTGGAGAAAAACCATTTTCCTGTGAAATATGTGGATCTGTATTTTCTTCTCATTCTGACTTAAAATGTCACGTGCAAACACACACTGGAGAGAAGCCATTTTCTTGTGAAGTCTGTCAATCAGCATTTTCTTCTCGCTCTGACTTAAAATGTCACATGCGAACACACACTGGTGAGAAACCATTTTCTTGTGAAATATGTGGTTCAGCATTTGCACAGAAATGCCATTTGAGAAACCATGTGCGAACACACACTGGAGAGAAGCCATTTTCTTGTGAAGTCTGTCAATCAGCATTTTCTTCTCGCTCTGATTTAAAATGTCACATGCGAACACACACTGGTGAGAAACCATTTTCTTGTGAAATATGTGGATCAGCATTTGCACAGAAATGCAATTTGAGAAACCATGTGCGAACACACACTGGAGAGAAGCCATTTTCTTGTAAAGTCTGTGAATCTGCATATTCAGACCTTTCCACTTTAAGAAGACACATGCGAATACACACAGGACAGAAACCATTTTCTTGTGAAGTCTGTGGATCTGCATTTTCTTCTAGTTTCGACTTAAAAAGGCATATGAAAACACACACTGGAGAAAAACCATTTTCTTGTGAAGTCTGTGGATCTGCATTTTCTTCAAGTTCCACCTTAAAATGTCATATACGAACACACACTGGAAACAAACCGTTTTCTTGTGAAGTCTGTGGATCTGCATTTTCTTCTAGTTCCACCTTAAAATGTCACATGCGAACACACACTGGAGAAAAACCATTTTCTTGTGAATTCTGTGGATCTGCATTTTCTAGGAGTTCTGACTTAAAATGTCACATGCGAACACACACTGGTGAGAAACCATTTTCTTGTGAAATATGTGGTTCAGCATTTGCACAGAAATGCCATTTGAGAAACCATGTGCGAACACACACTGGAGAGAAGCCATTTTCTTGTGAAGTCTGTCAATCAGCATTTTCTTCTCGCTCTGATTTAAAATGTCACATGCGAACACACACTGGTGAGAAACCATTTTCTTGTGAAATATGTGGATCAGCATTTGCACAGAAATGCAATTTGAGAAACCATGTGCGAACACACACTGGAGAGAAGCCATTTTCTTGTAAAGTCTGTGAATCCGCATATTCAGACCATTCCACTTTAAGAAGACACATGCGAATACACACAGGACAGAAACCATTTTCTTGTGAAGTCTGTGGATCTGCATTTTCTTCTAGTTTCGACTTAAAAAGGCATATGAAAACACACACTGGAGAAAAACCATTTTCTTGTGAAGTCTGTGGATCTGCATTTTCTTCAAGTTCCACCTTAAAATGTCATATACGAACACACACTGGAGCCAAACCGTTTTCTTGTGAAGTCTGTGGATCTGCATTTTCTTCTAGTTCCACCTTAAAATGTCACATGCGAACACACACTGGAGAAAAACCATTTTCTTGTGAAGTCTGTGGATCTGCATTTTCTTCTCGTTCTGACTTAAAATATCACATGCGAACACACACTGGAGAGAAGCCATTTTCTTGTGAAGTCTGTCAATCAGCATTTTCTTCTCGTTCTCACTTAAAATGTCACATGCAAACACACACTGGCGAGAAACCATTTTCTTGTGAAATATGTGGATCAGCATTTGCACAGAAATGCCATTTGAGAAACCATATGCGAACACACACTGGAGAGAAGCCATTTTCTTGTGAAGTCTGTGGATCAGCATTTTCAAAGAATTGGGGTTTGAAAAGACACATGCAAATACACACTGGAGAGAAACCCTTTTCTTGTGAAATATGTGGATCTGCATTTTCTAGGAATACCTACTTAAAAGTTCACATGCGAACACACACTGGAGAGAAGCCATTTTCTTGTGAAGTCTGTGGATCAGCATTTTCACAGCGTTCTCATTTGAAATCACACATGCGAATACACTGAGAGAATTTGAAAAGCCTAATAGACACTACCTCAAATGTCTTCAATCTCTTTGCAAAGGTATTTGATAGTATATGGTATAAGGATACTTTCCCTTGACCAAACATTCCTTTCATCATAGCTAAGCAATGGAATATAATGGTGCACCCTCTCTTAGTGCAGCTGGCACAAGCAACAACACTAAGCTGGATATCCCACCAGAGTAGCCTAATACTGGTCCTAGAATCCATTGGTTTTATTGGCGGTAGGATGTAGGTGCCTTACCCCACTGCAGAGGTGCAGTTGGTGTATTCTACATCCCTAGCCAATAAAGCAGAGTTAAACACATCTAAAAATCTAAAAAAACAATAAAATAAACCAACCTTTCACTAAAAATAAAATAAATAACTTTTAACTAAGATGTAACAAAAACAATAAAACAAATCTAGAAAAAAAAGACTCTCCACTAAAAATAAAAGAAATGACTCACAAACAAGTAAATGATTAATTTTACAAAATGATTAAATAAAGTTAATAATGGTAAATTTGTCTTTAAGGTTGTATTTTTTAGCTGAGAAGATGGTGACGGGAATTAGTGGAAGGTATGTTGGGGTAAAAATTGTTGGTACCATATGAATTATTAGACCTTGTGTGCCCTCTTGCAAAATTCAATACAATAACAAGATTATATATGTTTCATTGGCTTATAAAGTGCAATCAAAGACGGGAGTGATAGAAGAGTAAGTTTCATTTCTATTTTTCTATTATACCCCCACTCTGTTACATATCTTTTTATCTGCCTTCTTATTAGACTTTCTAATTTAATACGATATTTCATTACATTAAAACTTAAATACTTGCACCCGGAGGGTGCATATATTTGCTAGTAGTAATAAAGTGTAATGGTTGATTATAAAGTGTTCTTTGATTATTTCATTTCCAGGGAAGGTCTATGTATGACAATTTCTCAACAGGATTTTCTTACTATATTCTAATACAGAATATTTCTTGCTATATTCTGATATAGAAAGTTTTTACACACAAGTAGAGAAAACTATCCTGCTTTCAGCAACTATTCAAAGAAGGTCCATACATGATGTTTCTCTCCAACTAAGATGAGTAAATATTTTCATTCTTTCTAATTTACTATTTTATTGAAAGCTGGGAGAAGAGGATAACAAATCTAAATAGCTAAGAAAGAAACAACTAAAAACAAAGATATAACAAAAACAATAAAAACCAACCTTCTACTAAAAATAAAAGAAATAACTTATTAACAAGTACATGATTAATTGAATAAAGTTAATAATGACAATGATTTTATCAACTGTGTCTTTAAGGTTGTATTTTTAAGCTGACAAAAAGGTGACAGGAGTTGGTGGAAGGTATATTGAGGAAAAGATTGCTGGTACCATATGAATTATTAGACCTTGTGTGCCCTCTTGCAAAATTCAATACAATAACCAGATTTCAGTGGATTATAAAGTGTAATGGTTGATTATAAAGTGTTCTTTGATTATTTCATTTCCAGGAAAGGTCTATGTATGACTAATTATTTCTCAGTGGGATTTTCTTATTAACTTGGTTTATAGAAAATTCAAAGACATCTGTTTTACTATGTTGTTTCAGTTTGTAATAAAGTTTAATGGTTGATTATAAAGTGTTCTTTGATTATTTCATTTCATTTCCGATGAAGGTCTATGTATGATTATTTCTCAATAGAAAATTCAAAGACATCTGTTTTACTATAAAAATGTTACTTTTGTTTCAGTTTGTAATAAAGTGTAATGGTTGATTATAAAGTGTTCTTTGAGTATTTCATTTAATTTCCAATGAACGTCTATGACTATTTATCAAAAATGATTTTCTTACTTTGATATAAAACGTTTTTACAAACAAATAGAGACAACTATCCTTCTATCAGCAATTATTCAAGGAAGGTCCATATGTGATTATTCCCTCCAAGATGAGTATATATTATCCTTTCTGATTTACTATTTTATTGAAATCTGGGAGAAAATAAGATGATGGTATACTTTTTTATTGGAGTCTATGAAAAAGATATAATATCAATGTTGTAAAATATGCATAATTGGTAAATCTCTTGATAAAATTAAAATCGTTCTTTTAACTTTAAATATGGCATATCAACCTTGCTGGGTCATTTAATGCCAACAAAGATTTTAAATTTATGAAAAAGATATAATATCAATGTTGTAAAATATGCATAATTGGTAAATCTCTTGATAAAATTAAAATCGTTCTTTTAACTTTAAATATGGCATATCAACCTTGCTGGGTCATTTAATGCCAACAAAGATTTTAAATAAATTCTTAATGGATACTCAATTTTTTTATATACATTTATCTATTTAACCCATAGATGGAAGCCTAACAAGTACTACCAGTCCAGGTCAGAGTGGACCTGGAAGAAATAGTGATGAAGGGGTTCTACACATTCCTCATACCTCCAGAAATGGAACCTCACCATCAGATAGAGTTTATCATCATTCCCAGGATATGAAGACCCTCAACCACCGCCTTTTAGCACATATATGAGAATAAAGGTTGGTGCTTGCCACAAGGGCAATGGGGTTGTGTCAATCATGCATGTGCTAGGACTTGACATGACCAGCCAATTGATCGGATGGGGCCTTTCTGACTGCCTATCTAGCCAAAGTAAGGGTCTAAGTGAAGTGTTGCATGTCCTGGACACCTCATTCACCAGGATTCCCTTCTTGAGCATCATGTGTTACTACCCACACCCAATAGTCTGCTCCATTGGAAAGGGGTTGTTACTCATCTAAAGAGGTGCAGTCGGCATAGTCTAAAACCCCAGCCGACAGGGCATGAAAAACATTTGGGTCTTTGAACTACTCTTCTTTAGTTGATAAAAATTTCCTTTTATCTGTCTAAATTTTCTGCTTTTTATTAAATTTTTTGATAGCAACTTTGTCTATTGGTCCAAGCTGGAAATCGCCTATTTTGGCTCTCATTTTTCTTCTAGCAGAACCTTTCTTTTAGTGGAAAGAGCATCTAGTGGTGAGGTTATATTTCTGTAACTCTGGCGAATGTGGACTGCTTCTTCATCACCATTAATCTCATACTGGTAGTACCTGTTAGGATCCAATTTATAAAGTTAATCAGGTTAAAAAATGAGTATTACAAATATGTATTTAAACACATTGTAAATTGATGTAAACATAGTACATAGGTCGGGAGCATTGCAAAACTGAATGTGGAGAAACAGTAGCACATGGAGGAAGTGGTGGGTATTATCAACCATTATCTAACACAATGAAACTTGCATAAAAATTATTATCTCGATAATTTTTTTTCCATTCGAAAGAAGAAACATTAAACAAACTCTTGATGATTTTTTAAAACCTTTTCCAGTGTATGGAAATAATGGAAATTATGATTGCAAAACAATGTTTTCATTTTCGCACCGTTAAATCAACTGAAATTTAACGTAGACAACAACAACTTACAAGAGGATTTTAAAAAATTATCTGAAGAATCAATTAATGGTCCAGTTTTCATTAAAATGTACATAACTAATAACCTTTGGATGTAAATATGTCTGAAATAGTTTTTTCCTAAAATGTATTAGGGGAAATATTTTTTTTTACAAGGTCTACTTCACCATTTTATTTTCTGAAATATTTAAAAGGTGAACCGTCAAAAAACCATTTTTACTTTTTTTTATAACGATAAGATTCTGAATAACTATTACAAAAAAATTGGATAATACTCAAGGCAATAGTTTTTGTAGGAAAAAATAATGAATTCTGAAATAAAAAGTGCAAAAAAATGTCATATTATTATCTATTGAAATTCAATATGTGACTCACTTCTGGCTTCACCAGTAGCAGCCCTTAAGGGACAAACGTTGGGTTTCACCGATAAACACCAGCAGCGATGCCTGGCCCCCTTTATGGTCATGTGATGTTCTTTATAAAAGGGCTCAATGTGGCTGATTCTTCCCTTTTCATACTCCATCCCCTTAGGGGACAACTGCTGGCTGTACACTGCTTGCTCCTAGCGGATATTAAGGTAAGTGCTCTTGCACTCTCTTTTCTACAAGTTTTAGGACAACAAACAGAATATTAACCCTTGAAGGATTATCGTCCATTCCCTCGGAACTTCAGACATTAGAGATTAATGTCATTAACCCTTGAATGTTGATAATAACTACCTTCATTCCGCCCAGGATCAATTAGAGGAGCCTACGATATTGATACAAGTTCGAACAAGCTTCCCCCATTGATACTTGCAGTCCACAAAGACTGTCGCAGGATTACTCTTGCAAAACTAACCAAACTAAACTATTACTACATAACTAACTATGGCTAAACCTTTTACGGTGCTGTGAATACAAAAACCAAACCTCCCTCCGGTCGCTTGTCTGACCTAAACTATAAACACTTCTATGAACATTGTCTACTGTATCCCACTTGTTAATGTGTACACTTACTTATAATGAACTGTTGTAGTATCATTTATCGTCGTATAGCTTGTTCCTTTGACTTGATGCTCATGTTTCTCTCTGCGTCAATTCAATGTTAAATTCTTATATATTTGAAACCTTTTTTTTTTTGCTTTTTTAATTGGTATGTACAATATTCTATTAAATTGTCAAGAAAAAATTTTTTAAATTAATTTTTCAGAGATTTAAAATCTTTTGTGTGCTTAAATAATTTTGTTTTTTAATGTTTAAAAATCATTTTTGTCTGTACAAATCGAATTTCTCAATAATTTAAATATATGAATTTTAGAATTCGTGTGAACTAAAAATTTGTCCGATCCATGATATATTAATATTTTAAAAAGAATTTGTAATTTTTATTTTTGAATAGTAATGTTTGATTCTTATAATATACGGAAGAGCAAAACTGACAATATTTGTAAAACTTATTGTCTTTTCTTTGCTTCAGTTACACTATTAGTTCAAGTAAAAAAATATTCCGGAGTTAATCGGAAACTATGACAAAAAGAAAATCCTTCAAAAATCGTTGGAAACCAATAATTGCTTATTAAATATGCACAAAAACACAATTATGTCGAATATAGCCACCCATACATTTAAATCTACAGGTGTCAAAAGAGATAATATGTAATTTTTCAGTCCCAATTTCGACATAAAAATCACTGTGTTGTGTATGAAATGGGCTATTTTATTTATTTTTGTCTCTAACACTCTTTGCTCGTTGCAGTTTATCGACTGAATCCACGTTCGCCCCTCCCTCTCAGAGAAGCAGACGTTTTATTTCTAACTTCTACACACAATGTCTCTTCTCCTTTTCCTCTCTAACTTTTTGACGTTGCATGCCTTTCTACACCCACTCCTCTTTTACCGTTCAGTTCCGGTGGACTTGCACGCAAAGCAAGTCCGTGCCCGTTTTGCACGAGGTAAATCTATTCTCTCACTACATTTTAAAAAAAAATTTTTATTAACGGTGATTAATTTTTCCCAATCGGATAATTTGATCTTTGAATTAACTGTTTTTCTTTGTAACATCTCTGTATGATTGTTACTTTTTTTTGCGAGATTTTTAAAAAACAAAGTTAAAAAATATTTATTTCCGTTTATTCAATATGGCTTAAACTAATCACCTGACCCGATTCTGGAGGTACCTATTGAAAATTCAAAAGTTATTTTCCTAAAACTAAAAAAAAAAAAAAAATATTTTAGAGTGTTTTCTTTTTTCATAGCGTGTTTTCTTTTTTCATAGCGTGTTTTCTTTTTTCATAATTTTAAAAAACAATATTTTTCTTAGAATTGATGCAAACAAGTTTTTTCTCTGATTCAATTGAACAATTTTTATTGACTTCACTCCAAGGCCATGCAGAAGTTTAGCATCTTAGTAGTGACGCTCACTCATTCTATTTCTTATAAAAAGATCTAATTTAATTCTTTTTTATTTGTGTGATTATAGGCGACTGTTCAAGAAATTTATTTGATAACTTTCGCCTTATAGATAATTGCGACATTCATTTTCTTGTTTATTATTTAATTTCGTAAAATGAATATGAAACTTTCTTTAAAAACACTGTCTATTAAACTTTTTTAGAATTTTTATTTTCTTAGTTATCGAAGTTTTTAAAATGTTTATTCTTTTATTCTATTTCATTTAGATCATATAGTAATAGGGATGTTCAATTTATCGCTGGCTCTAAAAAAGGGTGATCACAGGAAATTCTTTTAAAAATCATATAAAATAAACTAACTATCCAATTTTAATAAAACTTTCGGTATATGAAGTAATAAAAGACGAACTTTTATTGTAAATAAATGTTTACTAAATTGAAAAGGCTAATATTTTTTTTCGTTAGTTTTTGTTTCGCGCATTGATCACCCGTACAAAGATCTTTTGTTTTTTCTTTTTTATATAAATAATTTTTACATTTTTGGAAAGATAATTTAACGACGAAATATATGTATAAAAAAAACTAAATCGGAACTAATTCGGTTTTGGTAATAGGGCATCTTAAACATTGAAACTTAAATCTCGTAAATAAGAAAAAATATGTATCTTTTTTTTCTTTTTTTTTCTTCCCCTAAATTGTTAGATTATTTTCTAAAGAATTTTATATTAAAAGTTCCTATTGTCTACTTGTTTATTTTTTTTTTCAGGGATTTTTAAAAATTTATAAATATAAAATCGGAAAAAATTTATAAATATAAAATCGGAACTAATTCGGTTTTGGTAATAGGGCATCTTAAACATTGAAACTTAAATCTTAAAAAATCTTAAAAAATAATAGGGCATCTTAAACATTGAAACTTAAATCTTAAAAAATCTTAAAAAATATGTATCTTTTTTTTCTTTTTTTTTAAAAAATATGTATCTTTTTTTTCTTTTTTTTTCCCCCTAAATTGTTAGATTATTTTCTAAAGAATTTTATATTAAAAGTTCCTATTATCTACTTGTTTATTTTTTTTTTCAGGGATTTTTAAAAATTTATAAAATATAAAATAAATAAATACACGTCAAGATGGGATAACTTTGTCAACAAAGGTTAAGAATTTGCAGAAATTTACGGGAATTTACTTTTAAATGCAAAAATTTAGGTTTTATGTAAGAGAAATTTGTTTTTTTCTTTTTTACAACACATAAACTTGGAATTGTTCTTTATATTAAACGTAAAAGAAAACATTAAAAAGTTAATTTTCCATTTTTTATTGACGTTTTAAAATATTCTATTTTTCTAGGACACTCAGTCATTTCGTTTCTATCAAAAATAGGAATCACTGGCCGCTGTCTGAAAATCGCCTCACATCGTCTTCAATCTACGGTGCAAAATGCATCTAGTTGGATCTGGTCTAGATTTAGAAGTTTACAGCACGAATGATACGCGCGCGGAATCATCATTCCCGTGTTTGCTACGTAACATCTGCAATCGCGTAATCAACTCAACGGCCAAAAACAAACGCGTTTTCAAATAACAAACTGCACTGATAAAGAAACATCTCCAATGAACGGATGATATAATCTATTCTCTGTTTAATACATATACACAATTTTTTTTAATACCCTGTCCGGTGGCGAAAGCTGCTTGGTAGCGCTAGGAAGTGGCAGTCCTGTCGTAGCTACCGAAACTGTGTTATCACTCCTAGTCGACAGCTGACGAGGACAGGGTATCGCACGTGCTATCACACGTTGTATGACGAAAATAGAAATGTATTTGATATATTTCGTCTAAGAAGGATGAGTAAATAAATGTTTCGGAATTATGTCCCTTGTTTTATCGCTCCTAAGAAACCTTTTGGTAGTTATTGCAAGAGAACGACACTTTTTCATTTAACCAGAAAAGATAAGTTCTATTTAAAATATTACATTTTTTCTCCGTCTTCTTTAACGTTGTATTACTTCAAAGAAAAGAAATAAGAGAAAAGAAAAAGGAAAAAAGTAAGTATAAAGTATTATCTTGCTTTACCAAAAAAAACAAAAACAAAAAAAAACGTAATTTGATAACAAATCGGTCGGATAATTAGGGTTACCCAGAAAAAACAGAACGCACAAATTTTGTAATAAAACTATTAATTTTAACTGGGGGCGGGGTAAGGTTAGTGATTAGGGTTAGTTTAATGGGAAATAGATAATTTGATTCTGTTTTTTAGGTACCACCAGACCGTTTATGCCATCTTGAATAAAACGGAAATAGATATTTCCGAACTTTGTTTATCAAAAATCTCGTAAAAAAAAGATCGTACAGGGTTGTTACAAAGAAAAAAGTTAATTCAAAGATCAAATTATCCGATTGGTAAAAATTACATCGTTATCTTAAAAAATAAACAAACCTGCCCGTATTACATGCGAAAGGGTAATTTTCAGACCGTAATATAGACAGAAAAGTTACTAATTATTTCCCTTTTACGATTAACCCGTAAATTATGGAATGAAAATTTGAATATTTTTTCTAAGAGAAAAACTGATAAAATAATCTATTATACTTACTTTTTATTTTAATTATTGAAAAAAGTTAAATAAAATAATTTTTTTTCACGCTAACACTGTCAGCCTAACAGGAACAAACTTTGGTTACTTAGAAGCGTCTCGTCTCTTTGTAAAACAAATATGTCATCAATGCTCTTCCGTACATTCTAAGGATCACACATTACTATTCAACAATAAAAATTACAAATTCTTTTAAAAATATTAATCGAGCTCGTATCGGACCAATGTTTAGTGCACCTGAATTATAAAATTCATATTTTTAAATATCCGTGAAAAATTCGATTTTTTGACGCAGGAAAAAAAAAATTTAATTTATTTCACGCAGAAAATAAAAATATTTAATCACACAAAAGATTGAAAATCTCGTAAAAATTAATTTCTTAAAAAAAATTTTTTTGTTGTTGACAATTTAATAGAATATAGTACATACCAATTATAAAAGCAAAAAAAAGTTTTCAAATATTAATATTATGACATTTTTTTGCACTTTTTATTTCCGATTTCATTAATTTTTCCTCAAAAAACTAGACCTTGTACATTCATACAATTTCATTGATATAGTTATTCAGACTCTTATCTTTATAGAAAAAAAGAAAAAAAATTTTTCTGACGCGTCATTTTTTTTATCTCATAAAATAAAATAGGGGGGGGGAATAGACCTCGTAAAAAATATTTCCCCTAATATATTTTAGAAAAAACTATTTCAGATGTATTTACATCCAATGGTAAATATTTATGGAAATTTTCGGGAAAATCAGATTATTAATTGATTTTTTATAGAATTTTTAAAAATCCTCTTATCGTAACTTGTTTTTAGTTACGTTAAATTTCAGTTGATTTAACAGTGCAAAAATGAAAACATTGTTTTTCAATCATAATTTTCATTATTTTCATAAGCTGATAAAAAATTTAAAAAATCATCAGGAGTTTGTTTAATGTTTTTTCTTTCGAATGGAAAAAATCTTTTCAACAAAATATTATTTTTTCTGCAAGTTTCATTGTGTTAAATGTAGAGGGGGGGGGGGTAAATTGCACAGGGTCAAATTGGTGGTACCTACTGTTTTTTCTGGGTCACCCTGTATACAAGGTAACCCAGAAAAAACAGAACCCACAAATTTTGTAATAAAACTGTTTATTTTAGCTAGTGTGGTTGAGGGTTAGGGTTGGGGTTGGGTTTTAGGCTTAGTTTAATGGGAAAAATAGATAAATATATTGGGTTCTGTTTTTTCTGGGTCACCCTGTAATATGTTTTAATTTTCGGACAGATTTGCAAGTTTAGCCAAACAAAGTCACTCATCGAAATCATAGCCGATTCGGTAAAATCTTTTTAAAACTTTTTTTATCGTGAAAAATAATTCCATCAAATAGATTCAAAATGAACCTTAAGATTATTTTTTTAAATTGTAAGATTAGTTACTGCAATTTTAAAAGATTAAAAAGAAAATATTTATGTTCTTTGTCGAGATGTTTGTATCACATCAGAATTTAATTAAATCATTGATAGAAATGTAAAGAATATTTCAAACAATTCAAAATATTTATGTATGTAATAATCAGTCTTTTGCTACTGACTTTGTATTTCTATCTTTTAATTAAAAAATAACGTCAGATAAAATATTCAAAATGTGTTAAAAGGTTTAATGTGAAGAAATCGCGAAGGGAGATAAGATTTTTTAAAGATTGTTTTTAAATTTTCAAACTATCACAAAACATCAGGAAATTGTTCGATTTTAATTAAATTTTTACCCAATTATTCGTAAATGACTTAATTATACAACGAATACTTCATTTTATTTTTCAAAAATTGTATTTTTTAATATAAATTCAGAATATATATAATAAAGATAAATGAAAAAAATGAGCAGATATAAGTAAATACACATGCAGGAATGTAGGTATACATGAAAAGGTTTTACAAATGAATCATTGTAAATATGTATTTAACAATCTACATTTTTTTCTATCTA
Organism: Doryteuthis pealeii; assembly: GCA_023376005.1. Taxonomy (NCBI): domain Eukaryota; kingdom Metazoa; phylum Mollusca; class Cephalopoda; order Myopsida; family Loliginidae; genus Doryteuthis; species Doryteuthis pealeii. The sequence goes on along the minus strand of CM042151.1, from coordinate 77,115,712 downwards.
TATATCAATCTATCCCTGAATGTACATTTCGACCTATTAGGTCTTATCAGCAAGGTTATAGACATAGGAGACTGCTCCGGGTGTGACTCGAAACCTCGACTACCAAGCTGACAGGTATGACTTCAATTAAGCACATATCCTCCAAAAATTGTCGGCTAAAAGCCATATCGAATAAACACAGTGTTTATTTACGTACTCTCATACTGTCGTGTAGCAAGTCAATAAAAAGTGGAATATAAATAAGTTCAAAACGAACGAAGAATCTGGGATTGGCAAGCTGGTGTAGTGGTTAGAATCTCCGCCTATCAGCTTGGCAGTCGAGGTTTCGAGTCACACACGGAGCAGTCTTCCATGTCTATAACCTTGCTGATGAGACCTAATAGGTCGAAATGTACATTCAGGGATTGACATTTTCTCGATCTGTTTAGCCTTACATTTGAACATATATGCCCGCCTAAATTCATTAATTATTAACTAATTAATTTTCAAAAATTAGGTATGACTTCAATTAAGCACTTATCCTCCAAAAAAAAAAAAAAATATATATATATACACTAGACAAAATGTGACCTGTTCGGTGACCCATTAAACTTTCGCAAGATAATTGGGATTAGGAAAAAGTGTAGGGTCTGCCAAAATGTCGTCTGCTATTCATTTGAAAACGAATTAAAATTAATTAAATCAACTATTTAAGGTCAAATTTTTGTCTTAGTCTAAAAGTTGTAACATAATGAGCATCAGTAAAATAAGGGAAATCATATTGTACATTTAGTTTATTTTTAATACATTTTAAACAATTTTTTCAGGCAATTTTGCTCAAATATATCTTAAGTATGACCGCCAAAGATTACGTAAAATCTGTATTTTATAAAATAAATTACCCCCCCATTTAAAGATGAATTACCTAAAATCAAGGAAGTATCCGATTTTAATGAAATTTTCAGTGTTGATTTATCAATAAATGAATTTTATTCTATTTCAAAACTTTCTGATTTAATTAGTATTTCTGCTATGGTAAATTGATGTATGAAATTCATTTAAAATACGAAGCATCTAATTCTAAGTTTCAAATTTCATATTTTTATATTCTAAAAACATATTTAATAACTAATTTAGTTTATTATCATCTTATATTTTTTTAGAAAAAACTCTATTGAAAAATTAGACCCCCCCTTTTAAACAGAACAAATATTGATATATAATTATATGCATTTTATTAGATAATAGATAATTAAATAATTATCAAAAAGAGTAAAAAAAAAATTTCTCCAAAAATTATCTTTTTAAATTTAAATTTTAAATTTATTTTCTGATTTTCCGTACTTATTTTCTATCATGATATGATATCTCCCTTAATTTTTTTGTTTTTTCTATTCCCACGTTAAAAAAAAAAAAAAAATTTAAATCATTTTGTAAAATTTCGAAGAAACGGTTGTATACCCCAAAATTCGGCTGCTATGAATTTCAAAAACGAATTAAAATTAATTAAAATGATTATTTAAGTCAAATTTTTATCCACGTCAAAAAGTAGTTATATAATGAGCATCAATAAAAAAAAAATGATATTACACGTGTAATTTATTTTTAATACATTTAAAACAATTTTTTCGGTCAATTTTGATTGCATCGGCCTGAGACACTGTTTGAAAATGGCTTGTTTACAAAATTAATTGTAACCTTCGCGATTGCAAAATAATTAACAAAGACCAGGGAATTATCTGATTTTAATGAAATTTTCAGTATTGATTTATCAATTAATGAATTTTATAATGCATCCGTTATTTCATTTCAGAACTTTAATTAAGTATTTCTGCTATGAAAAATTGATATATAAAATTCATTTAAAATGTGAGCAGGAAAATTTCAAGTTTAAAATGTCATATTATTAGATTCTAAAAAATATTTTTTTAATAACTACTTTATTTTAGTATCATTCCCCCATATTATTTTGGTCGAAAACTGTATTGGAAATTTAGCGCCTCCACCTGTTAAACAGAAGAAATATTGATATGTATATATATATATATATATATATATATATATATATTTTTTTTTTTTTTTTTTCATTTATAAATAATAGCCAATTAAATAATTATTGAGATGAGTAAAACAAAATTCAAAAAATTATTTTTTTAGTTTTTATTTTTTATTTTATTTTCCAATTTTCGGGACCTATTTTACTATGTGAGCAGATTCTTTGTATAGTAGTGGCTTGTTCATCATTGACAGTTTAATTTGGCATATTCCGTGTGTGGAGTGCCAGTGGCCCAGAGGTAGAGTCTCTGATTCTGCGTGCTGGGTTTTCCGGTTTGATCTCTGTCGTAAGGAGATCATAGGTATACACTGCTGATGAGACCGAATAAGGTTGAAACAGCTGGACGGTGTTCCACACTTTGCACAAGTCATTCGCCAAGTTTGCTTGTCATGATTATTTTCAATAAATATTGAATTTTATATGATATACACATTGTAATTGCCTTCAAAAATATAAATAATATCTATCTATATCTCTCTCTCTCTCTCTCTCTCTCTCTCTATCTCTCTCTCTCTCTCTCTCTCTCTATATATATATATATATATATATATATATATATATAATATACACACCAATCCCTCCACATGAACAGGATAGGATGCTACATAAGGGCAATTTCTAAAGCGGAGTTTAATAGGTTTGAATTCAGAATTTTCCTTTTCCCAAGGTGGTTACCTAATCAAGGTTCAAGAGCCCAGTCTGCCTTTTTATTTACCCATAGCTGCAGGGAGAATAGTTGGATTCACATCTTTCCTAAAGGTATTAGTGCTATTTGAAATAGTTCTACAAACATCTATGGTTATGTAAGTACTTCGACATATACCTATAGTTGATAGTTCTAAATATACTTATGGTTTATATATATATATATATATATATATATATATATGAGAATGTATTGTGGACTATGCACTCTTTATACCCCTGCTCATTTGAAGTACAAAAATTTCCAGTTCCTTAATTTTTACATTTCTAGAAAGATCAAATCCTGAAAAACACAGAAAAAAAAAATTAAATTCCATACCCAAAATAAGTTATTTGAAAATTTAAAAGTTATATTCTTAAAAATCAAATGATAATCATTGTAGCATGTGTTTTTTTCATAGTTTTAAAAACAAGATTTTTCTTTGAATTGATGCAAAAAAGAATATTTTCTCTCATGCAATTGGCCTATCTTTATTTTCAAATAGTTCATTTTGTGTGTTAAAAGTTTTATTTTTCAATTTCTAATGTGGTCTTCTGTATTTGATCTTTCTAGAAATGTAAAAATCAGGGACTGAAATTTTTTCAAATGATCAAAGTTAGAAAAAAGAAAATCATAATTGATAAAAAAAACATTTATTGGTGAATAAAATTCTTAAAATTTCATTACAATTGCACAACTCCTTGATTTTTTGGTAATAGTTTTAGAAATAAAAAATATTTTAAATTTTTATTATGTTGCTTCAAAATAGCCATACACAATTTTAATTTTATTTGAAATTTAAAAACAATGCTTTTCTTATTTTCATAATAGATATAGTGTTTATTAATACTTTCTATTTTTTTCATTTCTTATTAGGTAATGAATAATTCTCCTTTAGACATTTCTTCATTAAGAATTTAGTTTCACTTTAGACATATTTGTTTAACAAATTTCAAGGTCCAGTTCAGCTGTATATACATCTAATAAAATGAATATAAATTGAACATCAAGTGTCACAAACACAATCACTAAGTTATGGTTCAGTTTGGCACCATATCTTGATACCCAGCCACTTCCATTATATTCAGGGTTTTGAGTATATATTTCAAATAATTTGAATATAAATTGAACATCAAGTGTTATAAAGACAATCCCTAAGTTATGGTCCTGTTTGGCACCATATCTTGATACCCAGCCATTTCCATTATATTCAGGGTTTTGAGTATATATTTATCAAATAATTTGAATATAAATTGAACATCAAGTGTTATAAAGACAATCACTAAGTTATGGTCTGTTTGGCACCATATCTTGATACCCAGCCATTTCCATTATATTCAGGGTTTTGAGTATATATATCAAATAAATGAATATAAATTGAACATCAAGTGTTATAAAGACAATCACTAAGTTATGGTCCTGTTTGGCACCATATCTTGATACCCAGCCATTTCCATTATATTCAGGGTTTGAGTATATATCAAATAATGAATATAAATTGAACATCAAGTGTTATAAAGACAATAACTAAGTTAGGTCCTGTTTGGCACCATATCTTGATACCCAGCCACTTTCATTATATTCAGGGTTTTGAGTATATATATCAAATAAATGAATATAAATTGAACATCAAGTGTTATAAAGACAATCCCTAAGTTAGGTCCTGTTTGGCACCATATCTTGATACCCAGCCACTTCCATTATATTCAGGGTTTTGAGTATATATGCATCTAATAAAATGAATGTAAATTGAACATCAAGTGTTATAAAGACAATCACTAAGTTATGGTCCTGTTTGGTACTATATATTGGTGCCCAGCCATTTCATTATATTCAGGGTTTTGAGTATATATTTATCAAATAAAATGAATATAAATTGAACACCAAGTGTAATAAAAACAATAGCTAAGTTAAGGTACTGTTTGGCACCTTATTTTGATTGTAAATTTAGCCCCAAATTTAGACCCATTTCACTCTCTTTCACATTTTAATGTTTCTTAAATTATTTGTTTTGCTTTGAATAATTTGTATTGCAATATATGAAATATTTTCTTATAACACCTGAATTATTCCATGGAATCATCTTCATTATTATTATTATTATATATTATTATTATTATTATTATTATTATTATTATTATTAATTTCAATGTGATTTACTTAGCCACATTTAAAATCTAAATATAATTCACCAGCTGAAGGCGGTGTTCTTTATTCCTACATATCATTTTTGTTCTACATGAAAAAAGTAATTTTTCAGATGTTTTGTTAAGTTTCAGATGATAAGATATTTGCCATATGTACACTTGTTTTGTTTGCTAAATTTTAGAGTGGAAAAGATTTTCTCATATTTTTATAAATAGAGTGTCCTTTTAATTCTAATAAATCTTTGTCAAAATTAGAAAAAATACTGTATTTATATTAAATTCCATTAAATTAATTATTTGTTGAATTGATGAATAACATTATGCTGATGTTCCTGTTAATAAGTTAATTGAAATATGAACTGATTGCAATATTATAATTCCAAAAAATTCATGAATTTCATGCTTTTCGGTTTTTTTTTAAATAATACTTTAATCCTTACTTATTCACAGATATCAACTGCATTGGGCAGAATGATTTTGAAATATAAAAAGACACATTTAAACACCTAACAAAGAACAAATATATTCTTCTGATGAGTGTGGATCTACATATTGAGAAGTCACAGGACAATTCTTTTCCTTGAAATTTATTATATGAGTGTTTTCTGTTGATCAATAGTTCAAAGAACAAGTGCAAAAAGAGACTCCATTGAAACCCAACTTTTCTCTATTGTAGAGATCAGTAAAAATTTTAAAAAGAATATCCCCAATTTGCAGACCAGTATTTTCACATAGTGTGGAAATATAAAAAGACACATTTAAACACATGCTAAAAAAAAAGAATATTCTTGATAATGTGTAGATCTGCATATTAACACTTTGGAACATTTTCCTTAATTCACATTTCAAAGAACAAGTGGGAAAATAGACTCTTTTTCCCAGAGATCAGAACTGAAAACAGATATGGAAACACAATCAGAAGCGGAAGTATTTTCTTGTAAAATTTGTGGATTAAAATTTCCAGTGAGTTCAACTTTGAAAGCACATATGCAAAAACACACTGGAGAGAAACCATTTTCCTGTGAAATCTGTGGATCTGCATTTTCACATAGATCCAGTTTGAATGCACATATGCGAACACATACTGGAGAGAAACCATTTTCTTGTGAAATCTGTGGATCTGCATTTTCACATAGATCCAGTTTGAATGCACATATGCGAACACATACTGGAGAGAAACCATTTTCTTGTGAAGTCTGTGCAGCAGCATTTTCATATAGTTCTCGTTTGAAATGCCACATGCAAACACACACTGGAGAGAAGCCATATTCTTGTGAAGTCTGTGCAGCAGCATTTTCACTGAGATCCCATTTGAAATCACACGTACGAACACATACTGGAGAGAAACCTTTTTCTTGTGAAGTCTGTGAATCCACATTTTCACAGAGTTCTCATTTGAAATCACACATGCGAACACACACTGGAGAGAGACCATTTTCTTGTGAAGTCTGTGGATCAGCATTTTCATACAGTTCCCGTTTGAAATCCCACATGCAAACACACACTGGAGAGAAGCCATATTCTTGTGAAGTCTGTGGGTCAGCATTTTCACTGAGTTATGGTTTGAAATTACACATGCGAACACACACTGGTGAGAAACCATTTTCTTGTGAAGTCTGTGGATCTGCATTTTCATCATCTTACATTTTAAGAAGACACATGCGAACACACACTGGTGATAAACCATTTTCTTGTGAAGTCTGTGGATCAGCATTTTCACAGAATTGTAATTTGAAATCACACATGCGGTCACACACTGGTGAGAAACCATTTTCTTGTGAAATCTGTGGATCAGCATTTTCACGGAGTTGTGATATGAAATCACACATGCGAACACACACTGGTGAAAAACCATTTTCTTGTGAAGTCTGTGAATCAGCATTTTCACAGAGATCAAGTTTGAAATCACATATGCGAACACACACTGGAGAGAAACCATTTTCCTGTGATGTCTGCAAATGAATGAATAAAAATTATGATTATGGCCTAAATTGAGTTGAGCAAGAAAAGATCACAAAATTGCAAGACCTCCAGGAAAACCTGGAAAATAAAATGTGAATTTACCAGTAATGGAAAACCTTGAAAAGGAGCTGTTTTTTATCAAAAATTCTGGAAAAAATTTGTATTTTGTCCTGGAAAATTTCAATTATCTGAGACAAAATTAATGCTGCTGTTACAGTTAACAAATATAAGTAGTAAAATAACAAGGAAAGTGTTTTTTGTTTTTATTTTTAACGTTCACCGAATCTACCCAAATTTCCCAAACATTAAAAAATTCAGGTAAAATACCTTTATTTAGAAGAAGGTTCAGGTAAAATACCTTTATTTAGAAGAAAGTTCAGGTAAAATGCTTAGATAAAGTTTATTTGAAAAAGTGAGCTAAATTCAATTTTTTCCAGAGTAGCACTCATGTAAAATAATGAAGGGAAAATCAAAGAAGGATTTGTACTTGTATAGAATAGCGAGCATGCAAAATTTTGACTAAAAATAATTTTAAAAAACTATGCAGTAACGTCATTCTAACATTTAAGAATTATATAAAATTAATGTTCATTCAAAAAAGTTTTAATTAAAATTTTTTTTTATTAAACACTGAAAAGTGAAAGTTATCCTAAGACAAACGTTGTCCCCCCCCCCTTACCCGGTAAGGTTTTAGGCAATGGCGCTTGAACAAAATTTTCGTTTTTTTTTTCATCAAATGTCAATTTCATTTCAGTTAAAGTTTAAATACTCCTGCCCTAATTTGCTGTTTTTACTTGCCATTGTCAGGCTTAATTCCGGCCAAACAGATATTTTCTGAGTCAACAAATTAATTTTACAATGTCTCCACCCCCCAGCTTTTTATCAGCAAATCGATTTAGATACCCCCCCACCATGCTTAATTTTTTTTTTCAATGAATTTTTATAAAAACACATTCAAATTTAAAATATTAGGTACTGCCAATTTTGGCATCACAGAAGGGAATTATCTGATTTTAATGAAATTTGCAGTCTTGATTTATCAATTAATGAATGTTATAATATAATGTATCAGTTATTTTATTTCAAAACTTTCTGATTTTTTTCAAGTCACTTAAGTTTGACCTCCATTCCTTATTTTTGGGGCACAAAATATTGGTGGGGTTATATAAAGTTGAAACTGATTACAGTATAAATAATAAGACAAAAGACCAAAGGTGTGAATAGATGAAGGGAAAAAAATTAAGGGAGCTATTTTGGTAGAAAATAAGTAATGAATATTGGAAAATGAAATATAAAATAAGAACTAAAAAATAATTTTTGGAGGTCTTTTTTTTTTACTCTTTTTTATAATTGGATATTATTTTATAAAAGAAAAAATTATACATTGGTATTTGTTCTGTTTAAAGGGGGTGGGGAGATTTTCTACAAAAATTATTAGATAATGATAATAAACTAAAGTAGTTATTAAATAAATATTTGTTTTCAGAATCTAAAAATATGAAATTTGAAACTTGAAATTCGGTGTTTCATATTTTAAATGAATTTTATATATTGATTTACCATTGCGGAAATACCTAATTAAATCAGATGGTTTTGAAATAGAATAACTGGTACATTATAAAATTCATTCATTGATAAATAATTTCCTTAAAATTGGATAATTCCTTTTTATTTACTTATTTATTTTTTTGGTATTTTTTTTCAATTAAAGGTGTTAAATGTATTTTATAAAATACAGATTTTATGGCAAGTTTCGCAGTGTTTACACCCATGTTTGCGATATATTTTAGCAAAACTGACCGAAAAAATAGTTTTAAATGAATTAAAAATAAATTACATGTGTAATATTATTTTGCTTTTTGACTAATGCCCATTATGCTACTTCAACTTAAACAAAAATTTAACCATAAATAATCGATTTAATTAATTTTAATTCGTTTTTAAAGCAGTTGACATTTTGGCAGTGCCTAAATTACAGTATGAATAAAATGACAAAAGACCGAAGTTGTGAACAGAAGAAAAAAAACTTATTTTAAAGGGGAACCTCTTGCAGAAAGTACTGAACTGAATATCTGAAAATTAAATGTAAAAAGAAAAAAAGAAAAAAATTTTGGTATATTTTTATTCTACTCTTTGGTTTATATATACAATTGTCTCAGTGCATCAGTGCAGTTGTGTGAATGCAGGTGTGTGTGTGTGTGTGTGTGTGTGTATAATTGCATAGCTAGTTATATTGAATACATAATAGTAAGAAAATCCACATATAAGATAAATATGTGTGTATGTATGTATACATGTGTGTGTGTATGTATACATATGTGTGTGTGTATATATATATGTATGTATACATACGTGTGTGTGTATGTATATATGCATGCATATGTATGTATACATATGCATGTATTATATGTATATATAAGGTATTGTGTGTGGGTGTCAATAGTTCAGTAAGATCATTAAAAACTAAGAAAGATCAAGAATTGTGATTATCTCTCCTTAGGAGACTGAAGGTCTGGCTTTGTACAGACATGAAAAGCAGTCAAACCCACGAATAAGCTATAAAGATAGATAAAGGGTCAACACCTTGTGTGGTCTCTCTTAGACAAAGAGAATTGAAATCTCATATGAATCTCGGAAGAGGAGATTTTGTGCGAGACTTGAATGAGATTGGAGAATTCTGGGAAATTTGAAAGTCAGTTAGTCAGTTCGTTGCTGGAAGCCGAAGAAGACAGATCACCTTTAGACTGAGTAGCAGAGAGACAACCTAAGCACCCCCTCTCTATCCAGTCAAAAGAATTATATATATATATGTTGGGTCAGTAAAATGGTTATTCCTGTATATAGAGTGAGTGAGGGAGAGGCTCTGTGATTGGATATACCAATCACGTGATAGCCCAGAGTTTTGGCGCAATATCCAAAGAGTGGACAGACAGATTCCACCTGCGGTACCACGAGGCAACGAATTCAGGGGCTCAAGGAAACCACCCTAAGATATCTTCTCTAACGCAATGGTAAGTCCCTTAAACTCAACTTTATATACAGGAAGGACTTTATATTGTTGTTTGTTGTTTTATGTCTAGCCAATAAATTGTTTGAATTAAGGAAATATTAATTCCTTTCTTGTTGTTGTTAGTCTTAGAACTGAATGTTATACTAACACAATATATATATTAAATTAGAGAACAAAGCGGAAAACAAACAAAAAAAAGAAAGGAAAAAGAAAAAAACAAAACAAAAGCTAAGTATATAAATTTTTCTATTGATGGTTTTTATTTTGAATTTGATATGGCTACAATCTTGCAACATTGACCGGATGACAAACAGACAATATTGGATATATTTGTTCTCAACAGACATTCACAAAAAAAAAAAGAAAAGAAATTAGTCATTCGCCCATTTCATTCATAACATGAGTAAAAAAGAAAGGAAGAGAAGAAGAAAGAAGAAAAAAAAGGAGAGGAAAAAGAAATAAGAAGAGAAATTATAACAACACAAATAAAAACGTAAGCACGTCCATTTCTGATACGAATCTCTGATGATGGAGTTCATGCTTCGAAATCGATAAGACAAAAATAACATCTTTTTGTTTTTATTTTTTATACGCATTGTATTTGCCTTCAAATTACTATATATATATATATATATATATATATATATATATAATGTATTAGTATAACAATATTTATACATACTAATTAAACTGTGTAATTTCCTTGGTTTCAGGACCTGCAGAATAAATCTATGATTTAAAAATGTGTTTTAACACAATGTTTCCCAAACTATCTGATGTAGCGTACCATTACCATATTTTGGACGGATTATTATCATTTATGATCCTAAAAAAAATATTGTTTGAATATCCGAAGTGTTGTTAATTCATACCGGAAAAAATATAAAAAATATCATGAATATAATAAAAGTTGACACAATTTTTGTTATAAAAATTATTTGTTACTAGCAAATATATGCACCCTCCGGGTGAAAGTATTCAAGTTTTAATGCAATAAGATATTATATTAAATTAGAAAGGTTAATGAAACTAAATAAGATAAAAAGATTTGAAACAGAGGAGGGTTTAATAGAAAAAATAGAACAACTGAAACTTACTCTTCCATCACTCTCGTCTTTCATTGTTAAATTTTCTTCATTTAACTATTTAGTTATAATAGGAAGTAAAGAATAAAATTTTAATTTTAGAGATGTACACATGATTATCTTAAGATTACGAAGTGAAGAATAATTTTTAGTGTGATAAAAAAAAATTAATATAATCAGTTGCATTTGAGAGAGATTTGGTTTGTTTGTTTTGTTTTACGGCATATCAACCTCAGTGGATCATTTAATGCCGATAAAGTTTTGAAATAAATCAATTCTTAATGGATAATACAATTTTTTTATAAATACATTTTTCTATTTAACCCTCTAGATGGGACCCTAACAGGTAATACCACTCTGGGTCAGAGTGGACCAGGGAGCAACGGTGATGAATGGGGTGCTCCACATTCCCCAAACCTCCAAAACTGGAACCTCACCATCAGATAGAGTTTAACGTCATTCCCAGGACATGTAGACCCGCAGCCACCGCCTTCTAGCACCCATATGATAAAAAGGGGTTGGGGCTTGCCATAAGGGCAATAGGGTTGGGAAAATCATATAGGTGCTAGGGCTTGACATGACCAGCCGATTGATCAGAGGGGGCCTCTCCGACCGCCCGTCTAGCCCAAGGTAGGGCCAAAGTGGAGTATTACATGTCATGAATTGCTCATCCACCTGGGCTCTATACTTAAGCATCACAGGTCGCCACCCACAGCCAACAGGTGGCCCCATTGGGGAGTCTTACTCCTCTGCAGAGGTGCAGTCGGTGCATTCTAACGCCCCACCACAGGGCGGAGTTTTTTTTTTTTTCTAATTTAATAATTCTGATAGTTAAAATGAGGTTTTTTTGTTTTTTTTTTAAATTTTGAAACAATTGCCAAAAATCAGTGGATTCTCGATTTTTAATTAAATTTTCAACATTTTATTAATTAATGACTTGATTATATAATGAGTACCTTATTCTAATGAAAGATGAAACTTGAAAAAATGTTTTTCATCAATTAAAATTGTAGAGTTTTTTGTTTTTTTTTGTTTTGTTTTTTTCAACGAGTGGTCATTTGAATAATTCTTTTTTTAGATTTCTAGAAATACCACGTTGAAAATTAGAAAAGAAAAAAAATTCAATACCCGGGAAAAGTTATTTTAACATTTAAAAATCATTTTCCTAACACTCAAAAAAAAAAAAAAAAGATTTCTTCGTAGAAGCGTGTTTTCTTCATAGTTTTAAAAACAAATTTTTTTTTTAATTGATGCAAAAATGCGTTTTCTCTGATTCAATTTGACTATTTTTATTGCCTTCCCTCCAGTTCTCAGGTCATACAGAAGTCTAGCATCTTAGTAATCACACTCACTTAATTCTATTTCTTATAAAAAGATCTAATTCAATTTTTGTTTGTGAATAAAGCAACTGTATAGAAATGTATTTGATATCTTTCGCCTAAGATGAGTGAACGTTAGGTACCACCAATTTTACCTTGTGAAATTTACCCCCCACTACATTTAACACAATGAAACTTGCAGAAAAATTAATATTTTCTTGAAAATTTTTATTCATTCGAAAGAAAAAACATTAAACAAACTCCTGATCATTTTTTTTTTTAATTTTCAGTTTATGAAAATAATGAAAATTATGATTGAAAAACAATGTTTTCATTTTTGCACTTTTAAATCAACTGAAATTTAACGTAGCTAAAAACAAGTTACGATAAGAGTTTTTTTTTTTTTTAATTCTATGAAAAATCAATTAATGGTCCGATTTTCAGGAAAATTTCCATAAATGTTTACCATTGGATGTAAATACATCTGAAATAGTTTTTTTCTAAAATATATTAGGGGAAATATTTTTTACGAGGTTTATATATTTTATTTTATGATATAAAAAAATGAAGAGCTAGAAAAATGTTGTACTTTTTTTTCTATAAAGATAAGAGGCTGAATAACTATAACAATGAAATTCTATAACGTACGGAGCTATAGTTTTTTTTTTTTTGTTTTTTGAAAAATTAATGAAATTGGAAATAAAAAGTGCAAAAAAATGTCATAATATTAATATTTGAAAACTTTTTTTGCTTTTGTAATTGGTATGTACTATATTCTATTAAATTATTAAAAAAATATATTTTTTTTAAGAAATTCATTTTTAAGAGATTTTCAATCTTTTGTGTGATTAAATATTTTCATTTTCTGCATGAAATAAAATTTAAAAAATTTTCTGCGGTAAAAAATCGAATTTTTCACGGATATTTAAAAATATGATTTTTAGAATTTAGGTGAAATAAAAGTTGGTCCGATCCGAGCTCGATTAATATTTTTAAAAGAATTTGTAATTTTTATTGTTGAATAGTAATGTGTGATTCTTAGAATATACGGAAGAGCAAAACTGACATATTTGTTTTACAAAGAGACGAGACGCTTCTGAGTAACCGAAGTTAGTTTTTCTTTGGTCAAAAAAGTTAAATAAAATAATCTTTTACGCTATTAGAATAAAAACTAAGTATATTTCATTTCATTTTCGATTTTAAAAATTAATACCAAAACCGAAGACATTTTTTAACGTCAATTTCACGGTGACATTTTAATATTCAATTTTTTCAAGTTTTTATTCATTTTAATAGTAAATTTTAATATTAAAGTTTTTAAAGATTTTATTCATTTTAATAGTAAATTTTGGCTAAAAAATTGTGTCCGTTACAGGCATTGATATGTAGAGAAATAATCGTATGTGGTAATAATATGTATTTTTTTCTGTCTCAATTTCGGCCTGAAAATTACCCTTTCGCATGTAATACGGATAAGTTTATTTATTTTTTTAAGATAACGATGTAATTTTTCGCAATCGGATAATTTGATCTTTGAATTTATAACTGTTTTTCTTTGTAACAACCCTGTACGATCTTTAATTGTTTTTACGAGATTTTTGATAAACAAAGTTCGGAAATATCTATTTCCGTTTTATTCAAGATGGAGTAAACTTGATCACGTGACGGCTTTGGAGGTACCTAGTGAATGTTCCAAAATAAATGAGAAAAAAGTTCGGAATTATGTCCCTTGTTTTATCGCTCTTAAGAAAACGTTACTGTATTTATTGCAAATGAACGACACTTTTTCATTCATCCAGAAAAGATTAGTTCAATTTAAAATATTACATTTTTCTCTCCATCTTCTTTAACGTTGTATAGCCCAAAGAAAAGAAATCAGACAAAATAAAAAGGAAAGAAGTAAGTATAACGTTCAGTGTTATCTTTCTTTACAAAAAAATAAATAAATTTTAAAAAAAAAAGTAATTTGCTGAAGAAGTGAAATATTTAAAAGTTCTGACAATACTTTGTGAATATAAAAATATCTGGAATCTTTTGATAACTGATTCAATTATTATAAAAAAATCTAATTGATTTCAACATTTAATTGATATATTATTTTCGCTGTTATCCGTGTTAATCAGTGGGATGACATAAACAGTCACCCATCGAAATCAGCCGATTAATTTCCGTCAAATCTTTTTATCATGAAAAATAATTTCATCAAATAGATTCAAAACAAACCATAAGCCTAACGAGAAAATTTTGAAAGTCTTTTTTGGTAATTTATGTCTCCTGTCTCAAAAATTGCTACCCGGTGACTATCAAATTAACAACCGTCGTAATTCTTGTTTATTTATCGTAATTTTGTTTAGATATGATGAATATGGATATATAGACTGAGATAGATAGATAGATAAACAAACAAAATTATATAGATACGAACAAATGGAGATAGATATTTTCGACAAGTAAATGTATTTGGGGGGGGGTCGTCTTTTTTTGTCGTAATTCTTGTTTATTTAAACTAAAAACAAGACATTAAACAAACATGAATAAAGAAAAATCTTAGTATTTAAAGTAATATAGATGAATATGAACAAATTGAGATAGATAAGATGGATAGTTTTGAATAGACTGAGCTATGTCGTTATTTTAATAGTCACCGGGCAGCAACTCTTGAGGCAGGAGACCGGGACGCACTTCCTCATAAATTAACACTTTGTCGAGACCTTTGTATCACATGGGAATTTAATTAAATAATTGATAGAAATGTTAACAATATTTCAAACCATTCAAAATATTCATGCATGTAAAAATCTTTTGCAATCAACTTTGTATTTTTATCTTTTAATTAAAAATAACGTCAGATAACCCTAACCCCTAACAAACAACCGGATATTGACAGTGTAAATGAAAAAAAAATGACCTAATGAAATGAAATTGAAAAAGGGTGCCTGAATATGGTCCAAATTTTCAAACTATTACAAAATATCAGGAAATTGTTTGATTTTAATGAAACTTGCACCAAATTATTCGTTAATGACTTAACTATATAATGACTAGTTTAATTTATTTTTAAAATATTGAATTTTTTTTTATAAATTCAGAATATATATAATAAAGATAAAATATAAAAATGTGTTAAAAGGTTTAATGTACATTGTTCAGAGATCGCAAAGGGAGGTAATATTTTTTTAGTTTTTAAATTTTAAAACTATTAGCAAAAATCAGGAAATTGTTCGATTTTTTTTTTTTTTTTTTTTTTTACCCTTGCTCATTTAAAGAACAAACATTTCCAGTGCCCTAAGTTTTACATTTCTAGAAAGATCAGATCTTGAAGAACACATAAGAAATTAAAGAAAATAAAGATTCAATACCCGAAATAAGTTATTTGAAAATTTAAAAGTTATTTTCTTAAAACTCAAATGATAATGTAGTGTGTGTGTGTGTGTTTTTTTTTTTGGGGGGGGTGTAGTTTTAAAAACAATATTTTTCTTTGAATCGATGCAAAAATAAGTATTTTCTCTGACTCAATTGATAAAAAAATTTTCTTTTAATAAATTGATGAATAAAATTCTGAAAACTCCATTAGGTCAAGTGGGATGGTGAATACACGGATGTCTATACCAACAAAATCAGGGAGTTGGTTGGATTGGCCGATTTCAAGGGAATGGGCTGGAAAGGCTCACAAAACTTTCATCACGGGGTTCCCTGACACCATCTCAATCGGACTGCAACAGGCACCAAATATTGAGAACCTAACCATGGGGATTTAATAGCAAAAGCGAGAGTGCTGGGGACCAAAGCTGGGATGTAGTAGCAGCCGCACGCTCACCCCACAGTAGTGCAAGGGCGGCCCCAGCATCAATGTGACCTGTTACATTAGAGTCTTGCTGATGATGGTAGTGACTTATGACAGCAGCGAAGCAAGTGATTGTGAGAGAGTTGAAATTCAGCAGACTACTGTCTTTTGGGGAAAGAACAACAAACATCAGAAGAATGCAGTTACTGTGAGAACAGTTTGCTAAACGAAAGGGATTACTGTTGTTTTTGAATGGACTCCAGTTTAAAACTTATTATAAGCTTTTTTGGCTACATCACTATGACGAAGGTGCGCATAAGCAGCGATATAATGAAACCATTTTCTTGAGGGTGACGTCATAGCGTAGCTGAAGAAAGTGAGATTAATGGCAAAACTTCAGCAGGTAGAGGATGTGGTCCGTCTGCCTTCAATTATATTTGGTGGGTGATGCACTGGCCCTCTATATGGAAATGGAGGAGGACAACCAAAAGGAAATAGAGCAGATTGAGGTGCTAATGTATCTCTGCTAGATCTCAGAAGAGCGTACCTCCAGCTACATGTCTATGAGACACTGTGGCCATACCAGACCATGAAGATTGATGGGAAAAGATACTGTCTGACCCATTTGGGGTTTGGCCTAAATGTGGCTCCCCTTATCATGAAGACAATTGTCAATGCAGTGCTGTCACAGGAAGAAGCCATTGACTGCACAGCATCTATGTCAATGAAGATATAGTGCCTGCGACCCACATCAGAGAACATTTAGTGCAGTTTGGGTTGAAGTGCAAAGACCCAGAATGGTTGGAAGATGGCGCATGGGTGCTAGGATTGGTGGTCGGGATGGAATACGGTAAATTGTGGTGGAAGCAAGGAAGCATAGTTCCAGAAACCCCCAGTGTTGTTACACAATGGACAGTCTTCTTGTGTGGGAGGCTTCTTGGGCACCTCCTGGTGTGCAGTTGGTTATGTGTAGTTTGCGGAATACTCAAGAGGAGAGCAAGTTCGGTTATGAATGGCTGGGATGATGAAACAAAAGACATCATCCTCCAGCGTATGATGTTTCAGACCATGAAATCTGTGCAGCGGGATAATCCAACCCATGCAGATTGGTGCGTGGACAGCACAGAGCTGAATGTTTGGATCGATGCCAGTTCTTTAGCAACCAGAGTAGCCTTGGAGAGGCATGAGACACTGCTAGAGGATGCTTGTTGGCTGTGACCTGAAAATGACACCCATCAACTGAGCTGAACAGGATGCTATATTGAAAGACGCTAATCTGGCTCTCCAGTGGCAGAGAAAGGTGATACGTGTGAACACGGATACTGTGTGCATGTACCACTGGGTATCAGACATGCTGACTGAAATGAGTCCGTACCAAGCAAGCGAGATGCTTATCAGGAGGCAGAAGAGCATGCTCAAAGAGCACATGAAGGAGTATAAGCTGGACGTGATGTTGCTTCTGTCGACTCGGAATATCGCTGACTGACTGACTGACTGACGCAGCGGTGGTTTAAGGTGAACTGGCTCAAACCACTGATCAATGAAGTCCAAGTGGATGAGTTGGATGCGAGTCAAATCATGGCTATCCACAGAATCAGTGGATACACGGGAGTGTGGTACACCACCTATTTCATCAGGAAAATTTGCCCAACAATAAAAAAAAAAGGCAGCCGTTAAGTCAGCCATACTGATGTGTGAAGAATGCCAGTCCATAGACCCAGTACCGATCCACTGGGAAAAGCGAAAGCTGGAGGTGAACAGGAATTGGCAGAGGTTTGGAATGGACATCACACATTATGGTGCATGTTATTTGTGTTTCTTGTGGCCTGTTGCTTTTCTCCATTTGGAAGCAGTTGGTGAGGCAAGGCTCGGAAAGAGTGATTTGCCAGCTGGAGGTGGTGTTCATCGAGCATGGCCCACCACATGAGATCCTTACGGACAATGACACACATGAGTGGGGAATTCAATTATGATTCCATTGTGCATACGCCCCAGCTCGGAATGGCATAGCAGTGAAACGAATGGCAGCCAGGATAATCTATGTCATACAGGAGGCTGTCTACTGCTAAAACATCACACCCAGAGATGACGTATCACCCTCCACTGCATCTGCCAATGGGATCTATTGATACGAAGTTAGGGTGAAGGGAGCTAATGCTGTGACAATGTACTCAGATCCCAAGCATAGCTCTTAACAAGTCGGAGATTGTGTGTTGGTCGAGGTGCGGTAGATTCAGTGCACCATGAAGACAATGAAGAAGATACTGAGTCAGACAATGCACTCACTGAAGAAGCAGAATCTGGACCCCCTTTCCTGCCTTTGCGAAGAAATATCCAACAAAAGCACCTGCCACCAAACTGGCATCTTTATGGGATCTGGGGGGGGGGGGGTTGTTAAGAGAAATCACTCACGTAATGGTTTAAAGTGTACACCACTGTGTACACCACTATGTCTGGTGTGTAAAATGTGATCAGTGGGTAGTGTAATGGGCAATTGGGGACATTGAACTCACATCCTCCTGATTGTGAGTTTTGGCTTGACATAAGACTACCTCGTTGGCATGCATGTGAATCACTAGACTGTGTGATTGACCCAGATGTGGGATGTTAGTGTCATTATTTAAGGCCTGCCTTTACACACAGCACAGGTGTGTTTGAGTCTTGCTGATGAGGGCAGTGACATACGACAAGAGTGAAGCAAGTCACTGGGAGAGAGTTGAAATTCTGTGAACTACTGTCTTTTGGTAAAAGCACAATGAATGCCAGAAGAATGGGGTTATTGTGAGAGCAGTTTGCTGAATGAAAGGGATTACTGTTGTTAATTGAATAGACTCCAGTTGATAAACTTATAGTTCAGCAGTATATTAATCTAATAAAATGAATGCAAATTGAACATCTAGTGTCATAAAGACAATCACTAAGTTATGGTTGTGTTTGGCACCATATCTTGATGCCCAGCCATTTCTATTATATTCAGGGTTTTGAGTATATATGCATCTAATAAAATGAATATAAATTGAACATCAAGTGTCATAAAGACAATCACTAAGTTAAGGTCCTGTTTGGCACCATATCTTGATACCTAGCCACTTCCATTATATTCAGGGTTTGGAGTATATATGCATCTAATAAAATGAATATAAATTGAGACAATCACTAAGTTAACATTATATTCAGGGTTTGGAGTATATATGCATCTAATAAAATGAATATAAATTGAACATCAAGTGTCATAAAGACAATCACTAAGTTGTCCTGTTTGGCACCATATCTTGATACCTAGCCACTTCCATTATATTCAGGGTTTGGAGTATATATGCATCTAATAAAATGAATATAAATTGAACATCAAGTGTCATAAAGACAATCACTAAGTTAAGGTCCTGTTTGGCACCATATCTTGATACCTAGCCACTTCCATTATATTCAGGGTTTGGAGTATATATGCATCTAATAAAATGAATATAAATTGAACATCAAGTGTATAAAGACAATCACTAAGTTAAGGTCCTTTGGCACCATATCTTGATACCTAGCCACTTCCATTATATTCAGGGTTTTGAGTATATATGCATCTAATAAAATGAATATAAATTGAACATCAAGTGTCATAAAGACAATCACTAAGTTAAGGTCCTGTTTGGCACCATATCTTGATACCTAGCCACTTCCATTATATTCAGGGTTTGGAGTATATATGCATCTAATAAAATGAATATAAATTGAACATCAAGTGTTATAAAGACAATCACTAAGTTAAGGTCCTGTTTGGCACCATATCTTGATACCTAGCCACTTCCATTATATTCAGGGTTTGGAGTATATATGCATCTAATAAAATGAATATAAATTGAACATCAAGTGTTATAAAGACAATCACTAAGTTAAGGTCCTGTTTGGCACCATATCTTGATACCTAGCCACTTCCATTATATTCAGGGTTTGGAGTATATATGCATCTAATAAAATGAATATAAATTGAACATCAAGTGTTATAAAGACAATCACTAAGTTAAGGTCTGTTTGGCACCATATCTTGATACCTAGCCACTTCCATTATATTCAGGGTTTGGAGTATATATGCATCTAATAAAATGAATATAAATTGAACATCAAGTGTTATAAAGACAATCACTAAGTTAAGGTCCTGTTTGGCACCATATCTTGATACCTAGCCACTTCCATTATATTCAGGGTTTGGAGTATATATGCATCTAATAAAATGAATATAAATTGAACATCAAGTGTTATAAAGACAATCACTAAGTTAAGGTCCTGTTTGGCACCATATCTTGATACCTAGCCACTTCCATTATATTCAGGTTTGGAGTATATATGCATCTAATAAAATGAATATAAATTGAACATCAAGTGTTATAAAGACAATCACTAAGTTAAGGTCCTGTTTGGCACCATATCTTGATACCTAGCCACTTCCATTATATTCAGGGTTTGGAGTATATATGCATCTAATAAAATGAATATAAATTGAACATCAAGTGTTATAAAGACAATCACTAAGTTAAGGTCCTGTTTGGCACCATATCTTGATACCTAGCCACTTCCATTATATTCAGGTTTGGAGTATATATGCATCTAATAAAATGAATATAAATTGAACATCAAGTGTTATAAAGACAATCACTAAGTTAAGGTCTGTTTGGCACCATATCTTGATACCTAGCCACTTCCATTATATTCAGGGTTTGAGTATATATGCATCTAATAAAATGAATATAAATTGAACATCAAGTGTCATAAAGACAATCACTAAGTTAAGGTCCTGTTTGCACCATATCTTGATACTAGCCACTTCCATTATTATTCAGGGTTTGGAGTATATATGCATCTAATAAAATGAATATAAATTGAACATCAAGTGATAAAACAATCACTAAGTTAAGGTCCTGTTTGGCACCATATCTTGATACTAGCCACTTCCATTATATTCAGGTTTGGAGTATATATGCATCTAAAAATGAATATAAATTGAACATCAAGTGCATAAAGACAATCACTAAGTTAAGTCTGTGGATCTGCTTTTCCACATAGATCCAGTTTGAAATGTCACACACGAACACACACTGGAGAGAAACCATTTTTTTGTGTAGTCTGTGGATCAGCATTTTCAAAGAGTTTAAATTAAATTGAATAAATCTGTATTTTCTTCTAGTTCCCGTTTAAAAAGACACGTGAACACACACTGGAGAGAAACCATTTTCTTGTGAAGTCTGCAGATCAGCATTTTCAGACCCTTCCAGTTTAAGAACCGACATGTTTTCTACAGTGAAACCCAACTTTTCTTCATTGTAGAGATCAGCAAAAGTAAAAAAAAAATATCCTCCATTTGTAGACCAGCATTTTCACATAGTCTTTAAATCTAAAAAGACACATTCAAACACATGCTAAAGAAAAAAAGAATATACGTGTGGATCTGAAAATTAACAGTTTGGAATTCAGTATATGAATATTTTTCTTAATTAACATTTCAAATAACAAGTGGGAAAATAAGCTCTTGTAAAAACCCAACTTTTCACCATTTGTAAAAACCCAACTTTTCACCAGATGAACATTTTCACAGAGATCAGAACTGAAAACTGATATGGAGACACAATTGGAAGCAGAAGTATTTTCTTGTAAAATTTGTGGATCCATATTTTCAGTGAGTTCTAGCTTGAAAGCACACATGCAAACACACACTGGAGGGAAACCATTTTCTTGTGAAGTCTGTTAATAAACATTTTCAGACTCTTCCATTTTAAGAAGGCACATGCAAACACACACTGGAGAGATGCCATTTTCTTGTGAAGTCTGTGGATCTGCATTTTCTTCTAGTTCACATTTAAAAATACACATGCGAACACACTCTGGTGAGAAACCATTTTCTTGTGAAGTATGTGGATCAGCTTTTTCACTGAATTGCAATTTGAAAATGCACATGACAACACACACTGGAGTGAAACATTTTTCATGTAAAATCTGTGAATCAGCATTTTCACACAGATCCACTTTGAAATCACACATGCACACACATACTGGAGAGAAACCATTTTCATGTAAAGTCTGTGGATCAGCATTTTCACTGAGTTGGGGTTTGAAATTACACATGCGAAAACACACTGGTGAGAAACCATTTTCTTGTGAAGTCTGTGGATCTGCATTTTCTTCTAGTTCCCAATTAAAAACACACATGCGAACACACACTGGTGAGAAACCATTTTCTTGTGAAGTATGTGGATCAGCATTTTCACTGAGTTGCAATTTGAAAATGCACATGCGAACACACACTGGTGAGAAACCATTTTCTTGTGTGGTCTGTGGATCGGCATTTTCATGGAGGTGTGATTTGAAAATGCACATGACAAAACACACTGGAGCAAAACCATTTTCATGTAAAATCTGTGAATCAGCATTTTCACAGAGATCCACTTTGAAATCACACATGCACACACACACTGGTGAGAAACCATTTTCTTGTGAAGTCTGTGGATCTGCATTTTTACAGAGTTGGAGTTTGAAAATACACATGCGAACACACACTGGTGAGAAACCATTTTCTTGTGAAGTCTGTGGATCTGCATTTTCACAGGCATCAAGTTTGAAATCACACATGCGAACACACACTGGAGAGAAACCATTTTCATGTGAAGTATGTGGATCATCATTCTCAGAGAAATCAGGTTTGAAATCACACATGCGAACACACACAGGAGAGAAACCTTATTCTTGTGAAGTCTGTGGATCTGCATTTTCAAACCTTTCCAATTTAAGAAGACATATGCGAGTACACAGTGGAGAGAAACCATTTTCTTGTGAAGTCTGTGGATCAGCATTTTCACAGAGTTGGAATTTGAAATCACACATGCGAACACACACTGGTGAGAAACCATCTAAACAAATTTGAATTCAGAGTTTTCCTTCTTCTAGACCAGTTGCCTAACCAAGTATAAAGAGCCCAGGCTGCCCTACTATTTTATCCATAGCTAGAGGAAGAGTAGGAGTCATACCTTTCCTAAGGGTATTAGCGCTAAGTAAAATGCAATTATTGCATTCAGGATTTGAACTCGGGGTAACAAGTCTTTAACCATTAAGCCACATACTTTCTTTAAAAGAAATAACACATTAACAAGTAAATGATTAATTTTTTTTAAATAATTGAATAAAGTTAACAATGGTAAAATTAATTTATCAAAATTTATTTTTAAGCTGAAAAGAAGGTGACAGGAGTTGAGGTAAAAATTGCTGTCACCAATTGTGTGCACTCAAAAAAAAATTCAATACAATAAAGATATTATATATGTTTCAATGGGTTATAAAGTGAAATGTTTGATTTTTTTTCCATCCTTGTTTCTATTCACAACGATGGCATAGTGTCCACTTTTTTCTATATCTGCAACTGTGTATGTGGCTGAACAGACCAATTTTTGAATGGTAATCTCTGGTGCAGTGATTGCAAACAAACAGTGATGCTTGCTGGATATGCTGTTGTCTCTCTTTCGTTATGACTCTTTTCTGCGGTGGCTTCTTTTCTCTCTTTTTCACTCCTTTTTGTTCCTGTTGATGTCAATGTGTCATGTCTTAATTTCTCTCTTGCAGAGATCTTTAAAGCACAGGCGTGGTCTCCCTACCGGCCGGGTGCCCTCCACTAACTCACCATACAGTAGGTCTTTGGGAATGCGGCCTCTGTCAAGCCAATGCAGGCGTCTCACAAATAATGGTGGGCACGTTGTTTATGTTTGCTCATTCTAGCACGTCTGTGTTGGACATTTTCTACTGCCAGTGAATGTGTAGAATGCAACGTGGGCATCTGAGGTAGAAATTTTCCAGTTTCCTCACATGCTGTGAGTATGTGGTCCTGGCTTTCCTACTCTATAGTAGAGTAATGAGAACACACACTCTGTAGACCCACTGTTTGGTTCTCTTAGTAAGGCTGGAATTATCCCATACTCTCTGGCTCAGTTTGACCATGACTGCCGCCACTCTCGTGATTCTGCTGTTGACTTCACCGTCACTGGAGACTAAATTGGCAATGGTGAACCCGAGGTACTTGAAGTTCTCCACTGCTTCCAGGCTGTGTCCATTGATGACAATGTTTTGAGCGGTGACTATTTTCTTATTTAGACATGGTAAGTTCGAACTCCTTGCAAGCCTGTGTGAGTCAACTGATAAGCTGTTACAGGCCGTGCTCAATGTGTGACGTTAAGGCTATATCATCGGCGAATAACATTTCCTGACTGAGGTACTTCGTGACTTTGGTCTTAGCTCTAAGGCGAGTGATGTTGAGCAACTTGCCGTCAGCTCTGGTCTGTATGTTGGCTCTCTCACTGCAGTCCTTGAAGGTGTACTGTAAGAGCAAGGAGATCAATATCCCAAACAGCGTAGGTGCAAGTGTTCTTTAATTATTTCATTTCCAGGGAAGGTCTGTGTATGACTAATTATTTCTCAATAGGATTTTCTTAGTAACTTGGATATAGAAAATTTAAAGACATCTGTTTTACTATAAAAAATGATTATTTTTGTTTCAGTTAGTAAAGTGTAAAGGTTTATTATGAAATATTTTCTGTCCAAATTTTCTGCTTTTTATTAAACTTTTTGATAGCAACTTTGTCTATTGGTCCAAGCTGGAAAGTGCCTATTTTGGCTCTCATTTTTCTTCTAGCAGAACCTTTCTTTTAGTGGAAAAGAGAAAAAAAACAACTTGTAACTAAGATGTAACAAAAACAATAAAAAAACGACCTTTATTACTAAAGATAAAAGAAATAACTTATTAACAAGAAAATAATTGAATAAAGTTATTAATGGTAAAATGAATTTATTACATTTGTCTTTAAGGTTGTATTTTTAAGCTGAGAAGATTTTGACAGGAGTTGATGGAAGCTATGTTGAGGTTAAAATTGCTGGTACCATATATACTATTAGACCTTGTGTGCCCTCTTGCAAAATTCAATACAATAACAAGATTATATATGTTTCAGTGGGTTATAAAGTGTAATGGTTGATTATAAAGTGTTCTTTGATTATTTCATTTCCAGGGAAGGTCTATGTATTACTAATTATTTCTCAATGGGATTTTCTTGGTAACTTGGATATAGAAAGTTTAAAGACATCTGTTTTACTATAAAAAAAACGATTATTTTTGTTTCAGTTAGTTATGAAGTGTTCTATGATTATTTCATTTCCAATGAAGGTCTGTGTATGACTATTTATCAATAGGATTTTCTTACTTTAATATAAAAAGTTTTTACACACAAGTAGAGACAATTATCCTTCTATCAGCAACTATTTCAGGAAGATCCATACATGATTATTCTCTCCAATGAAGATGAGTAAATATTTTGTTCCTTTCTGATTTACTATTTTATTGAAAGCTGGGAGAAAAGAAAATACTTTTTTATATTGCAGTTTATGAATAAGATTTAATATCAATGTCATGAGATATGTATAATAGAAAATATATCATTGGTAAATATCTTGATAAAATTAAAATCTTTCTTTTATCTTTACTTGAAAAGCATTTAGTTTTGTTTGTTTTATCACATATCAACCTTGCTGGGTCATTTAATGCCAACAAAGTTGTGAAATAAATTAATTCTTAATGGATACACAATATTTTTATATACACATTTTTCTATTTAACCTATAGATAGAACCCTAACAGGTACTACCAGTCCAGGTCAGAGTGAACCAATAGTGATGAAAAGCTGCCTCACATTCCTTAAACTTTATAGGTATTGGCCCCTATATTTTTACGGCATGTGGAATTGACCAAATTAAAATAATTAAATTATCTTAAACAACTAGTTTTACAATTGTATGTCATGAATTTTGAATTAGGTAAACAAAAGAGAATCGAATGAATATTAGTTTAGAAATATTTTAGAAACAATAGAAACAATGGTTAAAATTCCATGGGAAAATATGTACGCCATTGGAATGTACCAAAATCATTCGATATTGCATATCACCTGATATTTGATGAATATTTTAGCTTAATGATCACGTAGACAATGACAAAAATAAGATTATAAAAAGGCCCATAGAGCTGAAAAACTAGAGACAGTGGGAGCTTACACTTTTCCCGACTCGACAGAGTTGGGGCGAATGCACCTAACTCGACAGTAGGAGCGAAAGTTCTCCCCCAACATTGACACAATGGGGAGAAGTTGCTGCCCGAAGACACAAAATGATATATCAGGTTGGTCTCGTATTTTCGTTTCCAATTTTCTTTCTCTCGCTCAACAAAAACAAGTTTCAATCACAGACAAAACTGCTACAATGTTGACACAACCAATCACACAAATATAAACAATACATGTCACACTTGTCACACACAACTACGTACAGACACATACAGTCTGTAACACCACTGAAAGAACAATTGAATATACCAATTGTAAATTAATGTATATAAAGTTTGATTCCTTTATCAATTTTGTCTTTTGTTTTCTATGGAAACTACATTTCCATAGTCTTATACATTTAAATTGTGGGGACCCATAACTCGGATCTTCAATCTTTAACCACACACTCACCAAATAACAACGGTCCCTACAACTTCCAGAACTGGAACCTCACCATCAGATAGAGTTTAACCTTATTCCCAGGACATGAAGACCCTCAGCCACTTCCTTCTAGCACATATCTGAGAAAAAAGGTTGGGGCTTGCCACAGGCGCAATGGTGTTGGGTCAATAATATATGTGCTAGAATTTGACATGACCAGCCAATTAATTGGATAGGGCCTCTCTGACTGCCCATCTAGCCAAATTAATGGTCTAATGGAAGTGTTGCATGTCATGGACCACTAATCCACCAGGATTTCTTTCTTGAGTATCACGGGTCACTACCCACAGCCAACAGGTGGCTCCATTGGGAGGGAGTTGTTACCCATCTTAAGAGGTGCAATTTTTTAATGTATGTGATTATAGGCGACTGTTCAAGAAATTTATTTGATAACTTTTGCCTAATAAATAATTGCAACATTCAGTTTCTTGTTTATTATTTAATTTCTAGGTACCACCAATTGTACACTGTGAAATTTACCTCGCCTATATTTAACACAATGAAACTTGCAGAAAAATTAATATTTTCTGGAAAATTTTTTTCTATTTCAAAAGAAAAAACATTAAACAAACTCCTGATCATTTTTCAGCTAATGGAAATAATGAAAATTATGATTGAAAAATAATGTTTTCATTTTTGCACTGTTAAATCAACTGAAATTTAACGTAGCTAAAAACAAGTTACGATAAGAGGTTTTTTTTTTTTTAATTCTATGAAAAATCAATTAATTGTTTGATTTTCACGAAAACTTCTATATCTATTTACCTTTGGATGTAAATATATTTGAAATAGTTTTTCCCTAAAATATATTTGGCGAAATATTTTTTTATGAGGTCTATCCACCCCCTATTTTATTCTATGAGGAAAAAAAAATGACCCGTCAGAAAACTTTTTTACTTTTTTTCTAACATACAATGCATTAATTTTTTTAGGAAAAATCAATGAAATCGGAAATAAACTTTTTTAATTGGTATGTACTATATTCTATTAAATTGTCCAAAAAAAAAAAAATTTTTAAGAAATTAATTTTTAAGAGATTTTATATCCTTTGTGTGCTTAAACATTTTTCTCTGAGTAAGATAAATTGAATAAATTTTTTTTTTCTGCGTGAAAATATCGAATTTTTCACGGATATTTAAATATATGAATTTTAGAATTCAGGTGAACAAAAATTGATCTGATCCACGCTATATTAATATTTTTAAAGGAATTTGTAATTTTTATTGTTGAATTGTAATGTGTGATTCTTAGAATATATGGAAGAGCAAAACTGATATATTTGTTTTGTTTTTATACAAAGAGACGAGACGCTTCTCAGTGACTATTGTTTGTTTTTCTTAGCATAAAATCTCCAAAAAACTAATAATTATTATTTTTTTACATTTTATTTTTCGATTTTCGGTACTAATTTTCTCATAGAAAAGCCCCCGTAATTTTTTTTCTATTCATAAGTTCGGTCTTTTATCTCTTTATTTATACTGTAATTAGAAAACTATAAGGCCAACTCGAAAAAATGTTACGCCCCCAACATAAGGGTGGGGATCAAAATTAAGCAACCTGAAAAAAATGAGAAAGTTTTGAAATAAAATAATAATGCATTTTAAAGATCATTCATTGATAAAACAACTTAAAAAGGCGTCGGCGAACAAAATCGACCAAAACAAATCGTTTTGAATATATTAAAAATAAATTGCTAACATAATGATATTTTTCATTTTTTAATGATGGTCATTATGTTATTACTTATCGTTTTAGACAAAAATTTGACCTTAAATAATAGATTTAATTAATTTTAATTCGTTTTTAAAAACGTAGCAGACTATTTGTTTGGGGGGGTATCTTTTTTAAGATAATGATGTAATTTTTCCCAATCGGATAATTTGATCTTTGAATTAACTGTTTTTCTTTGTAACAACCCTGTTGATCTTCAATTGTTTTTTTACGAGATTTTCGATAAACAAAGTTCGGAAATATTTATTTCCGTTTTATTCAAGATGGCCTAAACTGATCACGTGACCGTTTTGGTGATACCCATTAATTTCATAAAATGAATGTGAACTGAACTCTCTTTAAAAAAACACGTTTATTTTTTTAATTTTTATTTTTTTAATTATGTAAGTTTGTAAAATGTTTATTCTTTTATTCTATTTCATTTAGCTCATATAGTAATCTCTTTTTATTTTTTCATAAATTTTTATAAATTCTATTTTTCGTGGATATAGCAACTGTATAGAATTGTATTTGATATCTTTCGTCTAAGAAGGGTGAATAAATAAATGTGTTCCGAAATAAGAAAAAAGATTGGAGTTATGTCCCTTGTTTTATCGCTCTTAATATAACCATTCTGTATTTATTGCAAGAGAACGACACTTTTTCATTTAACCAGAAAAGATTAGTTCTATTTAAAATATTATATTTTTTCTCCATCTTTTTTAACGTTGTATAGCCCCAAAGAAAAGAAATCAGGCAAAATAAAAAGGAAAAAAGTAAGTATAACATTCATGGTATTATCTTTATTTTACCCCCTCCCCCCAAAAAAAATTTTGACAATACTTTATGGATATAAAAATATCTGGAATCTTTTGAAAACTGATTCAATTATTATAAAAATCTAATTCATTTCAACATTTAATTGATATATTGATTGTTTTCGCTGCTATCCGTGTTAATCAGTGGGATGACATAAAAAAAAAAGGCAAAACTTGCAAATCGGTCGAAAAATTAAGGTGACCCAGAAAAACAGAACACACAAATTTTGTAATAAAACTGTTAATTTTAACTAGTGGGGGTTAGGGTTATGGTTAGTTTAATGGGAAAATTAATAAATTGCGTTCTGTTTTTTCTGGGTCACCCTGTAATATGTTTTAATTTTCCGACAGACTTGCAAGTTTAGCCAAACAAAGTCACCCATCGAAATAATAGCCGATTCCGTAAAATCTTTTTAAAACTTTTTTTTTTATCGTGAAAAATAATTCCATCAAATAGATTCAAAATGAACCTTAAGATTTTTTTTAAATTGTAAGATTATTTACTGTAATTTTAAAAGACTAAAACAGATTTATTTTCTTTGTTGAGACCTTTGTATCACATTGGAATTTAATTATATAATTGATAGAAATGTTATAGCCATGTGCAAGGAAATGCAAAGGGAGGTAATTTTTTTTAATTTATAGGGATTGGCCCGAGGCCACCGATATTTCATAGGCCTCGATTGGACCCTATATTTTTACGACATGTGGAATTGACCAAATTAAAATAATTAAGTTTTCTTAAATAACTAGTTTTACAATGGTATGTCATGAGTTTAGAATTAGATAAACAAAAGAGAATCGAATGAATATTAGTTTAGAAATATTTTAGAAACAATAGAAACAATGGTTTAAATTCATCCGATAATTTATGTCACCAGAATTCCACATGCCGTAAAAATATAGACCTGATATATCATTTTGTGTCTTTGGGCAGCGACTTCTCCCCATTGTGTTGATGTTGGGGGAGAACTTTCGCTCCTACTGTCGAGTTAGGAGCATCAGCTCTAACTCTGTTGAGTCGGGAAGAGCGTAAGCTCCCACTGTCTGTCTTTCAGCTCTATGGGCCTTTTTATAATTTTATTTTTGTCATTGTCTATGTGATCATTAAGCTAAAGTATTCATCAAATATCAGGTGATTTGTAATGATGCAATATCGAATGATTTTGGTACATTCCAATGGCGTACATATTTTCCCATGGAATTTTAACCATTGTTTCTATTGTTTCTAAAATATTTCTAAACTAATATTCATTCGATTCTCTTTTGTTTTCCTAATTCTAAACTCATAACATACAATTGTAAAACTAGTTATTTAAGAAAACTTAATTATTTTAATTTGGTCAATTCCACATGCCGTAAAAATATAGGGACCAATCCCTATAAATTTCTTAATTTTAAAACAATTACCAAAAATCAGGGAATTGTCAAATTTTAATGAAATTTTCACCAAATTATTTTCCCACGACTTAATTTTATAAGGATTAGTTTATTTTATGAAAGAAACTTGAAAAAAATACTTTTTTTTATCAATTCAGAATTTGAGCATTTGAAGAAAAGAAAAAATCCCGGTCCCTAATTTTTACATTTCTTGAAAGATCATATCCTGAAGAATACATAAATATATATATATATATATAAATTCAATAACCTAAAAAAGTGATTTTAAAATTCATTTTCTTAAAACTCAAAAAATAAATAATGTAGCAAGTTTTTTTTTTTTTTCGTAGTATTAAAAAATATAGTTTTCTTTAAATTGATGCAAAAAAAATATTCTATCTAAGTTAAACTGAGTTTTACACTGCCTTAAAAATGTCAAGGTCAACTGTATATGTGGAAGATTATTTTGGACTATCTAGCAATTTTAAACAAAGATAGCCCAGAATTTTATCTTTTAAAAAATTTAAGTTAAAAACCTTGCCACATATTTGAAAAGAATTAAAACAATTTTTTTTAAATCGTCAATTTAAAGTATGGAAGCCTATAAGAGCTAATTATCTCCCTTCCTGACCACGGTCTATACAGTGTGATTTGTGAATGAATTAAACGCATTTCACAAGTTATAATTCATTCATTAAAGGATGACTTTATTTCTAAAAGTACATTTTTCTTTTATTTATTTAAGCTATTATAATTCATTCATTAAAGGAAGACTTTATTTCAAAAAGTACATTGTTTTTTTATTTATTTATTTATTTTTTACATTCCTTAAAAAAAAAACTCGAAATTAATACCTAATCTAATTAAAAGAAAAACATTTAAATTATTGAACACTGAAATTAAACCTCTTTCTTAAATTAAAAATTAATCTTTATTTTTCATCATAATTGATGCAATACTTTTAAAATTCATTATTCAACAATGTTTATCTTCTACTTTGAAATACCCGAAGTTCACATCTGCGTATTTCAAACATACGAGTTAGAAGTATATCACTGTCTCCATATCTTTGTTTAACTATTGTAAAAAAAAAAACAGGAGAGTTCTCATACGCCGATATCTCTCTGATACCCAGCTCTGCACATCCCTAAATGTTAACATTATTTCAAACCATTGAAAATATTTATGCATGTAAAAATCAATCTTTTGCAATGAATTTTGTATTTTTATCTTTTAATTAAAAACAACGTCAGATAAGATATTCAAAATGTGTTAAAAGGTTTAATATACATAGCTATGTGCAAAACACGCTCTTTTAATACGCACAAGGATTGTTAAAAAATATTTTAAAACATCAATAAAAAATTGAAAATTAACTTTTTAATGTTTTATTTTACGTTTAATATAAAGAACAATTTTAAGTTTATGTGTTATAAAAAAGAAAAAACAAATTTCTCTTACATAAAACCTAAATTTTTGCATTTAAAAGTAAATTACCGTAAAATACCGCCATTTCTTAATCTTTGTTGACAAAATTATCACATCTTGACGTGTGCACTATTTTTTTTATATGGAGTCTCATACGTATATGTTTTCAAACAAATAAAATGATAAATTTATTCAAACACTGTTTGAGTTCTACAAAGTATAATTATACTAGTGTCACAGATTTGAACCTATTAACTTATGTATCCCAGCACGCATCGCTGAAGCAAAAAATAAGATTTTTTTATATTGCTTAGCGCTCCCCATTAATAAAAATGATGACAATTTGTAATTCAAACATTATTTTCAATTAAAAAAAAATTAAAACCGAAATATGTTATGTCATTATTTTTAGCTAGATATTTTTTATACAATATTTTCTTTGATCAATAAATACGATTTTGATATCAGCTAAACAAAAGTATTTATTTTACATTTTATAGATTTTGAAAAATCCCTGGAAAAAAACAAGTAGACAATTGGAACTTTTAATATAAAATTCTTTAGAAAATAACCTAATAATTTCAACAAAAAAAAAAAGATACATATTTTTTCTTATTTACGAAATTTAAGTTTCAATGTTAAAGATGCCCTATTACCAAAACCGAATTAATAGCAATTTAGTTTTTTTTACATATGTTCCGTCATTAAATTATCTTTCCAAAAATGTAAAAATCATTTATATCAAAAAAAAAAAGATCTTTGTACGAGGGATCAATGCTCGAAACAAAAACTAATGAAAAAAATTATTAGCCTTTTTAATTTATTAAGCATTTATTTACAATAAAAGTTTGTCTTTTATTACTTCATATACCAAAATTTTTATTAAAATCGGCTAGTTAGTTTATTATTATTATTATTATTATTATTATTTCAATGTGAGCAATTTAAAATCAATATGTAATCAATCATTTATTTCTACATTCCATTTTTGTTCTACATGAAAAAAGTAATTTTTCAGATGTTTTGTTAAGTTTAAGATGATAAAATATTTGCAGCAAGTACACTTGTTTTGTTTGCTAAATGTTAGAGGTAAAAAATTTTCTCATATTTTTATAAATGGATTGTTCTTTTAATTCTGATAAATCTTTGTCAAAATTAGAAGAAAATATTGTATTTATATTAAATTCTATGAAATTGTTGAATAACATTTTTTCTTTATACTGGTCTTCCTGTTATTAAGATAATCAAAATATGAACTGATTGTAACATGATAATTCCAAAAGATTCTTGAATTTCATGCTTTTTTTTTTTTTAAATAATAATTTCATTTTTATTCATTCACAGATATCAACTGCATTGGGAAGAACAGTTTTGAAATGTAAAAAAGACATATTTAAACACATAACAAAGAACAAATATATTCTTCTGATGTGTGTGGAAATATATATTGAGAACTCACAGGTCAATTATTTTTCTTGAAATTTATTACATGAGTGTTTTCTCTTTATCAATATTTCAAAGAACAAGTGCAAAAAGAGACTCTAATGAAACCTAAATTTTCTCCAATAATAAATGTCCCCAATTTGTAGACCAGTGTTATCACATGGTCTGGAAATATAAGACACATTCAAACACTTGCTAATGGAAAAAATATTCTTACTAATGTGTAGAAGCTCTTGTAAAACACAGCTTTTCACCACTGTGCAGATCAACATTTTCACAGACATCAGAAGTGGAAATATTTTCTTGTAAAATTTGTGGACCCAGATTTCCAGAGCTGAAGTTTGAATGCACACATGCAAACACATACTGGAGCGAAACCATTTTCTTGTGAAGTCTGTGGATCAGCATTTTTATATAGGTCCAGTTTGAAAAACCACATGCGAACACACACTGGCAAGAAAATATTTTCTTGTGAAGTCTGTAGATCTGCATTTTCTTCTAGTTCTGACTTAAATAGACACATGAAAACACACACTGGAGCGAAACCATTTTCTTGTGAAGTCTGTGGATCAGCATTTTTAGACCCTTCCACTCTAAGAAAACACATGCAAACACACACTGGTGAGAAACCATTTTCTTGTGAAGTCTGTGGATCTGCATTTTCTAGAAGTTTTGACTTAAAAAGACACATGCGAACACACACTGGAGAGAAACCATTTTCTTGTGAAATCTGTGGATCAGCATTTGCACAGAAAAACAGTTTGAAAATACATGAGCGAACCCACACTGGAGAGAAACCATTTTCTTGTGAAGTCTGTGGATCTGCATTTTCTAGGAGTTTTGTGTTAAAATACACATGCAAACACACACTGAAGAGAAACCATTTTCTTGTGACGTCTGTGGATCATCATTTTTATATAGATCCAGTTTGAAATGCCACATGCGAACACACACAGGAGAGAAACCATTTTCTTGTGAAGTCTGCGGATCAGCATTTTCAGACTCTTCCAGTTTAGGAAAACACATGCGAACACACACTGGTGAGAAACCATTTTCTTGTGAAGTCTGTGGATCTGCATTTTCTAGGAGTTTCGACTTAAAAAGACACATGCGAACACACACTGGAGAGAAGCCATTTTCTTGTGAAATCTGTGGATCAGCATTTGCACAGAAAAACAGTTTGAAAATACATGTGCGAACCCACACTGGTGAGAAACCATTTTCTTGTGAAATATGTGGATTAACATTTTCTAGGAATACCTACTTAAAAGATCACATGCGAACCCACACTGGAGAGAAACCATTTTCTTGTGAAGTCTGTGGATCAGCATTTTCACAGAGTTCCCATTTGAAATCACACATGCGAACACACACAGGAGAGAAACCATTTTCTTGTGAAACATGTGGATCTGCATTTTCTTCTAGTTCCATTTTAAAAAGACACATTTTAACACACACTGTAGAGAAACCATTTTTTTGCAAAGTCTGTGGATCTGCATCTTTTTCTAGTTCCGACTTAAAATGTCACATGCGAACACACAGGAGAGAAGCCATTTTATTGTGAAGGATCAGCATTTTCACAGTGATACAGTTTGAAATCACACATGCTAACACACTGGTGAGAAACCATTTTCTTGTGAAATCTGTGGATCAGCATTTGCACAGAAAAACAGTTTGAAAATACATGTGCGAACCCACACTGGTGAGAAACCATTTTCTTGTGAAATATGTGGATTAGCATTTTCTAGGAATACCTACTTAAAAGATCACATGCAAACAAAAAATACCTAGAAACAATACCAGGGAAGCCAAGCTGTTGTGAAGTACAAATAGCAGCCATCAAAGGAACATGCTCTATCCTAAAAAGATCATTAGGATATAAGTACTATTTATAAAGGAATCAAGTGTTAGCCCCAGGACAGGGGCCCCTTGACTTCTAAAAAACTAATAAGAAAATGAAACAAAAAAGAGAAATTAAAAAAAGAGAGAAACCATTTTCTTGTGAAGTCTGTGGGTTAGCATTTTCACAGAGTTCTCATTTTCTCTGCAAAGTGGTCCCTTGAGGAGAAGAAGAAAATTATTCTCTGCTGTTTCACTTACACAGGATTTGACAAGTGGGGCAAAGGAAAGAAAATAGAATTTGAGAATCGAATAATATCCTCCATCCTAAAATTGGGTGTATATACTATGCATAATGAAATCAAGTGTTAGCCCAAGGAAGGGGCCCCTTGATATCCAAATAAGTTTTTAAAGGAAAATTGAAAAAAAGAAAAAACAGAGAGCAGCTATCAAAGAAACATGTTCCATCCAAAAATGATCTTTATACAAATACTGTTTTAAAGAAATCAAGTGTTAGCCCTGGGTAGGGGTCCCTTGGCTTCTAAAAATTGCTAAAAGAAAAGAAATTGACCCTCCTTGACAAAGTAATAGCTGAAGTAGAGTGTTGCTTATCATGGTACCATTTAGTACCTGGGTCAGAGACCACCCAGGATTACAATCCTGTCCTCAGGCACTACAGGTAGCAACCCATGGCTAACAGGTAGTTACATTGGTGGTAGGTGTCTTACCCCTCTGCATCTCAAGGGCAATGGGGTTGGGTCAATCATATACATGACATGACCAGCCAGTTGATCTGAGGGGGCATCTCTGACTGCCCATCTAGCCAACATAAGGGTCTAAGTGAAGTGTTGCATGTCATGGACTGCTCATCTATCTAAAAAGAAGGTGAAGATATATTTTTTTATTGCAGTTCATGAATAAGATTTTATATCAATGTTGTATAATATCAAGGTTCCCAAGCATCCTAGGACACCTGGAAAATCAAATGTAAATTTTCCAGTAAAATCTGAAAAAGGGCGTGTTTTTTGTCAAAAATCCTGAAAACATTTGTCCTGGAAAATTAGAATTATCTGAGACAAAATTAATGTTATTGTTACATTTAACAAATATAACTAGTAAAATAAAAAAGGATGGTGGGTTTTTTTGTTATTTTGTTTAACGCTCACCGAATCTACCCAAGATTTCCCAAATTAGTCATGAATATTCATTAAACAGTAAAAATGCTTCTGATTGTGTGGGTACTTGTTGATTTCATCTGATGAAGTTTTGCTTTCATCATGTAGTGATATTTTGATTTATTTTTACGTGACACTGAACATGAACAAGACATGAATTTGTCTGTCAAACTACTTTAAAGATGAGATATTTGTTAAAGACTCAAAGGTTTCAAAAAAATAAATTCAGTTTCACAAGACGTAAAATTTCATAAAAAATTCAAAACATCTATCTGTAACATTTTCTTTATTATCTTGTTCAGCAGTGTTTAATAATTTAAAATGATTTAATTTAAAAGAAAAAGGAAATATTTATCAAGGCTTAAAAATTATTTTAAAGGAATATTTTTTTTGTAAATAATTTTCACAGAAATTTGATATAAAACAATCTCCACAATTGAATCGACATAATTTTAATTTCATTGTCACTAATACCATTATTTATAAAAAAAAAAAAAAAAAGTTTGAGTAAAATTCTCAGATAAAGTTTATTTCAAAAATAGCACTCGTGTATAATCTGAAATTCAAATGGTAAAATTCATTTGGTAACACCACTCAATTAATACGAATGTAAACAAACAAAATATCTCCCCACTTATTTAAATCAAATAAAATTCGTCTATGAGATTTAAAAAGTGTATTGTTAAATATGGAAAATATCTAATCCAGCCAAGGCGTGGCACATACAGCTATGTAGGCATTTTTATTTGTAAAGAAATTGTGGCAGACCGGAAGTTCTTACTTCAACAAACAAAAATCAAATGACAAAAATAAATAGTTTGCGCATGGGATTGCGCACCTTAGTAAAAAGAAATTTTTTTTAAAAATTTGTACAATTTCAACCAATAAGAGACGTTCGTGCTTAAAAGGAAATTTATCAAATAGACCTTTTCGGAGCCTACTCGAATGCTATTTAAAGCCAACTTTTTCATATTCCAACCAGAAAGATCTAACTTGCCTAAAGGAATTCACGTTACCCTTTTTAAGAACATTTCGCATACATGCTGAAGGTATGAACTATCTCTCTCTCTAAATAACCACGCTATCGGTGATAAACATTAGATTCATTCAACTTATGCCTAACTGCTGTTGTGTTGACTTTAAACTTCCACTTTCTTTCTCCCTTAGATATTTATAACATCTCTGCTTATATTTTACGTTGAACTTTTCAAAAAGCACCTTTTTACAGAACTTTGTCAAGTATTCTGTATTACCTTTTGTAAACTTCATGTTAATACAATGTTGTTTGTTTTAATTGTGAGTTCTTGTCTTTTATGCCATGTGCTTATATAAATATATTCTTATAGTTTGATGTGTACTTTGACTAAATAACCTACGAGGTTTTGAAAACCCTAACCACTATAAATTAGTTACCCCTAAAATACCATCCTCTATAAAATAATCAATCAAATTATCATACTTAGTTCTTTATATATTCATTCATCTGACTTCTTTTTTTTTTACAGAAAGAAATGTATTGTGTTTGAAAATGTAATGAGGAAGACGTTGTACAATGAATGTTTTTCTTTAAACTACGCGCGAAACTAAAGACAACTACCAAGGGGAGATTACTCTGGCTTATTAAACAGAAATAGGTAACAACAACAGCACACACACTGGCATGGGTAAAAGTATAATCTGAAAATCAAAAAATGTTTTCTACTTGTAATAGCATGCACGACTGAAATGAACAATTTAATAAAAAAAATGATATTACCATAACTCACCAATCACAGCCAAATTTGCGCACAAATTTCTGAAGCATCTCCTTGGACCTACTAGTAAGGCATCAAGCATATGAACAAAATTTCCATGATTTTTCATCAAATGTCAATTTCATCTCAGTTAAAGTAACTGTCCTTTTTACAATGTAAATAACTAACTCCCCACATCCACCTGGAAAATATTTGTAATTTTAATGTTTTTTCACCTCAGACTCTGCGTACCACCTATTTGCCCTGCAAAATTTACACCCCCTCCCATATTTAACACAAAGAAACTTGCATAAAGGTTAATATTTTTTTGAAAATTTTTGGTCCATTCAAAAGAAGAAACATCAAAAACAACTCCTAATGATTTTTTTTAAAAAATTTCTAACAGAAATAATGAAAATCATGAAAGAAAACAATGTTTTCATTTTCACACCATTAAATCAACTGAAACGTAACATAGCCACAAACAAGCAACGACTTGAGGCATTTTTAAAAATTCTATGAAAAATCAATTAATGGTCAGATTTTCACAAAAATTTCCATCATTATTTGCCTTTTGATGAAATATGTTTGAATAAGTTTTTCCTAAAATATAATTGTGGAAATACACTATCTTATTTTATGAAATATGAAAAAATGAACCAACAAAAATGATTTTTCCTTTTTTCCATAAAGATAAGCATCTACATAATTATATCAGAAAGACAGGGTTCCCACGCATCCTGATAAAATGAAATGTACATTTTCCAGTACTGGAAAACATGGAAAAAAGTAGGAGGGTCAAAAATCCTGGAAAAAATTTGTAATTTGTCCCGGAAAATTAGAATTATCTGAGACAAAATTAATGTTATTGTTTCACTTAACAAATATAACTAGTAAAATAACAAGGACAGTGTTTTTTGTTTTTTGTTTTTATTTTTAACACTCACCGAATCTACCCAAGATTTCCCAAATTAGTCATAAATATTCATTTATCAGTAAAAATGATTCTGATTGGCTGGTACTTGTTGATTTCATATATAATATCATTTGGTTTTTTTTTGGGGTTTTTTTTTTTTACCGATGCTCATACTTTTAGACTTAAATAAAAATTTGACCTTAAATAATCAATTTAATTGATTTTAATTTGTTTTTAAAATGAAAATGAACACTCAAATTTGTGGTACCAATCAAATATGTACCATGATGTGTTTCTCACTTTTTATCAACAAATATATGTAGATATTATACAATCCCCCCCATTTATTGACACATCAATTTAGATATTTTACAAACCACCCTGTTTAAAAAAAATTCAGTAAAAACAGGAGGCCAGATAATTTTGTTGTACAGGATGTCTATAAAGTCAGTGTGCTTAAAATAATTTATAACATTAAAGGGTATATGAACTTTATGGACACCCTATGTAGTTAATTGATTGATGTAGGCATCATCTATAATGAACCCAAGATACTTGATTAACCCTGCATCATAAAAAAGTAAGAATAAAACTGTCTAAATGTGTCAATATTAGATTAATATTGATTAAATTATGAAATTGCCGTGAACAAGTGCTATCCTGGAAAATTTTTTAAGTGTCCTGGAAACGTCCTGGAAAATGATTTTCTAAAACGAGTGGGAACCCTGAGAAAATTTTTATAAGTTTCTATATGGTAGTTTCTTTAGTTAAAGAACCAGAATTCTGCTAAAAATATCACTAAAGAAACTTTTTTTCTATAAAGATAAAGATTTTTATAAGTTTCTATATGGGAGTTTTTTTTTAGTAAAAGAACCATGAATACAAAATTTTGCTAAAAAATATTAATAAAGAAATTGACCCTGTTGTAAAAAAAAGGGCTGTTTTACTTATTTCTTAAGGTAATGGTGAGTAATTTTTCACCGATCGGATAATTTGTTCTTTGAATTAACTGTTTATCTTTGTAACAACTCCTTATGTTAGTTTTTTTTTTTTGCAAGATTTAAAAAAGAAGGTAAAAAATATTTACGTTTCTTCTTTTAAACTGAAACTTTGCCTAAAACAGATCACATCACATATTTTAGTGGTAACTACTGGACTCCTGCCCTAATTTACTGTTTTTACTTCCCATTGTCAGGCATAATTCTGGCCAAACATAGACATTTTCTGAGGGTTTTTTTCTCACTTTTTATTGACAAATTAATGTAGATATATTACAATGTCTCCTCCACTCCAGTTTTTTATCAGCAAATCAATTTAGATATTCTAATCCTAAACCCACCACCGTGTAAATTTTTTTGATGAATTTTTACAATACAAATTCAAATTTTAAATATTAGGTACTGCCAATTTTGGCTTTACCAATGTATTTTACTAAATAAATTTAATCTCGTTGACTGAAAAAAATAAAAAAATCAGGGAATTATCCAATTTTAATGAAATTTCCAGTGTTGATGAATGAATTTTATAATACTTTAGTTATTTTATTTAAAAACTTTCTGATTTTTTTTTTCAGGTCACCCCACAATTATTTTTGTATTTTGAAACTAATTACTGTGTGAATAAAATCTTCTCTTGTAGAAATGAATTACTGAAAACCTGAGAATTTAATATAAAAAATGAAAAACGTTGATATTTTTTTTCATTCTTTTGTATATATATATATATATATACATGTTACGTAATCGCCACCCAGCACCTATATTTGTGGCCTTGTGCCAGACTTAGAAAAACTTTTAAAAAAATGTACTACCGATTCTCTTATATTAGTGAGTGGTCTTTGTAGAATCGCCGAAAAAGGAGTTAGAAAGATAAAATCTTTTAATGAGAGATTGGGAGACGAAAAGTCTATGTTTAAGGAAAATCCAGTCTTTTGGGCGCAGAGAGTCTTTTGATCTTAGGCTTGTGAACTCTGGTTGACCAGAGTGATTCGAAGGAATCGAATCTTTGATTATGTCCAGAACGAGCTCGAACATACGAGAAGAAGAAACTTCTGGAAGATTATTCAGACACACTATATTAAGGAGTCAGTGAGGCAGTTGGAGTTAGAGTCAGTCCGGGATCGGAGGCAGTGAGAGCCAGTCAGAGAAGTCAGCCAGAGAGGCAGTGATCGTACGGAGTTTAGTAAGCTGTTGTCGCTAAAGACCATAAGAAAAGTTTGTCACCGAGATATTTACGAAGGACTAAAACCTGAAGTTAAATCCACTTAAAATACCTCTTGTTAAGATAGAGAATATTAGGGACTCTCTCTCTCTCTCTCAAAAGTTATAGTGAAGTTTTGAATATAATAAACTTCTGAAAAGTAAACACAGTGTTATTAATTTTCTCTATTTACGACGAAAGAAACCGTTTTATGAATGGGAACTCCCCTGCCCGGAAGACGCACAGTTGTGAAACTTGATACCCGAAAGGCGCGCGGCCTGCGTAAGTGATATCTTCCCTTGACCAAAAGAAGTGAGGAAGGGTTGCGGACTACATATGATTACTACTGGATTCTGCGTGGAGTTGTAAACAAACCCACTATGCAACTTATATCGCTAATTTAGTGCCATAAAGAAAAGGCACTACGTTACATATTACGAATTGACCCCGCTACGTTACACACACACACACACATATATATATAATTGTTTTTTAGATTATCAGTGAAAAACTTATACATCAATATTTGTTTTGTTAAAACTTTTCAATCAAGTTTTCTCCAAAACTTATTAGATAACAAATCTAAAGTAGGCTTGTTATTAAATAATTATTTGTTTTTAAAATATGAAACTTGAAATTCAGCATTTCATATTTTAAATGAATTTGATCTATTATTTAGCTATATAGATTATTGCTTTCAAGGCGCATATAGGTGGCACAAACAGTAATATTCATTTTAAAGAAATTCCATTTATTTTCAATGAATCAGTTTGATTGAAATGATTCAGTTATCTAACAAAAAGAATTCATTGAAAATTTTATTTATATCTCTGACTCTTGGCATCTTTTTTTATCAATTTGGGCCTCCACATTTTTAAACATTTCTTGCTGACTTTTTGTAAACAAAAACGACAGATTTTTTTTAACTCTTTAGTTTTTCACAAAAAAAGCAATTTCATTTAAATCAATATCAAAAAATTAATCATTTTTCTGTACATAGTGTATCTAATGTTTTTATTATTGATTTCTCATAAACTATTATAAGTCTTAGTCTCTACTTCACACAAAGCGCCGATTTGATCAAATTTTTAGCTGAATTTAATTGTTTAAAATGGATTAAAAATAAATTACATATGTGATATTATTTTGCTTTTTTTTTTTGATTTAAAGAAAAATTTGACCTTAAATAATCAATTTAATTTTAATTTGTTTTTGAAATGAAAATGATCACACAAATTGGTGATACCTATCAAATATGTACCGTGATGTGTTTTGCACTTTTTATCTACTAATATATGTAGATATTATTATGCCAACCTGCACCCACAGCCACCCCCACTCTGCTTTTTGTTTTTCATGTCCTTCCCTGTCTATTATTTCAACTTGAAAATATAACTTTAATATAGGGCCTGTTTAGCTCAATCTGTACAGAAACTGCCTGGGAACCACAAGGTTACTGGTTCAATACCAGCCCTCATCAACACCGCATATGAGTAGCACAGGGGTCTCTGTGGTAAAGTTGTTTTTTTCGTTTTTCTCTTTCCAATTTTTCTTAATTGCAGCTTTGTCTATTGGTCCAAGTGAGAAAGTACCCATTTTGGCTCTCTGACCTTTCAAATGTGTCATTTCTTCTACTAGAAAGGGCATCTAGAGGTGAGATTCTATTTTTGGAACTCTAGGGAATGAGGAGTACTCTTTTATCACCATTAATCTCAGAATTTAGTACCTGTTAGATCAATCTATGGGTTAAACAAATACTACATGCTAGGACTTGACATCAATTGATTTGTCCATCTAGCCAAAGTAAGGATCTAAGTGGAATGTCATGGATGCTCATCTTCTTAAGCATCTCCATTGAAAGGGGGTTGCTACTTGTCTAAAGAAGTGCAATTAGCATATTCTACAACCCCAGACTTCAGGGTTTTGGTTCTTTAAACTATTCTTCACTAGGTGTAGTATATGACTGAAAAATCTTGGTCATGAGATGTTAAATTTTAGTTGATAAAAAATTACTTCCTTTTTTCTGTCCAATTTTGCTTCTCTTTTACATTTTTAATAGTAGGTCCAAGCTGTAAGGTGACTATTTTAGTTCTTTGGCCTTCAAATATTCCATATCTTCTAGTGGAACCTTTCTTCTACTAGAAAGGGCATC
Source organism: Doryteuthis pealeii (assembly GCA_023376005.1). Taxonomy (NCBI): domain Eukaryota; kingdom Metazoa; phylum Mollusca; class Cephalopoda; order Myopsida; family Loliginidae; genus Doryteuthis; species Doryteuthis pealeii. Next base: position 77,072,330 of record CM042151.1, on the reverse strand, counting down.
TAGTGTGAGGTTGTATTTCTGGAACTCTAGGGAATGAGGAGTACTCCTTTATCACCATTAAACTCAGAATGGTAGTACATGTTAGGATCCAGTCTATGGGTTAAACAGATAAAAAAATTAGCATGACAAATGTGTATAAAAACAAATTATAAATTAATGTAAACATGATACATAAGTTGGGAGCATTGCAGAACTGAATATGGAGGAACAGTTGTACGTGGAGGACGTGGTGGATATTATCCACCATCATGGCTTGCAGAGATGAGTTGATGTCACTAACTCAAACTCGACAAGAAAAATCACTCTCTTACATTATTCGATATAAAATATGCAACTTTCAGAAGTTAATTGAAGGGTTATTATATATCTAAACAAATTCCACCTCCAGTATCTCTGACGTATTCTGCACATCCGATGATAGGATAAAATGCCCAAAACAGATGTGCCGGATTGCACCAAAATGTCCTCTGTCCTCTGCATGAGGCCCCCACACTAGCTTGGGCGTGTCAGGAGGATACAAATAGCTGCATCCCAAAAGATCTTTTGTATGGCGAATTAGTAAAAGGCTCCCGATTGATAGGTAGACCCCGCCAATTCTTTAAAGAGGTCTGCAGGAGAGACATGAGGATATGCCACATTGACACAAACACATGGATGGGAGTTGCAGAAAATCGAGCGGCCTGGTGGAGAGTAGAGTAGCTTTGACAGCAAAGAGAGAGAAACAACTGTCACTCAGAGATAGGCCTGTGCAGTCACTTGCACAGATGCAGATAATTTATTTATTAATCTATTTATTTCTTTGGACACTACACCATTGTCCTTATTGGACAGAAAAGTGCCAACAATTATAATTACATATCAAATCCATGTCTTTGTGCTTTTGGGAGACAAAAAATATTTTTAATGATTCTAGACTCACAGAAACTGCAAAAGAAAAATGGTTTTAAATATATCCAGCCCCTAAAATAAACCTTATCATTTTTATTACACTCTGTTATTTTCCTCCTTATAGACCTTATTCTATAGCTGAACAGAAACACAAAACATAAAAGTACCAAATTTTAACTGATGTAGCTTCGATTCTGAGCAAAAACCAAACTATCATTTTGGTACAAATATTTTTTTTGTGATTGATGGAATGTAACTTTGTGATTTTTCCAACCTTTTTGTCTTGCTATGATAAATAAGAAATCATTAATAACTTAAAATTGGCTAATTATGAGACTTTTTTAATAGTACTTTTGAATTTCACCATTCAAAAAGTTATTATAAGTCAATTTTTAGGCATAGGGAAGCACTAGAACTGATTTTACAGACAAAAATAGCTGACAAATGGTTTGAATATTTTGTGCACTCCAGCATTTTCTGAGGTAAAATTGACACAACTTGGACAGTTTTTAGAATTAGAAGCTAAATTTTGGAGATTGTTTTAACATAGTCCAGATCTGGAGAAAATTGAAATTTTGGTGGTACCTAACATTCACAGAGGTAAATGAGGCCTCCATTTTGATGTTACATACTCCTATGTAACAAAAAATGGTTACACAGAAAAATAACAAAAATACTGTTGTAAGCCTGAATTACAAATTTATTTACTATAAAAAGATATAATTATGTCTGCAAGAATTTTCTGGAGTTTGAGAGCTTCTATGTAACTGACAGAAATACAATACAGATTTTAAAAGAACATTATTTGAACGAAAAGAATAGTTTGTTTTTTGCTCAGAACCAAAGCTACAACATCAGTTAAAATTTGCACTTTTATGTTCTGTGTTTCTGTTCAGCCATAGAATAATGTCTATATGAGGAAAATAACTGAGTGTAATAAAAATGATGAGATTGCTGGATATATTTAAAACCATTTTTCTTTTGTAGTTTCTGGGAAGCTAGCATCATTCTTAAGAGAGGAATAGTAATAAGTGCATTTTTATAATGTCTCCCAAAAGCACAAAGACATAGATTTGATATGTAATTATTGTTGTTGTTGTTGGCACCTTTCTGCCCATTAAGGACAATGGTGTAGTGTCCAAAGAATAAATAGATTAATAAATAAATTATCTGCATCTGTGCAAGTGACTGTGCAGGCCTATCTCTGAGTGACTGTCTTTGGTGCATTGACTGCACACAAACTGTGATGCTTTCTGTGGCTGCTGTTTTTTCTCCCTCTTTCTGGCTCTCTTTGTTGGTGAGGCTACTCTTCTCTCCACCTTAGTCCGCTTCATGCCAAGCATCATTAAGGTGCCAGACAGCTCAATTTCTGCAACTACCTCCCACATGTTTGTGTCAATGTGGGCTACAGACATCTTTAAAGCTGAGGATCCCATTTTCCATCTCCTGACATACCCAAACCAGTAAAGGCAACTCAGCAATCCAGCACATCTGTATTGGGCACTTCTCTTGCCATCAGACCTGCAGCTCATAGACACCTCAATTAAAAAGAAAAATTAGAAAAATAAAGTTTTGTCAGAAATAGCAGAGAAGTAGTTTAAAGACTCAAAAGTTTTCCCCACCCTGAAGGCTGGGGCTGTAGAATATGCAACTACCTCCCAATGGAGCCACCTGTTGGCTGTGGGTAGTGACCCGCAATACACAAGAAAGGAATCCTGGTGGATGAGTGGTCCATGACATGCAACACTTCCTTTAGACCATTAATTTGGCTAAACAGACAGAGAAGCCCTAACCAATTAATTGGCTGGTCATGTCAAATTCTAACACGTATATGATTGACCCAACACCATTGCCCTTGTGGCCAGACCCAACCTTTTTTCTCATATATGTGCTAGAAGGTGGTGGAGGTGGCTGAGGGTCTTCATGTCCTGGGAATGAGGTTAAACTCTATCCTATGGTGAGGTTCCAGTTCTGGAGGTCTGAGGAATGTGGAGCACCCTTTACTCACGATTGGTTCACTCTGACCTGGACTGGTAGTACCTGTTAGGGTTCCATCTATAGGTTAAATAGAAAAATGTGTAAATAAAATAGATTAATTTCAAAACTTTGTTGGCATTAAATGACCCAGCAAGGTTGATATGCCATAAAACAAACAAAACTAAATGTTTTTCAAATAAAGATAAAAGAAAGATTTTAATTTTGTCAAGCTAGATTTTTTATTATGATAGATGATAAATTTGCTATTATGCACTTGGGTCCACCATTGCCAATTTAGTCTCCAGTGACTGTGAAGTCAACAGCAGAATCACTAGTGTGATGGCAGTCAGAACCAAACTGAGCCAAAGAGTATAGGACAATGCCAGCTTTACTATGAAAACCAAACTACTCTCCTCTGCAGTAGCGAAGCTTTGACCACCTCAGATGTCTACGCTGCATTCTACGTATTTGCTGGCAGGAGAAAGTGCCCAACACAGATGTGCTGGAATGAGTGAACATAAACAACATGCCCACCATCATCGGCGAGAGATGCCTGAATTGGCTTGGCCATGTCAGGAGGATGGACAGAGGCTGCATCCCCAAAGACCTACTGTATGGTGAATTAGTGGAGGGCATACCTGTGCTTTAAAGATCTCTGCAAGCGAGACATGAAGACATGCCACATTGACACTAATACATGGGAGGCTTATGCAGAAGACTGTAAGACCTGGCGCTTCCTTGTCAAGAAAGCAACAATGAGAGGAAAGAAACCGCCATAGAAAAGAGAGTCATAAGGAAGAAGAGACAACAGCATCTCCATTAAGTATCACCGTTTGTTTGCAATCATTGCACCAGAGATTGTGATTCAAAAATTGGTCTGTTCAGCCGCACACACAGTAGCAGATAAAAAAGGGGGGACACTACATCATTGTCATCAATAGACAGAAGGATGGCAACAAAAAAACCCCACTGAAACATATATAATATTTTTTATTGTATTGAATTTTTCTTGAGTGCACACAAGCTCTAATAATTCCTATGGTGATAGCAATTTTTACCTCAACATAGATTCCACCAACTCCTGTCTCCATCTTCTCAGCTTAAAAATAAAAACCTTAAATACAAATGTTAACTTTATTCAATTATTTTGTAAATTTAATCATTTACTTTGTCTTAGAAGCAGGCATTATTTCTTTTAAAGAAAGTGCGTGGCCTAATGGTTAAAGTCATGGGAAATGGACTTGTCGCCACGGGTTCAAATCCTGAATGTGGGTATTTCATTTACTGCAAATACCCTTGGGAAAGGTATGAATCCTGCTCTTCCTCCAGCTATAGATGAAATAGTATGGCAGACTGGGCTTTTTAACCATGGTTAGGCAACTGGTCTAGGAGAAGGTAAACTCTGAATTCAAACCTGTTGAAATAGTTTCTCACCAGTGTGTTTGCTTGTATACTTTCAAGCCCCAACTTTGTGAAAATGCTGATCCACAGACTTTACAAGAAAACGGTTTGTCTCCAGTGTGTGTTCCCAGTAAAGTGTGAACTAGAAGAAAATGCAGATCCACAAACTTTTCATGAAAATGGTTTCTCACCACTGTGTATTCGCTTGTGCCTTCTTAAACTGGATGGGTCTGAAAATGCGGATTCACAGACTTCACAAGAAAATGGTTTCTCACCAGTGTGTGTTCGCATGTGTATTTTCAAACTGGATCTCTCTGAAAATGCTGATCCACAGACTTCACAAGAAAATGGTTTTTCTCCAGTGTGTGTATTCATGTGTTTTTTTAAGTTGGAACTCTGTGAAAATGCAGATCCACAGACTTCACAAGAATAAGGTTTTTCTCCTGTGTGTGTTCGCATGTGTCTTCTCAAAGTGGATCTCTGTGAATATGCTGATCCACAGATCACACAAGAAAATGGTTTCTCATCAGTGTGTCTTCGCATATGCATTTTCAAATTGCAATTCAGTGAAAATGCTGATCCACATACTTCACAAGAAAATGGTTTCTCACCAGTGTGTGTTTGCATGTGTAATTTAAAACCCCAACTCGTAGAAAATTCTGATCCACAGGCTTCACAGGAAAATGGTTTCTCACCAGTGTGTGTTCGCATGTGTAATTTCAAACTGGAACTCTGTGAAAATGCAGATCCACATACTTCACAAGAAAATGGTTTTCTCCAGTGTGTATATATATATGTCTTTTTAAGCTGCAACTCTGTGAAAATGCTGCTCCACATACTTGACAAGAAAATGGCTTCTCTCCAGTGTGTGTTCGCATATGCCTTCTTAAAATGGAAGAGTCTGAAAATGTGGATTCACAGACTTCACAAGAAAATGGTTTCTCTCCAGTGTGTGTTTGCATGTGTGCTTTCAAATCTGAACTCACTGGAAATGTGGATCTACAAATTTTACAAGAAAATTCTTCTGCTTCCGATTGTGTTTGCATATCTGTTTTTAGTCCTGATCTCTGTAAAGATTTTGATCTGCAGAGTAGTGAAAAGTTGGGTTTTACAACTTGTTTTACAACTGTTGGGTTTTACAACTTGTTTTTACAACTATTTTCCCACTTGTTCTTTGAAATGTTAAGGAAAATATTCATATACTGAATTCGAAACTCTGTTTATTTGCAGATCTAAACATTAGCAAGTATATTCTTTTTTTCCTTAGCATGTGTTTGAATGTGACTTTTTTTGGAGAAAAGTTGGGTTTCACTGGAGTCTCTTTTTGCACTTGTTCTTTGAAATATTGATAAAGAGAAAACACTGATGTAATTAATTCCAAGAAAAAGAATTGTCCTGTGACTTCTCAGTATGTAGACCCACACACATTAGAAGTATATATTTGTTAAATGCATCTTATTACATTTTAAATTCATTCTTCCCAATGCAGTTGATATCTGTGAATAAATAAGAAATAAGTATTATTTTAAAACATGAAATTCATTCATATTTTGGAATTATAATATTACAATCAGTTCATATTTCAATTAACAGGAACATCAGCATAAAGAAAAAATGCTATTCAACAATTCAACAAATAATTAAGTAAATTTCATGGAATTTAATATAAATATTTTTTTCTAATTTTGACAAAGATTTATCAGAATAAAAAAATTATAATTATAAAAATATTAGAAATTTTTTTTTTCCCCTCTAAAGTTTAGCAAACAAAACAAGTGTACATGTGGCAAATATTTTATCATCTTAAACTTAACAAAAAAATAACTTTGTTCATGTAGAACAAAAATGGAATGTAGGAATAAATGATTAATTATACTTTTGATTTTAAATAGATAAGGAAATCATATTATTAATAATAATAAATATGATTCCATGGAATTATTCACGTGTTATAATAAATAATAAATTAATATATTGCAATAAAAATTATTTAAAGCAGAACAAATAATTTAAAGCAAAATGATTTTATTAAATTTTATCAAGGTAAAAGAATTTTATTAAAAAAATTTTGATTGTTTATTTAAGTGTTTGTGGGAGACCAGTTCTGTTATATTCTGGGTATGAAAACAGATCAATGAAATGAAAAGGAAACAGTTTTGAATTAGGTCAATAAAATGAGAGAGATTAATTAATTAATAATAGTTGTAATAACTTTTGCTTAAAAAAGAACCAATTTTATTAAAATAAATGAAATTGTTTATTCAAGTTTTTGATGGATTTTGTTAAGAGAACAATTTAATTTATTCTTTATGGAGTAGTTTAATACGGCTGTTTAGAAAATGTCTCAAGAAACATTAAAATGTGAAAGCTAGTGAAATTAGGTGCTTAATTTACAATCAAAATAAGATGCCGAATAGGTCCATAAGTTAGTGATTGTCTTTATGACACTGGATATTCAATTTGCATTCATTTTATTAGATTGATATACTGCTGAACTATTATAAATTTCTAAACTAGAGTCTATTCAATTAACAATAGTAATCCCTTTCATTCAGCAAACTGCTCTCATAATAACTGCATTCCTCTGGCATTCGTTGTTCATTCCCAAAAAGACAGTAGTTCCCTGAATTTCAACTCTTTCCCAGTCACTTGCTTCACTCCTATCATACATCACTGCTCTCATCAATGCGTTAAGGCAGGCCTTAAATAATGACACTAACATCCCACATCTGGGTCAATTTCACAGTCTAGCGATTTACATGCATGCTAACAACGTATTCTGATGTCAAGCCAAAACTCACAATCAGGACAATCCGAGTTCAATCTTCCCAATAGCCCGTTACACTACCCGCTGATCTCATTTTACATGCCAGACATAGTTGTATATGCTTTGAACCACTATGTGCATGATTTCTCTCACAGCACTCCCTCCTGATCTCATGATCACAAATTTGGCAGTCTGGCAGCAGGTGCTTTCATTGGGCACTTCTTTGCAAAGGCAGGGAAGGGGGTCCAGATTCTACTCTCTCGGTGAGTGCACTGTCTGACTCAGTATCTTCTTTGTTGTCATGCATCAAACTTTCTTTACCTCTCTCAGAGCACCTTGTACTGTTGAAGTCTTCCTCTGACGTGGTGACACAGTTCCATGAGCACAGATCCTTTAGGTGGTGGGGTATCCAGTCTACCAGAATTGACTGTGAGCTATTTTGGTCACCTCACCCCTGCCAAAATTTTGTGGTGCACTGACTGCGGCGCTTGACCCACACACAATCTCCAACTTGTTAGGAGCTATGCTTGAGATCACCCTAACTTTGTATAGATAGATCCCATTGAAAGGTGCAGTGGAGTGTGATACGTCGTCTCTGGGTGTGATGTTATACCAGTAGACAGCCTCCTGGCCACAATTTGTTTCATCATGCAGTGACATTGCTCCACTATGCCATTACCAGCTGGAGCATATGCACAACGGAATCATGATTGAATTCCCCACCGTGTGAAAACGAGGTGCAGTGGAGTGTGATACATCATCTCTGGGTGTGATACTATACCAGTAGAAAGCCTCCTGGCCACAATTTGTTTCACCATGCAGTGACATCATTACCAGCTGGGGCATATGCGCAACGGAATCATGATTGAATTCCCCACCAACGTGTATATATATGTATCCGTTTATGGATGAGAGATACATATATATATATATGTGTATATATATATGTGTATATATTATATATAATGTATCCGTATGTAGATGAGAGGTATGAATCGTGTGTATACATGAGTGATAGAATAACCAAGAAATGAGAGGAGGGTGAGTGCATAGATAATTAAAAGAGCTGGGAAGATATTTGATATCCCACGGAGTTGGGATTTCTGGAGATTGTGTTAATCTAATTTCATGGACTTTGCTTTTTCCATTGTGTGTATATATATATATATATATTATATATATATATATATATATATACAGCTCCTCTTTTCTCGTTAGCAAAAAAAACAAGCTCTGATGATGATTTTTATAAATCGAAATATTGTTCAATATTAGCTATGAATATGATATAAAATTTTTTATTTTAACAACATTGTGTGTTTTCTTATTCTTTTATCTATACATATACAGTAAGTAGTTTTTGATTTAGTTGAGAGTTAAGTTTTGAAGCTTTTATCCAGCAATGAGTTTGGAAACAGACTGCCCTTAGTAGCAGGGAAGACAACTTAAGCGGGGGTCTTGACCGGACAGAGAGAGGGCACCTCCTCTCTGTTGACAGAGATAATGATAAAAATCAGAAAGTAGCAGATAATAGAGAACAAATGAAAGTACCATATGCCTCATCTCTTGCCATTTTGAATGTTAACCCTACACTGTTTTTTTTTTTGTTGGTGATTTGTTCTCTCTTCTTTGTTTATTAATTTTTCACCTGTCGGCGGGAGGCCCGGGAGCATTTGTTGCGGACACAACAGGTCCTAAGTGAGATAACACATGACACGGTCGAGATCATGGCCAGCGAGATAAGGGCAGCAATATGCAGAGAAATCCAGTAATGACGTGCAATAGCCTCCCGGACGCCATAGGTGTTACAAACTACTCTGTTTCCAGTTATGGATAAATAGCAGGGTAGACTAGGCTCTTTAGCCATGGGTGCATATCCAGTCTAGAAGAATGAATACTCTGAATTTAAACCTATTAAGCTTCACTTAAGAAATTGACCTGTGGTTGGTATGTATATATATATACATGACGGTTTGTTAATTAAAAGATAAAAATACAAAGTTGGTTGCAAAGGATTGATTATTATAAGCATAAGTATTTTGAACGGTTTGAAATATTGTTAATGTTATATACACAAATAAAGATATTGGTAATTTATGAGGAAGTGCGTTCCGGCCTCCTGCCTTAAAAATTGCTACCCGGTGACTATTAAAATAACAACCCAGCTCAGTCTATTCAAAACTATCCATCTTCATATCTCAATTTGTTCATATTTATCTATATTACTTTAAATACTAACATTTTTTTTATTCATGTTTGTTTAATGTCTTGTTTTTAGTTTAAATAAACAAGAATTACAACAAAAAAGAACCGACCCCCCCCCCCAAGTACATTTACTTGTCGAAAATATCTATCTCCATTTGTTCATATCTATCTATATAATTTTGTTTGTTTATCTATCTATCTATCTCAGTCTATTCCAAACTATATATCCATCTTCATATCCAAACAAGAATTATGACAAATTATGATAAACAAGAATTACGACGAGCTGGAAGTGTTATTTTGATAGTCACCGAGTAGCAATTTTTGAGGCAGGAGACCTGGACGCACTTCCTCATAAATTACCAAAATATCTCCTGATTCACAAAAATTGACCAAATTCAATATTTTGAAAATTAAAAAAAAAAAAATCATTACCTCCCTTTGCGATCTCTGCACAATATACATTAGATATACCCAATTTTGTTGTTTTAAAAAAAAAAAATATCATTACATATTTTTAATAGAATTTAAACTATTTGTTTTGGTCAATTTCTGGAGCATATGCACAACGGAATCATGATTGAATTCCCCACCAACGTGTGAAAATTTTCTTTTTAAACTTAACATCAGGATTTTATATTTTAAATGAATTTTATATATTAATTTTTCATAGCAAAAATACTAAATTAAAGTTTTGAAATAAAATAACTGATGCATTATAAAATTCATTAATTGTTAAATCAATATTGAAAATTTCATTAAAATCGGATAATTACCTGATTTTTGGTAATTTTTTTGCAATCGCGAATGTTACAGTAAAATTGTAAACAAGCACTTAAAACCATCGAAAAAGAGGCTGAATAGCGGATATCGTCGAAATTGACCAAAACAAAGTTTTAAATCTTTTAAAAATAAACTGCATATGTAATTATATTTTTCTTTTTTTAATGTTGGTTATTATGCTACTACTTATCGATTTATACAAAGTTTAACCTTAAATAATAGATTTAATTATTCTTAAATTATTAATTATTATTAAATTATTCTTTTAAAACTCGTAGTATCCGATTTTTTTTTTTGCTACTCCCTAAAATATTGTATAATTAAATTCCGATGTGATACAAAGGTCTCGACAAAGGAAATAAATCTTAGTTTTTGTTTTTAAATCTTTCAAATTCACAGTAAATAATCTTACAATCTATAAAAAAAATCTTTCAAAATTTTTCGTTTGGCTTAAATATATCTTGTTTTAAATCTATTTGATGAAATTATTTTTCATTAATTATTTTTCATGATAAAAAAGTTTTAAAATGATTTGACGGAAATTTAATCTGCAATGATTTCGATGGGTAACTTTGTTTATGTCATCCCACTGATTAACACGGATAACAGCGAAAATAATATATCAATTAAATGTTGAAATCAATTAAATTTTTTTTATAATAATTGAATCAGTTATCAAAAGATTCCAGATATTTTTTATATTCACAAAGTATTGTCAGAACTTTAAAATATTTCATTTCTTCAGCAAATTACGTTTTTGTTTTTTGTTTGTTGTAAAGAAAGATAATACACTGAACGTTATACTTACTTCTTTCCTTTTTCTTTTGTCTGATTTCTTTTCTTTGGAGCTATACAACGTTAAAGAAGACAGAGAAAAAAATGTAATATTTTAAATTGAACTGATCTTTTCTGGTCGAATTAAAAACTGTCGTTGATTTGCAATAAATAAAGTAACGTTTTCTTAAGAGCGATAAAACAAGGGACATAATTCCGAACATTTTTCTCGTTTATTTTGGAACATTCACTCATCTTAGATGAAAGATATCAAATACATTTCTATACAGTTACTTTATTCACAAACAAAAATTAAATTAGATCTTTTTATAATAGAATTGCTATATACACGAAAAATTGAATTTTTAAGATTCATGAAAAAATACAAAGAGATTGCTATGTGATGAATAAAAGAATAAACATTTTTACAAACTTCCATACTTAAAAAAGAAAAAAAAATGAATGTGTTTTTAAAGAAAGTTTCATATTCATTTTCTGAAATTAAATAGTTGCCTATAACCATACACAAAAAAATTAAATTAGATCTTTTCATAAGAAATAGAATTGAATGAGCGTCACTACTGAGATACTAGACTTCTACATAGCCTAAGAACTGGAGGTAAGGCAATAAAAATAGTTTATTTTTCACTTCGTAATAAAATCTTTGCGGAGTTAACCTCGCATGTCCAGATCCTCACTTTTTTCTTTTCCTATTATAAATTCTTTTTTTCTTTTCTTCTCACGCATTGTTTCCACTATGCAATACGAATACTCAACCTCAACAGGTTATGCGCCCAGCCATAAAAATAGAATTTACTTTGTAGAGGTTCACAAATTATATTTAAACGACGATAAAATAATATGACACAGCTTAGGGGTGTGCAAAACACGCTCTTTTAATACGCACGAGGATTGTTAACAAATATTTTAAAACGTCAATAAAAAAAATTGAAAATTAACTTTTTAATGTTTTCTTTTACGTTTAATATAAAGAACAATTCCAAGTTTATGTGTTATAAAAAAAAAAAAAAAACAAATTTCTCTTACATATAACCTAATTTTTGCATTTCAAAGTAAATTCCCATAAATTTCCGTAAATTCTTAATCTCTGTTGACACAGTTATCGCATCTTAAGGTGTGCACTATCTTTTTTTGTGTGTTGTGTGTGTGGACGATCGTACGTATAATAATTTCTTTTCTGAAGCAAAAACAAATTACTAATTTAGCATTTCCTTGATGTCTCACGATTTAACTTATGTACTTCAACGACCCAGCGCTACAACAACAATAACAACAACAAGAGTTTTCCTCAAAAACCAAAGCGGATATTATTTCCGTTAGATCCATCCAATAAGACAATTTGTAATTCAAACATTATTTTCAAATTTTCAAAATAAAAACCGAAATATGTTATGTCATTATTTTTAGCTAGATATTTCTTATACAATATTTTCTTTGATCAATAAATATGATTTTAATATCCGCTAAACAAAAGTACTTATTTTACATTTTATAAATGTAAAAAAATCCCTGCCCCCCCCCCCAAAAAAAAAAACAAAACAAAAAAAAACAAGTAGACAATAGGAACTTTTAATATAAAATTCTTTAGAAAATAATCTAACAATTTTTAAAAAAAGATACATATTTTTCTTATTTACGAGATTTAAGTTTCAATGTTTAAGATGCCCTATTACCAAAACCGAATTAGTTGCGATTTAGTTTATTTTACATATGCTCCGTTGTTAATTCTCTTTCCAAAAATGTAAAAATTATTTTACCCCCCGCCCCCCAAAAAAATATGGGAATATGGGGGAACTTTTTTTATTGGTTGAAAATCCGAATTCTGTTTATAATATTAACTTTTATTGTTTAGGAATTCTTTTTCCAGACAGAAGTTCAGCTGGAGCCTATGTGTAGAACCATGTTATTTTGGTCACTTCGTTTTAGGCTACCATTGAGTTAACTTCCGTTTGGCGTTAGCAACTTATGTTTTGTTTTGTTGGCGAGTGTATGCATCTTTTTATTGCGGTGTGTGTGCGAATTGAATTTTTGAATTTAGTGAATAACACAGAGAAAGGATGAATTAAAATTTAATGAGTTTAAATCAGCTCTCAGAAGCTACGAAGAGACTGAAAAATGTAGAAAAAATGGACCACAAGAAGATTACTCAATGAAAGTTAATATTCAGCAAAAAGATATCAAAATCATACCATGTGTGGGGTTATTTTCGTATTTGCCTGGGGAGTGGTCTGCCCGTTTAGTGTCGCTGGTTCCCACTAGGGGCCCCGTGTATTTAAGCGGCTGTTTTGAACTTCTCTTCCTCTTTGCCTGCTGCTCGACCTACAAGAGACAATGAGGTAGTCTTATGCCTACCCCTTTCTTGGTGGGGCTTTGACCCCCCCCTAGATTACTGTAAGTGATTTCCCAGCATGGGCAACTTCAGTCTCATGTCTGTTGCTTTTATGTTCATATTACTATTGTATACGTATGTATGTTTCATGTACACTTCTATGTAATTTATGTATCCTTTGTTTATTCATGTGCTGTATTATATTAAATGTTTTGTCCCTCAACCTGAGTCGGAGTTTGTTATGTTTCAACTAGTTATGACTTTGTCATAACCTTTGAATCTTACAGATGTTTCAATTGCTGGGGCACCGAAATTTTCAATATAAAAACGCGCCAATTTTTTTTTAAAAAGATGGTGTGAATATTGCAAAAGAAATACACTCGACACAAAATATTGCCGAAATAAAAGAAAAGAAAGTCCAATCAACTCACTGAAAGATACAGTTGAAAACAAGTCATTTCTTTTCACTGTAAGTACATTTAAAATCTTTTGACGATGATACATTTAATTTGCTAGTAGATTGTAGAGCTACCACCCATATAATTACAGATAAGACAAAATCTTTTCGTTTTAATGAAGATTTTAATGCCTTGCAACATACCATTGAACTTGCTGATGGTATCCGAACCACAGGTTTGGTACATGCAAAAGGCAATGCAAAAGTTTTAATAAAAGATAATAAAGACAATACTCATGAAACAACATTAAAAGATGCATTATATATTCCATCCTATAAACAAAATATTTTTTCGGTACAGTCAGCGACCCAAAATGGCGCTTCCCTCCATTTTTTGTAGGAATTAAAACTGTAAAAGGATTAATTCTCACTTGTGGGGGAAATTACCACAACTTTCAAGTTCGGACACTGAATGAAAAGACAAGACAAATATATTTAACAACAAATTTAATGTGTATAAACAGAAAAAAAAGGAAAGATAGATTTAAGGATAGTTTTTGCAAATTTTGGTGTGATTTGCGGAGAACTTAACTCAGAGTCCAGTCAACATAGTTCTTTGACGTGTGGCCCACCAACCTATTGACAGAGGTGGGTTGAAATTTCGTAAGTTTTGCTGGTGATGAATTTTAGAGGTTGACTTTAGGGAAGCTTTCTTTGAGTTACAAACCCTAATTGAGTTGAGATGATTTCTGTATAATTCTTTCAAAGTTGAATTTGTTGAATTTCAAGGTTTGCTCCTGGAAGCGAGTGGCAACTTATTTTACCAATCAGTCTGAGGGAGTTAACTCTTTCAGGTCCTTACAGGTTTAAGCCGAACCGACCACTAACTGTTTTCTCAATAACAGTGGGTATCAATGACATAGCAAAAGGGCACTGGAATCTGGCGCCTTAGAGTCCCAAGGCTTTCAGGTCAAGAAATGGGACATATCTTTAATCGACACGTCATCTTTAATCTTTTTGTTTTGATTTTTAAAGGAAAATTTCATATTTAAAAAAAAATGGCACTTCCCTCCATTTTTACAAAAATGGCGCCAAACTCAAGAACCCACAACATTAAAAGATGATAAGCAAAATATTTTTTCAGTACAGTCAGCGACCCAAACGGAAAATGGCGTGAACTCAAGACACCTAATGGATGTATATGCAATATTAAAAACAAGGAAAGTTATATTTCCTAAACAACATAAAAACTATACAAACTCATACTTTAAAAGAATGGCATAGTATTCTTGGACATTGTAACAAAGAAAATGTTTTAAAATTAGTAAAAGGCATGAAAATAAGTAATAAAAATAAATTTGACTGCAAAACTTGTACTCAAGGAAAAATGTGCCAATACAGAAATAAAAAGGCCGATATAAAGGCAAATAAAATACTTGATTTGATTCATTGTGATTTGGCAGGTCCTATTGAACCAATTTCAATAAATGACTCAAAATATGCAATAACTTTCGTTGATGACTACCCAGGATTAATAGTGGTTTATTTTCTTAAATATAAACCAGAAGCAGCAAATATTTTAGCTGATATGACACCCTATGCATCTGTGAAAAGATTAAGAATGAACAATGCCCTTGAATTCACTTGTACAAAATTGAAAAATATTCTTGTAAAAATAAAATAAAACAAGAATTCTCAGTTCATTATTCACCACACCAAAATGGTACTGCCAAAAGATCTTGGAGAACACTCTTTGAAATGGAAAGGTGTTTATTGATAGAATCTAAATTACCCAAAAACTTGTGAAATTATGCACTTAGAACATCAGCTTATATAAGAAATAGATGCTTCAGTAGAAGAACTAGAAAAACTTCCTATGAAATGTTTACATTTCAAAAACCTGACAAAAGCAATATGCATACATTTGGTAGTACATGCTTTGCCCATATCCAAAATAAAACAAAATTGGACCCAAGGAGTCAACAAGGAATTTTTGTTGGATATGATCCAACAAGTCCAGATTATCTTATTTACTTTCCAGACAGACAATAAATTAAAAGAATAAGATGTATATTTTTTCATGGATCTCAACAATGTGATAAAGAAGAAAACAGTTATTTTGACTACCCCATGAATATAAACCCTAAATCACAAAATGATAATGATGAAGAACCGGAAAATAAAGACACTGAATCACAAAATGATAGTGAAGAAAACTTTCAAAACGAAAAATTAATAAACCCAAATATTTGGATGATTATATATTAGATGTTTCAGACAATTCATACATAACAAACTGTTCTATTGATTATTGTTATAGAGTAAGCAACATTCCACAAAGCTATGAACAAGCCATCATATCTACTGAATGATTCAGACAACACAGACACAACAAACTGTTCTATTGATTATTGTTTAGTAAGCACAAAGCTATGAACAAGCCATCATATCTACTGAATGATTCAGACAACACAGACACAACAAACTGTTCTATTGATTATTGTTATAGAGTAAGCAACATTCCACAAAGCTATGAACAAGCCATCTTATCTACTGAAAAATTGAAATGGGAAAAAGCATATGACTTTCAATTTACTATATCCAAGTTATTAAGAAAATCCTGTTGAGAAATAATTAGTAATACATAGACCTTCCCTGGAAATGAAATAATCAAAGAACACTTTATAATCAACCATTACACTTTATTACTAACTGAAACAAAAATAACATTTTTATAGTAAAACAGATGTCTTTCAATTTACTATATCCAAGTTACTAAGAAAATCCTGTTGAGAAATAATTAGTAATACATAGACCTTCCCTGGAAATGAAATAATCAAAGAACACTTTATAATCAACCACTACACTTTATAACCCACTGAAATATATATAATTTTGTTATTGTATTGAATTTTGCAAGAGGGTACACAAAGTCTAATAATTCATATGGTACCAGCAATTTTTACCTCAACATAGCTTCCACCAACTCCTGTCACCTTCTTCTCAGCTTAAAAATACAACCTTATAGACAAATTTAATAAATTCATTTTACCATTATTAACTTTATTTAATTATTTTGTAAAATTAATCATTTACTTGGTTGTGAGTCATGTCTTATTTTTAGTGGAGAGTCTTTTTTTCTAGGTTTGTTTTATTGTTTTTGTTAACTATTTAGATTTGTTTTACTCTGCTTTGTTGGCTAGGGAAGTTGAATACACCAACTGTATCTCTGCGTTGGGGTAGGACACCTACATCCTACCGCCAGGGAAACCAAGGGATTCTAGGACCAGTATTAGGCTAGTTTGATGGGGTATCCAGCTTAGTTTTGTTACTTGTGCAGGCTGCACAAGGAGAGGATGCACCATTATATTCCATTGCTTAGCTATGATGAGAGGAATGTTTGATCAGGGTTTACTTTCAAGAGGAAGTATCATTATACCATATACTATCAAATACCTTTGCAGAGACATTAAAGACATTCAAGGCAGTGTCTAGGCTTTTGCAATTTTCTTAGTGTATTCGCATGTGTGATTTCAAATAGGAAACTCCTAGAAAATGTAGATCCACATATTTCACAAGAAAATGGTTTTTCACCAGTATGTGTTCGCATGTGTGATTTCAAACTGCAACTCTGTGAAAATGCTGATCCACAGACTTCACAAGAAAATGGTTTCTCTCCACTGTGTATTCGCATGTCTTCTTAAACTGGAAAGGGTTGAATATGCAGATTCACAGACTTCACAAGAAAATGGTTTCTCTCCAGTGTGTGGTCGTATGTGAACACTTAAGTGGGTATTCCTAGAAAATGCAGATCCACATATTTCACATGAAAATGGTTTCTCACCAGTGTGTGTTCGCATGTGTGTTTTCAAACTGCAACTCTGTAAAAATACTGATCCACAGACTTCACAAGAAAATGGTTTTTCTCCACTGTGTATTTGCATGTGTCTTCTTAAACTTGAAAGAGTTGAATATGCAGATTCACATACTTCACAAGAAAATGGCTTCTCTCCAGTATGTGTTCGCATGTGACATTTCAAACAGGGATGGTAAGAAAATGCAGATCCACAGATTTAACATGAAAATGGTTTTTGACCAGTGTGTGTTCGTATGTGCATTTTCAAATCACGACTCTGTAACAATGCAGATCCACAGACTTTCTCACTTTTTGTTTCATTTTCTTATTAGATATTTTTAGAAGTCAAGGGGCCCCTGTCCTGGGGCTAACACTTGATTTCTTTATGACTGTGGGTTAGCACATGTCTTTTCAAACTGTCATTCCGTGAAAATGCTGATCCACAGACTCCACAAGAAAATGGTTTCTCTCCAGTGTGTGTTCGCATGTGACTTTTTAAGTGAAAACTATAAGAAAATGCAGATCCACAGACTTCACAACAAAATGGTTTCTCTCCAGTATGTGTTCGCATGTGACATTTTAAGTCGGAACTGGAATAAAATGCTGATACACAGACTTCACAAGAAAATGGTTTCTCACCAGTGTGTGTTCGCATGTGTCTTTTTAAGAGTGAACTAGAAGAAAATGCTGATCCACAGACTTCACAAGAAAATGGTTTCTCTCCAGTGTGTGTTACCATGTGTGATTTCAAACAGAAATGGTAAGAAAATGCAGATCCACAGATTTCACATGAAAATGGTTTTTCACCAGTGTGTGTTCGCATGTGCATTTTCAAATGACAACTCTGAAAAAATGCAGATCCACAGACTTCACAAGAAAATGGTTTCTCACCAGTGTGTATTCGCATGTGTAATTTCAAACTGGAACTCTGTGAAAATGCTGATCCACAGACTCCACAAGAAAATGGCTTCTCTCCAGTGTGTGTTCGCATGTGACTTTTTAAGTGGGAACTATAAGAAAATGCAGATCCACAGACTTCACAAGAAAATGGTTTCTCTCCAGTATGTGTTCGCCTGTGACATTTTAACTCAGAACTAGAATGAAATGCTGATCCACAGACTTCACAAGAAAATGGTTTCTCACCAGTGTGTGTTCGCATGTGTCTTTTTAAGGGTGAACTAGAAGAAAATGCAGATCCACAGACTTCACAAGAAAATGGTTTCTCTCCAGTGTGTGTTCGCATGTGACATTTTAAGTTGGAACTAGTAGAAAATGCTGATCCACAGACTTCACAAGAAAATGGTTTCTCTCCAGTGTGTGTTCGCATGTGTCTTTTTAAGTGGGCATTCCTAGGAAATGCAGATCCACATATTTCACAAGAAAATGGTTTCTTACCAGTGTGTGTTCGCATGTGATATTTCAAGTCAGAACTCCTAGAAAATGCAGATCCACAGACTTCACAAAAAAATGGTTTCTCTCCAGTGTGTGTTTGCATGTGTGCATTCAAATTTGAACTCACTGGAAATATGGATCCACAAATTTTACAAGAAAATATTTCCACTTCTGATCGTATTTCTCATATTTGCACAGTTGTGAAAAGTTGTGTTTTACAAGAGTCTCTACATATTAGCAAGAATATTTTTTCCATTAGCAAGTGTTTGAATGTGTCTTTTTATATTCCCAAACCATGTTATAGTGATGCTCTACAAATTGAGGACATTAATAATTTTTTTTTTTTCGCTCATCTCTATAATGGAAAAAAGTCGTTCTTTGAAATACTGATCAAGTCATTCATATGATAAATTTCAAGAAAAAATTGTCCTGTTAGTTCTCAAGATGTAGATCCACACACATCAGAAGAATATATTTGTTCTTGTTAGGTGTTTAAATGTGTCTTTTTACATTTTAAAACCATTCTTCCCAATGCTGTTGATTTCTGTGAATGAATAATAATTAATGTATTATGTTTTTAAAAAAGCATGCAATTCAAGATTTTTTTTTGATTTATAATATAAAAATCAGTTCATATTTCGATTAACTTAACAACAGGAACATCAGCATAAAGAAAATTCAACAATTCAACAAATGATGAGGTAAATTTAATGGAATTTAATATAAATATAGTATTTTTTTTCTAATTTTGACAAAGATTTATCAGAATTTAAAGGACAATCCATTTATAAAAATATGATAATTTTTTTTTCCACTCTAAAATTTAGCAACAAAACAAGTGTACAATCGATAATAATCCATTGAAGAAAAGGGAAAAAAATTAAAAACAAAAATTTTACATGGGGGTGTTCCTGATGCTCAGGTCCGCCAAAATCTTTTTTTAGCACTTTTTACCATTTCACAAGTTCTTTTAATTTTAATTTTTCATAAAAATATAGATTTTAACCCAAAATAATGTCTTTATTTGCCAAGTAGAAACCTTCTCTTAAAAAAAATATTTTTCAAAAAATATCCAGCCACGCGAGGGAAAGTGACTTGTGAACAAGTTAAATTCCATCATCATTAATTAAAAAATTTCAATAGCGAATAATTTCATAAACAAAAAAAGAATTCATTTGCCAATAATTCCTGTTAATGCGAATTAAAATTTACATGAAAACTGCCAAAATTTCACGTGTCTAACAAAACTGTTATTTGTTTGTGGTTGCTTTTTTTTTATTAATAACTACAAAAATGTTTACTACTTAGTGTTAGTATAACAATATCTATTTTTAAGAACATTCAGTTTAATTTCAGTGTTCAATAATTTAATTTTTTTTCTTTTAATTAGATTAGGTATTAATTTCAAGTTTACTATTTTTGAAAGGAATATAAAAAAAATAATAAATAAATAAAAGAAAAATGTACTTTTAGAAATAAAGTCATCCTTTAATGAATGAATTATAACTTGTGAAATGCGTTTAATTCATTCACAAATCACAATGTAAAGACGGTGGTCAGAAAGGGAGATAATTTGATCTTTTAGGCTTCCATACTTTAAATTGATGATTTAAAAAACTCGTTTTAATTCTTTTGAAATATCCTCCCAGTGAGTGGGATTTTTTTAAACTTAGATTTTTTCAAAGATAAAATTCTCGGTTATCTTTGGTTAAAATTGCTAGATAGTCCATAATATTCCCTGACATATTCAATTGACCTTGAAGTTTTTAAGGTAGTACAAAACTCAGTTTAACTTAGACAGAATTTTTTTTTACATCAATTTAAAGAAAACTATATTTTATAATACTACAAAAAAAAACTTGCTACATTTATTTTTTGAGTTTTAAGAAAATGAATTTTAAATTTTAAAATGACTTTTTTAGGTTATTGAATTTATATTTTTATTTTTTTATTTATTTTTCTATATATTCTTCAGGATATGATCTTTCAAGAAATGTAAAATTAGGGACTGGGATTTTTTTTTTCAAATGGTCAAAGATCACCCCCCCACACACACACACACATTCTGAATTGATAAAAAGAAGTATTTTTTCAAGTTTCTTCCATAAAATAAACTAATCCTTATAAAATTAAGTCGTGGGAAAACAATTTGGTGAAAATTTTATTAAAATTGGACAATTCCTGATTTTTGGTAATTGTTTTAAAATTAAGAAATTAAAAAAAAATATTACCAATTACAATTTCTGCCGGTCCTATATATATATATATATATATATATATATATATATATATATATATATATATATATATATATATATATATATATATATAATATATATATGTAAAAGGCTTTTATAACAGAATTATATATATATTTGCAGACCTTCTTCTTATATACATATATATGTATATACTAGCAAAAGTACTTGGTCCATGACCGGACTAATAAAAATTAGGAACACAAATCAAATTTTTAAAAATAAAAAAAAAATTGCTGAGAATGGTATAGTAGAATGTTTGTTTATTTTAGGAAATGTTTTGTTTTTTGTTTACATTTAAGATATTATTTTTAGAAATGCATTCTTAAGCTTTATTAAAGATTTTATGATAAACAAAGGTAAGTATTAGTGTATCATTATATTTGTTTATTTTAAGAATAGTCTGTTTTTGTTTACTTTTTTAGAACAATTTTATTTATGTAAGCGACCTTTCTTGTCTGTCATTTCCATGGTAGAAATATATTAGTTTAATTCCTTTTTTATTGTATTAAAATGGAACAATAAAATGCTAAGAATTAAATACCTACAATTGTACGTATTACAATTTCTTTTTTCTTTGGTTTATAGTAGTGTTTTTTTGGGGGGGGGTCTTTTTTGTTTTATAAAAATGTAACCATAAACAGTAAATTTTAATTTTTCTACAATTTTTTATGCATGACAAAAATTAAAATTAAAATGAGTGTTCAATTTAAGAATGTAGACAAAGATTTGATTTTATGTTAAAATTTAGTCTGTGTATTATAGAGACCACCAATTGGTCGGTTTAGGCCATCTTGAATAAAACGGAAGTAAATATTTCCAAACTTTTTTATTCAAAAACCTTGTAAAAAAAATTAAAGATCGTACAGGGTTGTTACAAAGAAAAACAATTAATTCAAAGATCAAATTATCCGATTGCAAAAAATTACATTATCTTAAAAAATAAACAAACCTGCCTGTATTACATGTGAAAGGGTAATTTTTAGACTGTAATTTAGACAGAAAAGTTACATTTTATTTCGCTTTTACGATTAACCAGTAAAAGTATGGCTAGCTCTCATTGACATTTTTGTCTTGTGCATATTCAATAACCAATTATTTGTTTTCAATGATTTTTTAAATATTCTTTTTTTATCTTGAAAATTTTTTGTGCATTCGAAAGAAGAAACATTTGGGGTTTAGGGTTAGTTTAATGGGAAACTAAATAAATAATTTGGGTTCTGTTTTTTCTGGGTCACCCTGTAATATGTTTTAATTTTCCGAACGATTTGCAAGTTTAGTCAAAATTTACTATTAAAATCAAAAAAATCTTTAAAAACTTTAATATTAAAATTTAGTATTAAAATAAATAAAAACTTGAAAAAATTTAATATTAACATTTCAGTGAAATTGACATTAAAAAAAAGTCTTCGGTTTTGGTAGTAATTTTTAAAATCGAAAATAAAATGAAATGAAAATTTGAATATTTTTTCTAAGAGAAAAACTGAAAAAATAATCTATTATACTTACTTTTTATACTAATTAGTGAAAAATGTTAAATAAAATATTTTTTTATGCTAACACTGTTAGCCTAACAGAAACAAACTTCGGTTAATTAGAAGCGTCTCATCTCTTTGTAAAAAAAACATGTGTGATCCTTAGAATATACGGAAGAGCATTGCTGACATATTTGTTTTACAAAGAGATGAGACGCTTCTAAGTAACCGAAGTTTGTCCCTGTTAGGCTGACAGTGTTAGCGTGAAAAAAATTATTTTATTTAACTTTTTTCAATAATTAAAATAAAAAGTAAGTATAATAGATTATTTTATCAGTTTTTCTCTTAGAAAAAATATTCAAATTTTCATTCCATACTTTTACGGGTTGATCGTAAAAGGGAAATAATTAGTAACTTTTCTGTCTATATTACGGTCTGAAAATTACCCTTTCGCATGTAATACGGGCAGGTTTGTTTATTTTTTAAGATAACGATGTAATTTTTCCCATTCGGATAATTTGATCTTTGAATTAACTATTTTTCTTTGTAACAACCCTGTACGATCTTTTTTTTACGAGATTTTTGATAAACAAAGTTCGGAAATATCTATTTCCGTTTTATTCAAGATGGCATAAACGGTCTGGTCGTACCTATAGTGCTTCAATCGCGTGGACGAACTATGAATTGTCTTTTTCAATTTTTTTTAAGCATTATCTGTGACTCATTGTCACATGTATACGAAATATTATTCATTTTTTTTTTTTTTTTTTCAAAATTTTTCCTGAACCAAAAAAAAAATTGTTTGCTTTAGTAAAGGGATTTGTTTGTTTTGAGGGTCGCTTTTTTATTTCATAAACACAGATAACATCAGCTGATGGTTACATTCCAGAGAAAATCTGTAATCTCATTGGCTAATTTGAATTCGGAGCTATTTTCGTTTTATACGTATTTTACTAATTAAAAACTTATTTAATTAATTCTCTATGCAAGAAACCTATGCGCGAAAAAAAAAAAAATTGGAATTTTGTAGTTAGTTTATTTTAATGATAAAGCACAATTTCTCAGGTTTCTTTTTACATCCGACACAACTGAACAATAATCGGCTTGGGACTGTGGCCTACATTCTTACATGTGTATTAATTACTTATACCTGCTCATTTTTTTATTATTTATCTTTATCATATATATTCTGAATTTATCTAAAAACAATTTAATTTAAAAAAATAGAATAAACTAGTCATAATACAATTAAGTCATTAACGTATAATTAGGGGAAAATTCATTAAAATTGAAAATTTTCCTGATTTTTGGTGATAGTTTGATAATTTAAAAACAATCTTAAAAAAAAAAAAAGATCTCCCTTAGCGATTTCTGCACATTAAACCTTTTAACACATTTTGAACATTTTATCTGACGTTATTTTTAACTAAAAGATGAAAATACAAAGTTGATTGCAAAGGATTGATTTTAACATGCATAAATATTTGGATGGTTGGAAATATTCTTAACATTTCTATGAATCATTTAATTAAATTCCGATGTGATACAAAGATCTCGACGAAGAATATAAATCTGACTGTTTTTTTTTTTAATCTTTCAAAATTACCGTACAATAATCTTACAATTAAAAAAAAATGATCTTAAGGTTAATTTAAATCTATTCGAGGGAAATATTTTTCATGGTGAAAATAAGTTTTTAAAAGATTTGACAGAAATTTAATCGGCTAAAATTTCGATGGGTGGCTTTGTTTTTAACACGGATAGCAGCGAAAATAGTATACCAACTAAATGTTGAAATGAATTAGATTTTTATATTGAATCAGTTTTCAAAAGATTACAGATATTTTTATATCCATAAAGTATTGTCAAAAATTACTTCTTCAATAGAAAAGAAAAATTTCCAGCAAATTACGTTTTGTTCTTTTTTGTATTTTTGTTTTTTGGTAAAGAAAGAATCTTTCTTTACCAAAAAATCTTTCTGAAAGATAATACCATGAACGTTATACTTACTTTTTTCCCTTTTCTTTTGTCTGATTTCTTTTCTTTGTGGCAATACAACGTTAAAGAAGATGGAGAAAAAAATCTCATATTTTAAATCGAACTAATCTTTTTTGGTTAAATGAAAAAGTGTCGTTCTCTTACAATAAATACAAAACGGTTGTCTTAAGAGCGATAAAACAAGGGACATAATTCCGATCTTTTTTGTCATTTATTTTGGAACATATATTCATCCTTCTTAGACGAAATAAACGAAATACATTTCTATACAGTTGCTATATTCACGAAAATTAGAATTTAAAAAAATTATGAAAAAATAAAAAGTGATTACTATATAAGCTAAATGAAATAGAATAAAAGAATAAACATTTTACAAACTTACATAATTAAAAAAGCAGGGAATGTTGTCATTTTATTTTATCAAAATAAAATGAAATGAACTAAAATTACAATTGAAAATATACCCCTCCCTATCAAAGTGTGCTCACTTCAAATATTCCTATCAATGACGCCTCCAAAATGCTGTTTTACAATATTTCCCTCGAATAGATTTAAGTGAACCTTAAGATCTTTTTTTTTTTTTTTAATGCTGTTTTACCTAATTAATGAACCGGTAACAATGATTAGATTTAAAAAAGGAAAAAAGGAAGCATAACTGCTGATTTTGTTTGTTATGAATTTTAAAAAATGGAAAAACAAATAATAGTTTACAATTGCTTAATATATAGTTATAATATATATGAATATATTTACAGATCTAACTTTTCATATCAGTACACAACTTTTAGTACCTCATGTTATTTGATATTTTTTTAAAAGTGAAAATCGACCTACCCTGATATATTGTGTGTGTGTGTACTTTTTAATAGTTGTCTACAACTATTAAACTTGATATTAAGTTTTATTTATAGAATTCATATTACTAGATGAAGAAAAACAGCTATATAGTACTCTAATTAAAATCAATGATAAACATTTGTAGAATCAAAGGAAAACCAGTAAGTGTATTTATCTTCTTACACTTCATTGTATTCTTTATAACATCATTTTGCCCTTTATTTGTGGTTTAGGACTGAAACATGTTTTGTCCTGTTCACTACTAACGCTCCAAAATACTCACTTCGCTATCCGCCCCTTTCCTCTCAGACTCCCAGATAAACTGGGTCAGGCAAACGGCCGATTTTCCAGCACCCAGGCCATTTTCGAAACAAGGTCAAGTTCACCCCAAAGACTTTCGCCTTCCATTTCCGTTCGCAAAATGGGCCGAAATACCCACATTCCTTCACAAATGTGCGTTTTCGGCGCATTACGACTTGCACCAGGCTATAACAACTTCAGCAAGAGGTTTAAAATAGTCCTGGCCTTCTCCTCTGCGAAAATCCTGCTTCAACCGCTAGTGTGGAATTAATTCTGCCTGCAAACGCCTCCCGTATTAGAGGCACTGACCGCTTTCGAACTAAAGATCGGAAGACAGTTGACAGACCTATACACTAGCTGAGGGAAAGGGGCAACCAATATGGCCCACAAAATTTTAATTTGTTTACAGGTTTTTCAGTTCCTTGGACTTTTTGTTTTTCAATTTTACCCCAACTCCTCCACCCCACGCGAATCATCCAATGAAATCCAAATGAAAATGGGAACGATTCTAAGTAGGTTATGTCATAGAGCGAAAGAGGTATTTTGGTGAATGTAGGCTGTGTAAGAGAAGAATGCAAGATTTTATCTTTGAATGGATCGGTCAGCGAGTGAACTTAGCTAGATAGATCCATGTAGTAGTATGACCAGTTTCGACACCCTTCCTCCCAACCCAAAAACTTCCGGCTATATGCCGAGTCGTGTACACATTCATTGTATTTCACTTCAAGATAAATAAAAATTCTGGATTGAGTGCACGAGTGTGCTCACCTCAAATAACGGCCACTGGACCGGTGAGGTGTTAAATTAATAGCGTTGATCCCAGAGGGCCATCCCTCCAGGCAATACCTGGGTTTATTGCCCAGCGCCTGAGGCGCCCCCCTTGTGGGGGAATACAGAAGGGATCGACGCAATTTTTGTTCTCTCCCACCCATTAGCTTCGGCTTGTGGGTGGGCCAACGTTAAAACGGAGCCTTGTGCCCAGTCCATACAGATGGGGTATGAGACAAATAAAACCTACGGGGTCCAGTGTGCTTCGGCCACTGGACCGGTGAGGTGTTAAATTAATAGCGTCAATTCCAGAGGGCCATCCCTCCAGGCAATACCTGCCCCTTTGGGGACAGGGCTGGGTTTATTGCTCAGTGCCTGAGGTGCCCCCTTGAGGAGGAATGCCGATGGGATCAACACAATTTTGTTCTCTCCCACCCATTAGCTTCGGCTTGTGGGTGGGCCCACGTTAAAACGGAGCCTTGTGCCCAGTCCATACAGGTGGGGTATGAGACAGTGTTTCCAGTCCTGACGACCCGACCTATCCTGCCCTTCCAATGCGACTCCACTCGACCACCTCCTACGCCAGCCTCTTCTTCTACAACGGTCTTTTTTCGCTTCTCTTCTCCTCTGGCCTCTCTCTGGCCACCTTCGGCTCCGGTTCGATCCTGCACCTAGGCCCTGTCTAGGTCTATCGGTACCCGCTCGTAGCTACCTCGGTTTCAGCCCTCTCGTTTCGGCTCCATCTCGGTCAACGCTCCCCGTCCGTCCCATCGCCGACCGCACACAGTATCACCGATTCGCTGGTGAACCGCGCACACACGTTCCTACGGTATCAAAACATACCGGCAAACCATACACGTTCCGACCGACCGTCGACCAGTCTGTTGCCATGGCTTGGCTATGCCTCTCGACCCTCGCTGCCGACGATTCCTGCAGTATCCCAACGTACTGGCAAACTGCACACGTCACAGCTTACCGACCGACCCGACTCGGCTCGACTATGCCTTGGTATCCTGCTTCTCGCCCCTCGTTGCCGACGCATCCTGCAGTATCCCCCACATACTGGCAAACTGCACACGCTCCAGCTGACCGATGACCAGACTTACCTCGACTCGGCCCCGCGTGGTTTCTACTTCTCGCAACTCGCTACCAACGACCCTGACTACCACCGAACCAACCTCTCATTCGACTCTTCCTTCAGTGACCAGCTACTATCTACGTCTACCAGCATTACCTCACATTGGTTCATCAACATATCTCCAGCCTCCAGAAGATCCACCACGTTCAGCCATGACCAGTATCGACCTTCGACCCACAGTGCCCATCACACACATTCCCGATCGTCTCCACAACCGATCATTTGACGCAACCGACACCTTCCAGAAATCAACCTTCTGAGAAATCAACGACCCGACCAATGTTCTACCTATTTCCAACCTTTCATCCTCAAGGTTCCAAGTACGAAAACGGCCCTCGGCAACTCAGCATATGAGTAGCACATGGATCTGTCTGATCAAGTGAGGAGCTGATGGTAGGTGTGGTGCTCCAACTCAGATGTTAAAAATATTTCCTTGGTCTAGCACTAGTGTTGTTGTGGCACCATTCCATCCACTATGGACGATGGCGTAGTTTCCAAAAAAAAAATAAATAAATAAAAAATATCTGTATTTGCACAAGTGGCTGTGCAGGCCTATCCCTAAGTGACAGTATTTGGTGCACTGACTGAACACAAACTGTGATACTTTCTGGGGCTGCAGTTTTTTTCTCCCTCTTTCTGGTTATCTTTGTTGTTGAGGCTACTCTTCTGATCAAGTGAGGAGCTGATGGTAGGTGTGGTGCCCCAACTCAGATGTTAAAAATATTTCCTTGGTCTAGCACTAGTGTTGTTGTTGGCACCATTCCATCCACTATGGACGATGGCGTAGTGTCCAAAATAAATAAATAAATAAATAAAAAATATCTGCATTTGCACAAGTGGCTGTGCAGGCCTATCCCTAAGTGACAGTTTTTGGTGCACTGACTGAACACAAACTGTGATACTTTCTGGGGCTGCAGTTTTTTCTCCCTCTTTCTGGTTATCTTTGTTGTTGAGGCTACTCTTCTGATCAAGTGAGGAGCTGATGGTAGGTGTGGTGCCCCAACTCAGATGTTAAAAATATTTCCTTGGTCTAGCACTAGTGTTGTTGTTGGCACCATTCCATCCACTATGGACGATGGCGTAGTGTCCAAAATAAATAAATAAATAAATAAAAAATATCTGCATTTGCACAAGTGGCTGTGCAGGCCTATCCCTAAGTGACAGTTTTTGGTGCACTGACTGAACACAAACTGTGATACTTTCTGGGGCTGCAGTTTTTTTCTCCCTCTTTCTGGTTATCTTTGCTGTTGAGGCTACTCTTCTCTCCACCTAAATCCTCTTTATGCCACACTTATCATTAAGACACCAAGCCACTCAATTATTGGCAACTACATCCCACGTGTTTGTGTCAATGTAAGATATTCCCATGTTTTACCAGCAGACATCTTTAAAGCATAGGCATGGTCTACCTACCAATCAGGAGCCTTTTTACTAATTCACCATACAAAAGATCTTTTGGGATGTGGCTATTTTACATCCACTTGACATACCCAAACCAATGAAGACAACTCTCGTAGAAGATGAAGAATATGATGGTGCAATCCAGCACATCTGTGTTATTCTGCCATCGGATTCGTATAATATGTCATATCACCAGAGGTGGAAGTTTTTGAGATATGTAATAAACCCTTCGATTAACCTCTGAAATTTGCACATTTGATATTGAATAATGGAAGGGAGTGATTTTTTTTTTTGTTGATTTCGAATAAGTAAAATCAACAGATTTCTCATTTTTTTATCTGTTTAAAATAGCTGTTTAGAAAATGTCTTAAGAAACATTAAAATGTGAATGCTAGGGAAATTAGGTGCTTAATTTACAATCAAAATAAGGTGCCGAATAGGTCCATAAGTTAGTGATTGTCTTTATGACACTGGATATTCAATTTGCATTATTTTTATTAGATTAATATACTCCTATAAATTTGATTGTTTATTAAAGTGTTTGTGGGATGCCAGTTCTGTTATATTCTAGGTATGAAAAATGATCAATGAAATGAAAAGGAAACAGTTTTGAATTAGGTCAATAAAATGAGAGAGATTAATTAATAATAATAATTAGGACCAGGTATCCAATAGGCACCCTAGCTGGGAGCAATAACTTTATATTGAAATAAATTTGATTGTTTTGAATTAGGTCAATAAAATGAGAGAGATTAATTAATTAATAATAGTTGTAATAACTTTTGCTTAAAAAAGAACCAATTTTATTAAAATAAATGAAATTGTTTATTCAAGTTTTTGATGGATTTTGTTAAGAGAACAATTTAATTTATTGTTTCTGGAGTAGTTTAATACGGCTGTTTAGAAAATGTCTCAAGAAACATTAAAATGTGAAAGCTAGTGAAATTAGGTGCTTAATTTACAATCAAAATAAGGTGCCGAATAGGTCCATAAGTTAGTGATTGTCTTTATGACACTGGATATTCAATTTGCATTCATTTTATTAGATTGATATACTGCTGAACTATAATAAATTTCTAAACTAGAGTCTATTCAATTAACAATAGTAATCCCTTTCATTCAGCAAACTGCTCTCACAATAACCGCATTCCTCTGGCGTTCGTTGTTCATTCCCCAAAAGACAGTAGTTCCCTGAATTTCAACTCTCTCCCAATCACTTGCTTCACTCCTATCATACATCACTGCCCTCATCAATGCAATTATGCCATGTGTTAAGGCAGGCCTTAAATAATGACACTAACATCCCACATCTGGGTCAATTTCACAGTCTAGGGATTTACATGCATGCTAACAATGTATTCTGATGTATATGCTTTGAACCACTATGTGCATGATTTCTCTCACAGCAGAGTATTCATTCTTCTAGACTGGATATGCACAGGAGGGAGTCCTGTGCATATCCAGTCTAGAAGAATGAATACTCTGAATTTAAACCTATTAAGCTTCACTTAAGAAATTGACTTGTGGTTGGTGTATATATATATACATGACGGTTTGTTAATTAAAAGACAAAAATACAAAGTTGGTTGCAAAGGATTGATTATTATAATGATGGGAAAAAAATTACCAAAAATCAGGTAATTATCCGATTTTAATGAAATTTTCAGTATTGATTTATCAATTAATGAATTTTATAATGCAACAGTTATTTTATTTCAAAACTTTAATTTAGTATTTTTGCTATGAAAAATGAATACATAAAATTCATTTAAAATGTGAAAATAATTATCATAATGAGTAAAAAAGAATTCTCCAAAAAATTAATTATTTATTATTTTTTTTACATTTTAACTTTCGATTTTCGGTACTTATTTTCTCATAGAAAAGACACTGTAATTTTTTTTCTATTCATGACTTCGGTCTAAAAGACACTTTATTTATATTGTAATTAGAAAACTTAAAGACCAACTCAAAAAAATGTTACGCCCCCAACATAAGGGGGGGGGGGGTTTAAAATTAAGTGACCTGAAAAAATTGACCAAGTTTGAAATAAAATAAATAATGCATCATAAAGATCATTCATTGATAAATAAACACTGAAAATTCCATTAAAATCCGATAATTCCCTGATTTTTAGTCAATTATTTTCGGGGGGGGGGGCTAAAGTCATTTTGTCTAAAACGCAGTTTAGCCTCATTTTTGGTATCCCCAATAGACATTAAACCTTTTAACACATTTTGAATATTTGATCTTTATATATTCTGAATTTATATAAAAAGATTAATTTTCAAAAAATAAAATAAGCTAGTCATTATATAATTAAGTCATTAATGAATAATTTGGTAAAAATTTCATTAAAATCAAACAATTTCCTGATTTTGAGTGATAGTTTAAAAACTTAAAAACAATCTTTAAAAAAATATTATCCCCCTTTGCGATTTTTGCCTATTAAAACTTTTAACATATTTTGAATATTTATCTTTTAAAACAATGTCAGATAAAAATCTGACGTTGTTTTAAAAGATAAAAATACAAAGTTGATTTCAAAGGATTTCTACATGCATAAGTATTTTGAATGGTTTGAAATATTGTTAACATTTCTATCAATGATTTAATTAAATTCTAATGTGATACAAAATTCTCAACAAACTTTACCTAAAATCCATTTTTGACAAAATGAATTTAGCCCCCACTACAGAAAATAATTTACCAAAAATTAGGGTTATTATCGGATTTTAATTAAATTATCAGTGTTGAACGTTATAATACATTATTTATTTTATTTCAAAACTTTCTCATTTCTTTCAGGTCACTTAATTTTGACCCCCACACACATTTATTTTGGGGGCGTAAAATGTTGGCGAGTTGGTCAGCGTTTGATACTAATTACAGTAGAAATAAAAAGATATAAAAACGAAGTTGTGAAAAGAAAAAAAATTAAAGGGAATATTCTATAAGTACCAAAGATTGGAAAATAAAATGTAAAAAAAAAAAAATATTATGGACATTTCTTTTTTACTCCTTTCGATAATTATTTAATTGGCTATTCTTTTCTCCCAGCTTTCAATAAAATAGTAAATCAGAAAGGATCAAAATATTTACTCATCTTCATTGGAGAGAATAATCATGTATGGACCTTCCTGAAATAGTTGCTGATAGAAGGATAATTGTCTCTACTTGTGTGTAAAAACTTTCTATATTAAAGTAAGAAAATCCTATTGATAAATAGTCATACACAGACCTTCATTGGAAATGAAATAATCAAAGAACACTTTATAATCAACCATTACACTTTATTACTAATTGAAACAAAAATAACATTTTTACAGTAAAACAGATGTCTTGGAATGTTATATGTCCAAGTTACTAAGAAAAACCTATTGAAAAATAATGAGTCATACACAGATCTTCCCTGGAAATGAAATAATCAAAGAACACTTTATAATCAACCATTACACTTTATAAGCCAATGAAACATATATAATCTTGTTATTGTATTGAATTTTGCAAGAGGGCATACAAGGTCTAATAATTTATATGGTACCAGCTATTTTTACCTCAACATAGTTACCACCAACTTCTGTCACCTTCTTCTCAGCTTAAAAATACAACCTTAAAAACAAATTTAATAAATTCATTTTACCATTATTAACTTTATTTAATTATTTTGTAAAATTAATCATTTACTTGTTTGTGAGTCATGTCTTATTTTTAGTGGAGTCTTTTTTTCTAGGTTTGTTTTATTGTTTTTGTTAACTATTTAGATTTGTTTTACTCTGCTTTGTTGGCTAGGGAAGTTGAATACACCAACTGTATCTCTGCATTGGGGCAGGACACCTACATCCTAGCGCCAGGGAAACCAAGGGATTCTAGGACCAGTATCAGGCTAGTTTGATGGGGTATCCAGCTTAGTTTTGTTACTTGTGCAGGCTGCACAAGAAGAGGGTGCACCATTATATTCCATTACTTAGCTATGATGAGAGGAATGTTTGATCAGAGTTTACTTTCAAGAGGAAGTATCGTTATACCATATACTATCAAATACCTTTGGAGAGACACTGAAGACATTCGAGGCAGTGTCTAGGCTTTTCCAATTCTCTTAGTGTATTTGCATGTGTGATTTCAAATGGGAACTCCTGGAAAATGCAGATCCACATATTTCACAAGTAAATGGTTTCTCACCAGCGTGTGTTTGCATGTGTGATTTCAAACTGCAACTCTGTGAAAATGCTGATCCACAGACTTCACAAAAAAATGGTTTCTCTTCACTGTGTATTCGCATGTGTCTTCTTAAACAGGAAAGGGTTGAATATGCAGATTCACAGACTTCACAGGAAAATTGTTTCTCACTTTTTTGTTTCATTTTCTTATTAGTTTTTTTAGAAGTCAAGGGGCCACTGTCCTGGGGCTAACACTTGATTCCTTTATAAATAGTACTTGTATCCTAATGATCTTTTTAGGATGGAGCATGTTCCTTTGATGGCTGCTATTTGCACTTCACAGCAGCTTGGCTTCCCTGGTATTGATTCCAGGTATTTTTTTAGGTTTTGTTTCACCAGTGTGTGTTACCATGTGTGATTTTAAACGGAAACTCTGTGAAAATACTGATCCACAGACTTCACAAGAAAATGGTTTCTCACCAGTGTGTGTTCGCATGTGTATTTTCAAACTGGATCTCTCTGAAAATGCTGATCCACAGACTTCACAAGAAAATGGTTTTTCTCCAGTGTGTGTATTCATGTGTTTTTTTAAGTTGAAACTCTGTGAAAATGCAGATCCACAGACTTCACATGAATAAGGTTTTTCTCCTGTGTGTGTTCGCATGTGTCTTCTCAAAGTGGATCTCTGTAAATATGCTGATCCACAGACTTCACAAGAAAATGGTTTCTCATCAGTGTGTCTTCGCATGTGCATTTTCAAATTGCCACTCAGTGAAAATGCTGATCCACATACTTCACAAGAAAATGGTTTCTCACCAGTGTGTGTTTGCATGTGTAATTTGAAACCCCAACTCGTAGAAAATTCTGATCCACAGGCTTCACAGGAAAATGGTTTCTCACCAGTGTGTGTTCGCATGTGTAATTTGAAACCCCAATTTGTAGAAAATTCTGATCCACAGACTTCACAAGAAAATGGTTTCTCACCAGTGTGTGTTCGCATGTGTATTTTCAAACTGGATTTCTCTGAAAATGCTGATCCACATACTTCACAAGAAAATGGTTTTTCTCCAGTGTGTGTATATATGTGTCTTTTTAAGCTGCAACTCTGTGAAAATGCTGCTCCACATACTTCACAAGAAAATGGTTTCTCTCCAGTGTGTGTTCGCATGTGCCTTTTTAAAATGGAAGAGTCTGAAAATGTGGATTCACAGACTTCACAAGAAAATGGTTTCTCTCCAGTGTGTGTTTGCATGTGTGCTTTCAAATCTGAACTCACTGGAAATGTGGATCCACAAATTTTACAAGAAAATTCTTCTGCTTCCAATTGTGTTTGCATATCTGTTTTCAGTTCTGACCTCTGTGAAAATGCTGATCTGCTCAGTGGTGAATAGGTGGGTTTTACAAAAGCCTATTTTCCCACTTGTTCTTTGAAATGTGAATTAAGGAAAATATTCATATACTAAATTCAAAACTCTGTTAATTTTCAGATCTACACATTAGCAAGTATATTCTTTTTTCTTTTAGCATGTGTTTGAATGTGACCTTTTTTTTATATTTCCAGACTATGTGAAAATGCTGGTCTGCAAATTGAGGACATTTGAAAAAGTTTGTTGCTGATCTCTACAATGAAGAAAAGTTGTGTATCACTTGAGTATCTTTTTGCACTCGTTCTTTGAAATATTGATCAAGAGAAAACATTCAAATAATAAATTCCAAGAAAAAGAATTGTCCTGTGACTTCTCAGTATGTAGACCCACACACATCAGAAGTATATATTTGTTAAATGCGTCTTATTACATTTTAAATTCATTCTTACCAATGCAGTTGATATCTGTGAATAAATAAGAAATATGTATTATTTTAAAACATGAAATTCATTCATATTTTGGAATTATAATATTACAATCAGTTCATATTTCAATCAACAGGAACATCAGCATAAAGAAAAAATTCTATTCAACAATTCAACAAATAATTAAGTAAATTTCATGGAATTTAATATAAATATTTTTTCTAATTTTGACAAAGATTTATCAGAATTCAAAGAACAATCCATTTATAAAAATCTGAGAATTTTTTTCCACTCTAAAATTTAGCAAACAAAACAAGTATACATGTGGCAAATATCTTATCTTAAACTTAATAGAACATGTAGAACAAAAATGGAATGTAAGAATAAATGATTAATAATATTTTGATTTTAAATAGCTAAGTAAATCATATTGAAATTAATCATAATAATAATAATAATGATATAATTCCATGAAATTATTTACGTGTTATAATGAATAATAAATTCATATATTGCAATAAAAATGATTTAAAGCAGAACTAATAATTTAAAGCAAAATGATTTTATTAAATTTTTTCAAGGTAAAAGAATTTTATTAAAAAAAATTTTGATTGTTTATTAAAGTTTTTGTGGGATGCCAGTTCTGTTATATTCTAGGTATGAAAAATGATCAATGAAATGAAAAGGAAACAGTTTTGAATTAGGTCAATAAAATGAGAGAGATTAATTAATAATGATAATTGTAATAACTTATATTTTGCTTAAAAAAGATCAATTTTATTAAAATAAATGAAATTGTTTATTCAAGTTTTTGATAGATTTTGTTAAGAGAACAATTTAATTTATTGTTTCTGGAGTAGTTTAATATGGCTGTTTAGAAAATGTCTCAAGAAACATTAAAATGTGAAAGCTAGTGAAATTAGGTGC
Organism: Doryteuthis pealeii; assembly: GCA_023376005.1. Classification (NCBI taxonomy): domain Eukaryota; kingdom Metazoa; phylum Mollusca; class Cephalopoda; order Myopsida; family Loliginidae; genus Doryteuthis; species Doryteuthis pealeii. The sequence goes on along the minus strand of CM042151.1, from coordinate 77,036,486 downwards.
TTAATTTACAATCAAAATAAGATGCCGAATAGGTCTATAAGTTAGTGATTGTCTTTATGACACTGGATATTCAATTTGCATTCATTTTATTAGATTAATATACTGCTGAACTATAAGTTTCTCAACTGGAGTCCATTCAAAACAACAGTAATCCCTTTCATTCAGCAAACTGCTCTCATAATAACCGCATTCCTCTGGCGTTCGTTGTTCTTTCTCCAAAAGACAGTAGTTCCCTGAATTTCAACTCTCTCCGAGTCACTTGCTTCACTCCTATCACACATCACTGCTCTCATCAATGCATCAATATGTTAAGGCAGGCCTTAAATAATGACACTAGCATCCCACATCTGGGTCAATTTCACAGTCTAGGGATTTACATGCATGCTAACAACGTATTCTGATGTCAAGCCAAAACTCACAATCAGGACAATCCGAGTTCAATCTCCCCAATATCCCGTTACACTACCACCTGATCTTATTTTACATGCTAGACATAGTTGTATATGCTTTGAACCACTACGTGCATGATTTCTCTCACAGCACTCCCCCTGATCTCATGATCACAAATTTGGCAGTCTGGCAGCAGGTGTTTTCATTGGGTACTTTTTTGCAAAGGCAGGGAAGGGGGTCCAGATTCTACTCCTTCGTTGAGTCCACTGTCTGACTCTGTATCTTCTTTGCTGTCATGCATCAAACTTTTTGTCCCTCTCTCAGAGTACCTTGTACTGTAGAAGTCTTCCTCCAGCATGGTGACACAGTGGCATGGGCACATCCTTTAGGTGATGGGATATCCCGTCCACCAAAATTGACTGTGAGCTATTTTCGTGGTGCACTGACACTGCGGTGCCTTGACCCACACACAATCTCCGACTTGTTAGGAGCTATGCTTGGGATCTGAGTATGTTGTCACAGCATTAGCTCCCATCACCCTAACTTTGTATAGATAGATCCCATTGGCAGGTCCAGTGGAAGGAGATACATCGTTATACCAGTAGACAGCCTCCTGGCCACAATTCATTTCACCATGCAGTGACATCGCTCCACTATGCCATTATCAACGTGGTGACACAGTGGCATGGGCACAGATCCTTTAGGTGGTGGGGTATCCCGTCCACCAGAATTGACTGTGAGCTAATTATTTAGGTTACCTCACCCCTGCCGAAATTTCGTGGTGCACCGACTCTGCGGCATCTTGACCCACACACAATGTCCGACTTTTTAGGAGCTATGCTTGGGATTTGAGTACGTTGTCACAGCATTAGCTCCCATCACCCCAACTTTGTATAGATAGATCCCATTGGCAGGTGCAGTTGAGGGAGATACATTGTCTCTGGGTGTGATGTTATACCAGTAGACAGCCTCCTGGCCACAATTCATTTCACCATGCAGTGACATCGCTCCATTATGCCATTACCAGCTGGGGCATATGCGCAAACGGAATCATGATTGAATTCCCCACCCACGTGTGAAAACTCGGAACTCTTTGCTGCAGAAGGCTGTGTCGTTGTCCGTAAGGATCTTGTGCGGTGGACCACGTTCAAAGAACACCACCTCGAGCTGGTGAATCATGCTTGCCGAGTCTTGCCTCACCAACTGCTTCCAAATGGAGAAAAGTGACGGGCCACAGTCCTTGAATATTTAGAAATGGCAGGCACCATAATGTGTGATGTCCATTTCTAATGTCTTCTAGTTCCTGTTCACCTCCAGCTTTCCTTTTTTTTTTTTCATCAATTCAAAGAAAAATATTGTTTTTTTTTCCATAGTTTTAAAACTATGGAAAAAAAACCACACTACAATGATTATCATACAACCTTTAAAAAAATAACTTTTAAATTTTCAAATAACTTCTTTCGGGTATTTATAGCACTACAAGTGTTATGGGTTGATTGGCAATCTTTTAATTAATTACTAATTAAAAGTACCCTAATTAGGGTAGTTTGTTAAAAGTTAAAAGTTACTTTAAAGAAAAGAAAATAAGAAAAACAATAATAATATCAAATTTGATTATATCAAAAATTTAAATTTATCAAAACAAAGAGTGATGTCACAGGCCAATAAATTCCTTAAATTGTGGAATTTGACTGATATCACAGGAATGTTAAAATTTGAAAAATAAAGCAATAATTTAACAAATAAGATTCCAAGTTTTTGAAAGTTGTTCAAAAATTTCAAAAACTTACATAAATAAAACAATGGTTGGCCTTGAGTTGTGGCATTTGGAAAAACCAATGGAAAACTACAACTAAGGCTGACACAAGGCCATTTAGACAGCTAGGCAATGTTATTTAGTGGCTGGCCAATCAGACGTATGTTCGGGGGGGGGGGCTAGACACCATAAATAACAGAACTTCAACCGAGAGTAGTAGAGAGAAGTGGAAAACGTCTACTGTAGTCAGACACTCTGAAACCATGGAGCTTGCTATAGCTCGGTGCCCTTGTCACAACTTTGCCGATACACTCCGTCATTTTTGCCACTTGGTACCAAATTGATAATTTAACCAAAAACTAGCTGTAGATTGTCAGTCAACTGACAAAGTAATTACCTCGCTCTTCTGACATTATACAAAATATCAATCATTGTATGTAAAATAAATGTATATATTTTGTACATAAACATCAGAAAGCGTTCTTGTGTATTTGTTTTGTTGACCCATTGACAGTTTTAGGTAATTTGGTGATCATATTTCAGCCGAGTTGGTAAAAGAAAGCATAGAACCAGCTCTCCTTCAGGACACTATAGTACTATAATCTGTGCTACGACCTGCATAGAATAATCCTCAGACACTATAGTATTATATTTGGTATCATCCAATCCAATGACTGTGATACTGAGCCGGAGCATCGTTCCATAAATTGAGACCGTGCCCCAGCAATGTATTATATATTGAATTTTTATTTTTTTAAATTATTACCTCCCTTATCTTATCTGACCTCTGGGTCAGGTATAGAATATTTTTTAAACTACTTTTTACCAGAAATCTTGCAGATAATAGAGAACGAATGCAAGTCATTTTGAATGTTAACCCTACTCTGTTTTGTTTTGTTGGTGATTTGTTTATTAATTGTTCATCTGTCGGCGGGAGGCCCGGGAGCATTTGTTGCGGTCACAACAGGTCCTAAGTGAGCTAACAGATGATGAGATCATGGCCAGTGAGATAAGTGCAGCAATATGCAGAGAAATCCAGTAATGACGTGCAATAGCCTCCCGGACGCCGTAGGTGTTACAAACTACTCTGTTTCCAGTTATGGATAAATAGCAGGGTAGACTAGGCTTTTTAGCCATGGGTGCATATCCAGTCTAGAAGAATGAATACTCTGAATTTAAACCTATTAAGCTTCACTTAAGAAATTGACCTGTGGTTGGTGTATATATATATACATGACAGTTTGTTAATTAAAAGATAAAAATACAAAGTTGGTTGCAAAGGATTGATTATTATAATGATGGAAAAAAAATTTACCAAAAATCAGGTAATTATCTGATTTTAATGAAATTTTCAGTATTGATTTATCAATTAATGAATTTTATAATGCAACAGTTATTTTATTTCAAAACTTTAATTTAGTATTTTTGCTATGAAAAATTAATATATAAGATTCATTCATTTTAACACATTTTGGATACTTGATCTTTATATATTCTGAATTTATATAAAAAGATTAATTTTCAAAAAATAAAATAAGCTAGTCATTATATAATTAAGTCATTAATGAATAATTTGGTAAAAATTTCATTAAAATCAAACAATTTCCTGATTTTTGGTGATAGTTTGAAAACTTAAAAACAATCTTTAAAAAAATTATCTCCCTTTGCGATTTTTGCCTATTAAAACTTTTAACATATTTTGAATATTTATCTTTTAAAACAACGTCAGATAAAAATCTGACGTTGTTTTAAAAGATAAAAATACAAAGTTGATTGCAAAGGATTTCTACATGCATAAATATTTTGAATGGTTTGAAATATTGTTAACATTTTATCAATAAGTTAATTAAATTCTAATGTGATACAAAATTCTCAACAAACTAGGTATACCCAAGATTGACCTAAAATCCATTTTTGACAAAATGAATTTAGCCCCCACTACAGAAAATAATTTACCAAAAATTAGGGTTATAATCGGATTTTAATTAAATTATCAGTGTTGATATATCAATGAATGAACGTTATAATGCATTATTTATTTTATTTCAAAACTTTCTCATTTCTTTCAGGTCACTTAATTTTGATCCCCTCACACCTTTATTTTGGGGGCGTAAAATCTCGGCGAGTTGGTCAGAATTTGATACTAATTCAAGTAGAAATAACAAGATAAAAAAAAACGAAGTTGTGAAAAGAAAAAAATTAAGGGGAATATTCTATAAGTACCAGAGATTGGAAAATAAAATGTAAAAAAAAAATATTATGGACATTTCTTTTTTACTCATTTCGATAATTATTTAATTGGCTATTCTTTTCTCCCAGCTTTCAATAAAATAGTAAATCAGAAAGGATCAAAATATTTACTCATCTTCATTGGAGAGAATAATCATGTATGGACCTTCCTGAAATAGTTGCTGATAGAAGGATAATTGTCTCTACTTGTGTGTAAAAACTTTCTATATTAAAGTAAGAAAATCCTATTGATAAATAGTCATACACAGACCTTCATTGGAAATGAAATAATCAAAGAACACTTTATAATCAACCATTACACTTTATTACTAATTGAAACAAAAATAACATTTTTACAGTAAAACAGATGTCTTGGAATGTTATATGTCCAAGTTACTAAGAAAAACCTATTGAAAAATAATGAGTCATACACAGATCTTCCCTGGAAATGAAATAATCAAAGAACACTTTATAATCAACCATTACACTTTATAAGCCAATGAAACATATATAATCTTGTTATTGTATTGAATTTTGCAAGAGAGCATACAAGGTCTAATAATTTATATGCTACCAGCTATTTTTACCTCAACATAGCTTCCACCAACTTCTGTCACCTTCTTCTCAGCTTAAAAATACAACCTTAAAAACAAATTTAATAAATTCAGTTTACCATTATTAACTTTAATTATTTTGTAAAATTAATCATTTACTTGTTTGTGAGTCATGTCTTATTTTTAGTGGAGTCTTTTTTTCTAGGTTTGTTTTATTGTTTTTGTTAACTATTTAGATTTGTTTTACTCTGCTTTGTTGGCTAGGGAAGTTGAATACACCAACTGCACCTCTGCATTGGGGTAGGACACCTACATCATACCGCCAGGGAAACCAAGGGATTCTAGGACCAGTATCAGGCTAGTTTGATGGGGTATCCAAGCTTAGTTTTGTTACTTGTGCAGGCTGCACAAGGAGAGGGTGCACCATTATATTCCATTACTTAGCTATGATGAGAGGAATGTTTGATCAGTTTACTTTCAAGAGGAAGTATCGTTATACCATATACTATCAAATACCTTTGGAGAGACACTGAAGACATTCGAGGCAGTGTCTAGGCTTTTCCAATTCTCTTAGTGTATTCGCATGTGTGATTTCAAATGGGAACTCCTAGAAAATGCAGATCCACATATTTCACACGTAAATGGTTTCTCACCAGTGTGTATTTGCATGTGTGATTTCAAACTGCAACTCTGTGAAAATGCTGATCCACAGACTTCACAAGAAAATGGTTTCTCTCCACTGTGTATTCGCATGTGTCTTCTTAAACTGGAAAGGGTTGAATATGCAGATTCACAGACTTCACAAGAAAATGTTTTTTCACCAGTGTGTGTTACCATGTGACATTTCAAACTGAAACTCTGTGAAAATACTGATCCACAGACTTCACAAGAAAATGGTTTCTCACCAGTGTGTGTTTGCATATGACGTTTTAAGTTGGAACTAGTAAAAAATGTAGATCCACATATTTCACAAGAAAATGGTTTCTCACCAGTGTGTGTTCGCATGTGTGATTTCAAACTACAACTCTGTGAAAATACTGATCCACAGACTTCACAAGAAAATGGTTTCTCTCCACTGTGTATTTGCATGTGTCTTCTTAAACTGGAAAGGGTTGAATATGCAGATTCACAGATTTCACAAGAAAAGGGTTTCTCTCCTGTGTGGGTTCGCATGTGAACACTTAAATGGGTATTCCTAGAAAATGCAGATCCACATATTTCACAAGAAAATGGTTTCTCACCAGTGTGTGTTCGCATGTGTGATTTCAAACTGGAACTCTGTAAAAATACTGATCCACAGACTTCACAAGAAAATGGTTTCTCTCCACTGTGTATTTGCATGTGTCTTCTTAAACTGGAAAGAGTTGAAAATGCGGATTCACAGACTTCACAAGAAAATGGCTTCTCTCCAGTATGTGTTCGCATGTGACATTTCAAGCAGGGATGGTAAGAAAATTCAGATCCACAGACTTCACAAGAAAATGGTTTCTCTCCAGTGTGGGTTAGCACATGTCTTTTCAAACTGTCATTCCGTGAAAATGCTGATCCACAGACTCCACAAGAAAATGGCTTCTCTCCAGTGTGTATTCGCATGTGACTTTTTAAGTGGGAACTATAAGAAAATGCAGATCCACAAACTTCACAAGAAAATGGTTTCTCTCCAGTATGTGTTCGCATGTGACATTTTAAGTTGGAACTAGAATAAAATGCTGATCCACAGACTTCACAAGAAAATGGTTTCTCACCAGTGTGTGTTCGCATGTGTCTTTTTAAGGAGGAACTAGAAGAAAATGCAGATCCACAGACTTCACAAGAAAAGGGTTTCTCTCCAGTGTGTGTTCGCATGTGACATTTTAAGATGGAACTAGAAGAAAATGCTGATCCACAGACTTCACAAGAAAATGGTTTCTCTCCAGTGTGGGTTTGCATGTGTCTTTTTAAGTGGGTATTCCTCAAAAATGCAGATCCACATATTTCACAAGAAAATGGTTTCTCACCAGTGTGTGTTCGCATGTGACATTTTAAGTCAGAACTCTTAGAAAACACAGATCCACAGACTTCACAAGAAAATGGTTTCTCTCCAGTGTGTGTTCGCATGTGTGCATTCAAACTTGAACTCACTGGAAATATGGATCCACAAATTTTACAAGAAAATATTTCTACTTCTGATCGTGTTTCCATATCTGTTTTTAGTTCTGATCTCTGAAAATATTGATCTGCACAGTGGTGCAAAGTTGGGTTTTACAAGAGCCTCTACACATTAGCAAGAATATTTTTTCCATTAGCAAGTGTTTGAATGTGTCTTTTTATATTCCCAAACCATGTTATAGTGATGCTCTACAAATTGAGGACATTAATAATTTTTTTTTTTTTCGCTCATCTCTATAATGGAGAAAAGTCGTTCTTTGAAATACTGATCAAGACATTCATATGATAAATTTCAAGAAAAAATTGTCCTGTTAGTTCTCAAGATGTAGATCCACACACATCAGAAGAATATATTTGTTCTTTGTTAGTTGTTTAAATGTGTCTTTTTACATTTTAAAACCATTCTTCCCAATGCTGTTGATTTCTGTGAATGAATAATAATTAATGTATTACTTTTGAAAAAAAGCATGAAGTTAATTAACATTTTGGATTTATAATATCAAAATCAGTTCATATTTCAATTAACTTAACAACAGGAACATCAGCGTAAAGAAAACTCAATATATCAACAAATGATGAAGTAAATTTAATGGAATTTAATATAAATACAGTATTTTTTTTCTAATTTTGACAAAGATTTATCAGAATTAAAAGGACATTCCATTTATAAAAATATGAGAATTTTTTTTTCCACTCTAAAATTTAGCAAACAAAACAAGTGTACATGTGGCAAATATCTTATCATCTAAAACTTAACAAAACATCTGAAAAATTACTTTTTTCATGTAGAACTAAAAATGGAATGTAGGAATAAATGATTAATTATACTTGGAAATGGCTAAGTAAATCACATTGAAATTAATAATAATAATAATAATAATAATAATAATAGTATATACTCCAAACCCTAAATAAATATAATGGAATTGGCTGGGTATAAAGATATCGTGCCAAACTGAACCTTAACTTTATGACTGTCTTCAAGATAATTGGTTCAATTTACATTCATTTCATTAGATGGATATACAGCTGAACTGGTCCTTGAATTTTGTTAATCTTTAAACAAATATGTCTAAAGTGAAACTAAACAAAAACTATTCATAAAAAATAAAAAACAAAAAGTATTAATAAAAATAATTATTTCGGGTATTGAATTTTTATTTTCTTTATTTTCTGAGTTCTTCAGGATTTGATCTTTCTAGAAATGTAAAAATTAAGGAACTGGAAATTTTTGTTCTTCAAATGAGCAGGGTAAAAAAAAGATTACATAGTCCACACTACATTCTTATATATATATATATATATATATATATATATATATATATTGTGTATTTTAACAGCGTTATTTTTCAGGCATGTGTTATTAAATAACACGGAGTACTTTTTCTTATGTTTTTGAAACCGATACAATCACAAACATCAAAAACCCCTACTAACCCCTGAACTAAAAACCGCCGCTAAATAATTACAAAATAACCACAACATCACCATCTCCATTGGTGATAAATCCAACATCTACATTATAATGAATAAAACCGACTACAACAATAAAATCCAAAACATACTCAATGACAAAACAAAGTTTAAAATACTCACAAAAAAATCCGACTGACAATTTAAAAAACAAATAAACAAAATCATCACCGTAAACAATGCAGAGATGGGCTCTCAAAAACTCCCAAAAATAATAGGAGACTACAAACCAGGATAAATTCACTAATGTTCCTAGATTGGAAATAATAGAAATAATAATTAACAACGTTTACAACCACACATCACCAACTCCTCCACCTATAAAACCAAATATACTCGAAAAACTCCTACTCAAATGCACCACACAAGTCTCGTTCCATGACCCCCTAGGGAAACTATATGTACAAAAAGACGGTATTTTGATGGGTTCTCCACTTGGCCCGACCATATCCGAATACTACGTCCCACACCGAAAAGAAAATATTTAACAGTTAAATCACTAAACCATACATATATACACGTTACGTCGACGACATTTTTATAATCACACAATGCCCTGACAAACTCAAAACATTAAAATGCACCCTCGAAAAAAAACTCCGTATTAAAATTTACAATAGAACATAATATCAACAAAAATCGCCTTCCTAGACTTACCGATTCTAGTAATAAAAGATTCATCACATCAATATAGAGAAAAAACCCAGCCTAAACTCCACATTACGTAATTACCATAGTGAATGCCCCCTAAATTATAAAATAGCCCTCATTAAAAATCTAATACATTTCCTCATCTAAAATAGTATTCTACAAAGAACTTCTTAATACTAAACTAGGTACCACCAAACCGTTTAGGCCATCTTGAATAAAACGGAAATAGATATTTCCGAACTTTGTTTATCAAAAATCTCGTAAAAAAAAAGATCGTACAGGGTTGTTACAAAGAAAAATAGTTAATTCAAAGATCAAATTATCCGATTGGGAAAAATTACATCGTTATCTTAAAAAATAAACAAACCTGCCCGTATTACATGCGAAAGGGTAATTTTCAGACCGTAATATATAGACAGAAAAGTTATTAATTATTTCCCTTTTACGATCAACCAGTAAAAGTATGGAATGAAAATTTGAATATTTTTTCTAAGAGAAAAACTGATAAAATAATCTAATATACTTACTTTTTATTTTAATTATTGGAAAAAGTTAAATAAAATATTTTTTTTCACGCTAACACTGTCAGCCTAACAGGAGCAAACTTCGGTTACTTAGAAGCGTCTCGTCTCTTTGTTAAAAAAATATGTCAGCAATGCTCTTCCGTATATTCTAAGGATCATACATTACTATTCAACAATAAAAATTACAAATTCTTTTAAAAATATTAATCGAGCTCGTATCGGACCAATGTTTAGTTAACCTGAATTATAAAATTCATATTTTTAAATATCCGTGAAAAATTCGATTTTTTGACGCAAGAAAAAAAATTATTATTTCACGCAGAAAATAAAAATATTTAATCATACAAAAGATTGAAAATCTCTTAAAAATTAATTTCTTAAAAAAAAATGATTTTTTTTGACAATTTAATAGAATATAGTACATACCAATTACATAAGAAAAAAAAAGTTTTCAAATATTAATATTATGTCATTTTTTTGCACTTCTTATTTCCGATTTCATTAATTTTTCCTCAAAAAACTACACCTCGTACATTCATACAATTTCATTGATATAGTTATTCAGACTCTTATCTTTATAGAAAAAAAGAAAAAAAATTTTCTGACGCGTCATTTTTTTTTTATCTCATAAAATAAAATAGGGGGGTGGAATAGACCTCATAAAGAATATTTCCCCTAATATATTTTAGAAAAAAAACTATTTCAGATGTATTTACATCCAATGGTAAACATTTATGGAAATTTTCGTGAAAATCAGATAATTAATTGATTTTTCATAGAATTTTTAAAAAATCCTCTTATCGTAACTTGTTTTTAGCTACGTTAAATTTCAGTTGATTTAACAGTGCAAAAATGAAAACATTGTTTTTCAATCATAATTTTCCTTCTTTCTGTATGCTGAAAAAAATTTTTTTTAAATCATCAGGAGTTTATTTTGTTTTTTCTTTAGAATGGAAAAAAATTTTTCAAGAAAATATTAAATTTTCTGTAAGTTTCATTGTGTTAAATATAGTGGGGGGGGGGTAAATTTCACAGGGGCAAATTGGTGGTACCTAATGCATACCATCCACAGAAATAACAACCCCAACAACAATAATAACCAAATCAACTCATTTTGAACATTTTATCTGACGTTATTTTTAATTAAAAGATGAAAATTGATTTTAACATGCATAAATATTTTGGATGTTTCGAAATATTCTTAACATTTCTATGAATCATTTAAAACCCTCTCTCTAAAACTTTCTTAGTATCCCTCATTGTAAGATGTGTGATACAATATCCGATATTTTGTTAATAATACTTTTATTTTGTTTTATAGAAATATTCCCCCCACACTTTCTCTCTATCTACAGTTAGTTTGAATCATTTATTGTGGGATCTGTGATTCAATATCATTTATTTGGTTAATAATAGTTTTATTTTGTTTTATAGAAATATTCCCCCCCCCTCTCTCTCTCTCTACACTTACTTTGAATCACTGATTGTGGGATCTGTGATTCAATATCTTTTATTTTGTTGATATTCCTTTTATTTCGATGTGATACAAAGATCTCGAAGAAGAACATAAATGTTTTGTTTTTTAAATCTTTCAAAATTACCGTACAATAATCTTACAATTAAAAAAAAAAGATCTTACGGTTCACTTAAATCTATTCGAGGGAAATACTTTTCATGATGAAAATAAGTTTTTAAAAGATTTGACAGAAATTTAATCGGCTATGATTTCGATGGGTGACTTTTGTTTTTAACACGGATAGCAGCGAAAATAGTATACCAACTAAATGTTGAAATGAATTAGATTTTTATAATAATTGAATCAGTTTTCAAAAGAGTCCAGATATTTTTATATCCATAAAGTATTGTCAAAAATTACTTCTTCAGTGGAAAAGTAAAATTTTTCAGCAAATTACGTTTTCTTTTTGTTTTTTTTTTGTTTTTTTTTTGGGTTTTTTGGTAAAGAAATATAATACCATGAACGTTGTACTTACTTTTTTCCTTTTTCTTTTTCCTGATTTCTTTTCTTTTTGGCTATACAACGTTAAAAAAGACAGAGAAAAAAAATGTAATATTTTAAATAGAACTAAACTTTTCTGGTTAAATGAAAAAGTGTCGTTCTCTTGCAATAAATACCAAAAGGTTTTCTTAAGAGCGATAAAACAAGGGACATAATTCCGTTCTTTTTCTCATTTATTTTGGAACATATTCATCCTTCTTAGACGAAATGAACCAAATACATTTCCATACAGTTGCTATATTCACGAAAATTAGAATTTTTAAAAAAATTAATGATAAAATAAAAAGTGATTACTACATAAGCTAAATGAAATAGAATAAAAGAATAAACATTTTACAAACTTACATAATTAAAAAAGCAGGGAATGTTGTCATTTTATTTTATCAAAATAAAATGAAATGAACTAAAATTACAATTGAAAATATACCCCTCCCTATCAATGACGCCTCCAAAATGCTGTTTTACAATATTTCCCTCGAATAGATTTAAGTGAACTTAAGATCTTTCTTTTTTTTTTAAATGCTGTTTTAATTAATGAAATTAATGTTTACTGTTTAACTGTTTAAAATTAATGAAGCAGTAACAATGATTAGATTTTAAAAAAGAAAAAAAGGAAGTAAAACAGCTGATTTTGTTTGTTATGAATTTTTAAAAAATATGGAAAAACAAATAATAGTTTACAATTGCTTAATATATAGTTATAATATATATGAATATATTTACAGATCTAATTTTTCATATCAGTACACAACTTTTGGTACCTCATGTAATTTGATATTTTAAAAAGAGTGAAAATCGACCTACCCTAATATATTGTGTGCGTGTGTGTACTTTTTTATGGCCCTGTTTACAGCAATTAAACTTGATATAAAGTTTTATTTATAGAATTCATATTACTAGATGAAGAAAAACAGCTATATAGTACTCATCTGACTGGGAACCACAAGGTAAGAAGTACGAAAACGGCCCTCGGCAACTCAGCGTATGAGTAGCACATGGATCTGTCTGATCAAGTGAGGACCTGATGGTAGGTGTAGTGCTCCAACTCAGATGTTAAAAATATTTCCTTGGTCTAGCACTAGTGTTGTTGGCACCATTCCATCCACTATGGACGATGGCATAGTGTCCAAAATATTAATAAGTTAAAAATATATCTGCATCTGCACAAGTGGCTGTGCAGGCCTATCCCTAAGTGACAGTTTTTGGTGCACTGACTGAAAAACAAACTGTGATGCTTTCTGGGGCTGCAGTTTTTTTTTTCCCTCTTTCTGGTTATCTTTGCTGTTGAGGCTACTCTTCTCTCCACCTAAATCCTCTTTATGCCACACTTATCATTAAGACACCAAGCCACTCAATTTTTGGCAACAACATCCCACGTGTTTGTGTCAATGTAAGATATTCCCATGTCTTACCAGCAGACATCTTTAAAGCATAGGCATGGTCTACCTACCAATCAGGAGCCTTTTTACTAATTCACTATACAAAAGATCTTTTGGGATGTGGCCATTTTACATCCACTTGACATACCCAAACCAATGAAGACAACTCTCGTAGAGATGAAGAATATGATGGTGCAATCCAGCACATCTGTGTTGGGCACTTTATCCTGCCATTGGATGTGGAAAATATGCCATATCACTAGCCTCACCACTAGATGCTCTTTCCACTAAAAGAAAGGTTCTCCTAGAAGAAAAATTAGAGCCAAAATAGGCACTTTCCAGCTTGGAACAATAGACAAAGTTGCTATGAAAAAATGTAAAAAAAATAAGCAGAAAAACTGAACAGATAAAAGGAATTTTTTTATCAACTAAAGAGTAGTAGTCCAAAGACCCAAATGTTTTTCCTGCCCAATTGGCTGGGGCTGTAGAATATAACGACTGCACCTCTTTAGATGGGCAACAAACCCCTTCCAATGGAGTGACCCATGATGCTCAAGAAGGGGATCCTAGTGGATGAGCTGTCCATGACATGCAACACTTCATTTAGACCCTTACTTTGGCTAGATAGGTAATCAGAGAGGCCCCATCCGATCAATTGTCTGGTCATGTCAAGTCCTAGCATGCATATGATTGACACAACCCCATTGCCCTTGTAGCAAGTCCCAAACTTTTTTTTCTCATATATGTGCTAGAAGGCAGTGGCTGAGGATCTTCATGTCCTGGGAATGATGGTAAACAATCTGATGGTTAGTTTTCAGTTCTGGATGTCTGAGGAATTTGGAACATATATATATATGTATGTGTGTGTGTGTGTGTGTATACATGTATGGATATGTGTATGTGTGTAATAAGCATGCCATAGAAGGTTTGGCTTTTGTTGGTCAAACAAAGATTATAAAAGTAATAAAGAGAAATCCTATAGAGAAAAGTTTAAGCATTGTGATAACTCCCCAAGATTAAGACTAAAGTCTGGGCTTTTGGACAGATTTGGTGTTAGCTAGAGTCCAGACCAACAATAAAATTTGACCCAATTAGAACAAAGGATTTTGAAATCTCGTGTGGAATCTTGGCGAATGAGAGTTGGGATGAGATTTGAGAGAATCTAGGAAATTTAAGTCAGATGTTGGATAGTGGACAAGAGAGCTCACCTTTAGACTGGTAGCAGAGAAGACAACACAAGCAGAGGTCTTGACCAGATAGAGAGGAGGTGCCCCCTCTCTGTCGACAGAGATATGATAGAAAAGGAAATAGTAGCAGATGGGACTGACTGATTAGGAATAAATGCAAGCTGTGTACCTCTCTGACCATTTTTGATGTGTACACCTGATTTGATTTTGTTTGTTCCTCTCCTTCTCTCTTTATAATATTTGATGGTTCCCCTTTCGGGAAGGGACCTAAACAGGGGTGCTTTTAGCACAGAGTGTCACAATGTGTAGTGGTCATGAAAGTAGCGAGCAGATAACACGAGATCATGGCCAGCAAGAAGATGGAAGTGCCACAAATGCCCCCCTGCTGACCACCCGTAGGTGTTACACAGCCATTACATATTACTACCTGAAACAAAATAACATTTTTATAGTAAAACAGATGTCTTTAAACTTTCTATATCTAAGTTCATAAGAAATAATTAGTCATATATAGACCTTCCCTGGAAATGAAATATTCAAAGAACACTTTGTAATAAACCATTACACTTTATTACTAACAAAAATAACATTTTTATAGTAAAACAGATGTCTTTGAAATAAGTTACTAATCCTGTTGAGAAATTATAAGTCATACATTTCCATGGAAATGAAATAATAATAACATTTTGTAATCAAGAATTACACTTTATCACCTACTTAAACAAAAATAATCATTTTTTATAGTAAAACAGATGTCTTTGAATTTTAAAAATCTAAGTTACAAAGAAAATCCTGTTGAGAAATTATAAGTCAAATTAAATTTGTCGGCATGACCCAGCAAGGTTGATATGTCATAAAACAAACAAAACTGTTTTCCAAATAATGATAAAAGAAAGATTTTAATTTTATCAAGATATTTACCACTTATGCATATTTTATGACATTGATATTAATGAACTACAATAAAAAAAAGTTGTTTTTTTCTCCCAGCTTTCAATAAAATAGTAAATCAGAAAGTATGGATCTTCCTGAAATAGTTGCTGATAGAAGGATAGTTGTCTCTACTTGTGTGTAAAAACATTCTATATTAAAGTAAGAAAATCCTATTGATAAATAGTCATACACCTTCCTTGATTGGAACAGAAATAATCAAAGAACACTTCATAATAAACCTTTACTCTTTATTACTAACTGAAACAAAAATAATCATTTTTTATAGTAAAACAGATGTCTTTGAATTTTCTGAGAAATAATCATACATAGACCTTCATAGGAAATGAAATGAAATAATCAAAGAACACTTTATAATAAAAAATGACACTTTATTACTAAGGAAAAATGAATACTTCTTTGTCAAATTTTCTGGTGAAGCTAAATAAAATTTGTCTTTGACTTAAAAAAGAAAAACAAAAAAAAAATGCAAAAAGGAAATGGAAAAAAAAATTGAGAATTACACTTTTTTTCTTTTACATTCAATAATAATGAATAATGATAAGGAAATTGTTTGTGTACAGTGTTCAGGTGCACCACAACTCTTCAAAGTTTCATGTCTAGTACATAGAATAACGTATTAGTGTCAAGAA
Source organism: Doryteuthis pealeii (assembly GCA_023376005.1). Classification (NCBI taxonomy): domain Eukaryota; kingdom Metazoa; phylum Mollusca; class Cephalopoda; order Myopsida; family Loliginidae; genus Doryteuthis; species Doryteuthis pealeii. Next base: position 77,020,595 of record CM042151.1, on the reverse strand, counting down.
CATAAATAGAATACAGTAATAATATACATGTATGTGTGTGTGGATGGAAGTATCAGGTATAGTGTTGCTTTAGGACAGGATTGTAATACTGAGTGGTCTCTGGCCCAGGTACTAAATGGTACCGTGATATGCAACACTTAACTTCAGCTATAATTTGGTTCAGAAGGGCAAATTGATTGTCATGTCAAGCCCTAGAAACTATAAAATTGTCTTTGTCAAATCAATTATTTGGCAAACACCTGACCCTTTACTTAACAGAAGACAATTAAATATCTAATCTTCTTTAATCTTTGAAGTGTTCATTAAAAAATTAACTAGTCCAAACCAAAAAAAAAAAAATACACAATAGAATCCTTCGTAAGGATGAACTATTAAAAATTATAGTCGTGTAAATTAGTTTTTTCTTCAAAATCCAAACTTTCGGACCAAATTCTGAACGGTATAGCAATCTGTAAATTTCACAAATTTTATACAAAAATAATTTTGAAACTCTCTAATATTACGGACATAGTGCTTCTTTTTTTTTTTGCTTCTCTTACATTTTTTAAACAAATAGCCTTGGACTTTGCCCTCTCACATTTTCATTTCCACGGGTCCTAGAAATAAGAAAAGACCCTGTTTGTACTTCCAGGTGTCTTCTATTTGAGCACAAAATTTCAAGAATATTGATAAAGATAAGCCACTTTGATTTTGAAAAACAAAACAGCATGTAAAATTTATCCTAAAAAAATAGGGCATATTTTTGTTTTCATCTGTTCAACTAAAAATACGGTTTTAACTCGCTGTAAAAAATAATTCATTTAATGAAAAGTTACATATTCAGGAAGATTACTCTATTTCCTTTCCATCCATGTAAATCTTTTTAAGATTGGTTAAGAAATACTCGAGAAATTGCAAATTTAACTGATTAAGGTCACAAATTTGAAAATGTCAGCCTTTTTCCAGCTAAATGCTTGTAATGCTATAAGGATGAACTATTAAAACTTATAGTCATGTAATAACAGGAGTATCACAGTGTATAAATGTCTTTACAAAATTGAGCTCTGTGAAAATGCAGTTCCACACATTTCAAAAGAAAATGGTTTCTCACTTTTTTTAAAAATCTTTTTTTAGCAATGTTTAGAAGCCAAAGGGTCCTTGCCTGTGACTAACACTTGGTTTCATTAGAGTCTGTGTATACTAAGGATTGTTTTAAGATGGAGCATGTTCCTTTGATAGCTGCTCTCTTTTCTAACACTTGATATATTTATGCATAATATTTACACTCCATTTTAGGATGGAGGATATTATTTGATCTTCAAATTCTATTTTCTTTCCTTTGCCCCACTTCTCAAATCCTGAGAAAGTGAAACAGCAGAGAATAACCTAGCTATGTTATAGTTTCTCTTTCTAGCGGCCATTAAATTGTCTTGCCTGATACCCGGTCCAGTATTAGGCTAGTTTGGTGGGGTATCCAGCTTAGTATTATTACTTGTGTAAGCAGAACTAGTAGAGGGTGCACCATATATTCAATTGTTTAGGGAAGTATCATTATACCATATACTATCAAATACCTTTGAAGAAAGACTGGAGACATTTGAGGTAATGTCTATTAGGCTTTTCAAATTCACTCAGTGTATTTGCATGTGTGATTTCAAATAAGAACTTCTAGAAAATGCAGATCCACATATTTCACAAGAAAATTATTTTTTATCAGTGTGTGTTTGCATGTGTGATTTCAAACTGCAACTCTGTGAAAATGCTGATCCACAGACTTCACAAGAAAATGGTTTCTCGCCACTGTGTATTCGCATGTGTCTTCTTAAACTGGAAAGGTGTGTATATGTGGATTCACAAACTTCACAAGAGAATTTTTTCTCTCCAGTGTGTGTTCGCATGTGAACACTTAAGTTTGTATTCCTAAAAAATGCAAATCCACATATTTCACAAGAAAATGGTTTTTCACCAGTGTGTGTTACCATGTGTGATTTCAAACTGGAACTATGCGAAAATACTGATCTGCAGATTTCACAAGAAAATGGTTTCTCACTAGTGTGTGTTTGCATGTGACGTTTTAAGTTGGAACTAGTAAAATATGCTGATCCACAGACTTTACATGAAAATGTTTTCTCTCCACTGTGTATTTGCATGTGCCTTCTTAAACTGGAAAGGGTTGAATATGCAGATTCACAGACTTCACAAGAAAATGGCTTCTCTCCAGTATGTGTTCGCATGTGAGATTTCAAATAAGGATGGTGGGAAAATGCAGATCCACAGACTTGACATGAAAATGGTTTTTCACCAGTGTGTGTTCGCATATGTATTTTCAAATCGTGACTCTGTACAAATGCAGATCCACAGACGTCACAAGAAAATGGTTTCTCACCAGTGTGGGTTCGCACATGTATTTTCAAACTGTCATTCCGTGAAAATGCTAATCCACAGACTTCACAAGAAAATGGTTTCTCTCCAGTGTGTGTTCGTATGTGACCTTTTAAGTGGGAACTAGAAGAAAAGGCTGCTCCACAGACTTCACAAGTAAATGGTTTCTCTCCAGTGTGTGTTCGCATGTGTCTTTTTAATGGTGAACTAGAAGAAAATGCAGATCCACAGATTTCACAAGAAAAGGGTTTCTCTCCAGTGTGTGTTCGCATGTGACATTTTAATATGGAACCAGAAGAAAATGCTGATCCACAGACTTCACAAGAAAACGGTTTCTCTCCAGTGTGTGTTCGCATGTGTCTTTTTAAATGGGAACTAGAAAAAAATAAAGATCCACAGACTTCACAAGAAAACGGTTTCTCTCCAGTGTGTGTTCGCATGTGTCTTTTTAAATGGGAACTAGAAGAAAATAAAGATCCACAGACTTCACAAGAAAATGCTTTCCCCCCAGTGTGTGTTTCCATGTGATTTTTTAATTGGTTATTCCAAGAAAATTCAGATTCACATATTTCACAAGAAAATGGTTTCTCTCCAGTGTGTGTTCGCATGTGATTTTTTAAGTGGGTATTCCTAGAAAATGCAGTTCCACAAATTTCACAAGAAAATGGTTTCTCACCAGTGTGTGTTCGCATGTGACTTTTTAAGTCAGAACTCCTAGAAAATGCAGATCCACAGACTTCACAAGAAAATGGTTTCTCACCAGTGTGGGTTCGCATGTGTCTTCTTAGACTGGAAGGGTCTGAAAATGCTGATCTGCAGACTTCACAAGAAAATGGTTTCTCTCCAGTGTGTGTTCGCATGTGGCATTTCATACTGGATCTATGTGAAAAAGCAGATCCACAGACTTCACAAGAAAATGGTTTCTCTGCAGTGTGTGTTTGCATGTGTGCATTCAAACTTGAACTCACTGGAAATATGGATCCACAAATTTTACAAGAAAATATTTCCACTTTTGATCGTGTTTCTAGATCTGTTTTTATTTCTGACCTCTGAAAATGTTGATCTGCACAGTGGTGAAAAGTTGTGTTTTACAAGAGCCTCTACACATTAGCAAGAATATTTTTTTCCATTAGCAAGTGTTTGAATGTGTCTTTTTATATTCCCAAACCATGTTATAGTGATGGTCTACAAATTGAGGACATTAATAATTTTTTTATTTATGCTCATCTCTATAATCGAGAAAAGTTGTGTTTCACTGAAGTCTCTTTTTGTACTTGTTCTTTGAAATACTGATCAAGAAATTCATATAATAAATTTACAAGAATATAATTGTCCTGTCAGTTCTCAATATGTAGATCCACACACATCAGAAGAATATATTTGTTCTTTGTTGGGTGTTTAAATGTGTTGTTTTACATTTGAAAACTATTCTTCCCAATGCTGTTGATATCTGTGAATGAATAAGAATCAACATATTAGTTTTTTTAAAAAGCATGAAATTCAAAAATTTTTTTGAAATTATAACATCAAGATCTGTTCATATTTCAATTAACTTAACAACAGGAACATCAGCATAAAGAAAATTCAATATATCAACAAATAATTAAGTAAATTTTATGGAATTTAATTTAGTTTTGTCAGAATCAAAAGGACAATCCATTCATGAAAATATGAGAAAAAATTGTTCTCCTATAACATTTAGCAAACAAAACAAGAGTACATATTTTATCATCTGAAACTTAAGAAAACATCTGAAAAATTAATTTTTTCATGTAGAACAAAAATGGAATGTAGGAATAAATGATTAATTATATTTTGATCTCAAATGGCTAAGTAAATCACATTGAAATTAATAATAATAATAATAATAATAATAATAATAGTATATACTCCAAACCCTAAATAAATATAATGGAATTGGCTGGGTATAAAGATATTGTGCCAAACTGAACCTTAAATTTATGATTCTCTTCATGATAATTGGTTCAATTTACATTCATTTCATTAGATGGATATACAGCTGAACTGGTCCTTGAATTTTGTTAATCTTTAAACAAATATGTCTAAAGTGAAACTAAACAAAAACTATTCATAAAAAATAAAAAACAAAAAGTATTAATAAAAATAACTTATTTCGGGTATTGAATTTTTATTTTCTTTATTTTCTGAGTTCTTCTGGATTTGATCTTTCTAGAAATGTAAAAATTAAGGAACTGGAAATTTTTGTTCTTCAAATGAGCAGGGGTAAAAAAGATTGCATAGTCCACACTACATTCTCATATATATATATATATATATATTGTGTATTTTAACAGCTTTAATTTTCAGGCAGGTGTTATTAGATAACACAGAGTACTTTTTCCGATACAATCACAAACATCAAAAACCCCTACTAACCCCTGAACTAAAAACTGCCGCTAAACAATTATAAAATAACCACAATATCAACATCTGCATTGGTGATAAATCCAATATCTACATTATAATGAATAAAACTGACTACAATAATAAAATCCAAAACATACTCAATGACAAAACAAAATTTAAATAATATAACTCAATAATAAAATTAACTCAATAATAAAACAAAAAAATCCGATTGACAATTTAAAAAAAACAAATAAACAAAATCATCACTGCAAACATATGCAATTACCATATATATATATATATATATATATATATATATATATATATATATATATATATATGTTGTGTATTTTAACAGCTTTAATTTTCAGGGATGTGTTATTAAATAACACGGAGTACTTTTTCTTATTTTTTTAAACTGATACAATTGCAAACATCAAAAACCCCTGAACTAAAAACTGCCACTAAAGAATTACAAAATAACCCCGACAATGGTGATAAAAATAAAATCTACATTATATATATATATATATATACATACATATATATATAAACATATATATATTGTTACGAATGACTGTGCTGATTAGGAACGATCAAACACAGTGTTGCACGAGAAAAAAAAAACCGACAAAGGTATGAAACGCTAACGGTTTCATAGAAGAGATAAAAGGGGAAAATCAAGTCTTCTACTTCCTGCTCCAGAAATAAATCGAGAAAGCAGAATGGACACTGGTCAAGCCAAAGAAAACACAGACACAATATCATACATTTATAACAAGAAAACAAATAGCGTTTTATTATGAAATAAATACCAGCGGCTGTCAATCCTGAGTGTTAGCCGTGCATTTATTTAATATATTTAATATATTCTCTTTCAAGGATTCTCTCCTTCTCCTTTTTTTATGTTTATAATGTTCACAATTAAAAGCTTATATAATAGTCACAGTTGAAAGTTCATATAAAATGGTCACAGTTAAAAGTTAATATCAAATGGTCACAGTTAAAAGTTCAAAAGTGTTCTTGAAGATATGGAGTCAAATGTGATAATGCAAAATATTTGAACAATGAGAGACTTACATTAATGAAGAGATCTCTTTGAAACATTCCCTTTTCATTTTTCATATTAATTCCGTATGCCACATAACATAGATGTTCTTTTCCTTTTCTTTTCCTCAAAATAATTTTATAAATCTCCTTAGTAAATAGTAGGCCGTTTAAAATCATTCGATACACGTTTAAGGTTCAGCCTTTTCTCTGTATCATATCTCATAATAGTAGCGAGTTTCCTCATACGTCTAATCACCTTGAAATCTTTGTAACTTGTGTCTTTTAAAACTAATTCTTTCTTTCTTTTTCACAAAATAAGCGGGAAGTTCAATTGAACGCTACGTATGATTTTGGGGTCATAGCGTACTTAAAAGTTCACTAAAGTTTGTGGCTGGTTTTGGCCACCGGTGTAAGTGAGGGGGGAGTGGAGGTGTTATTATTCTTAGTTAATAAAGGGTAGTAGTTGGAGTGCAATATATTTTACCTTTTTCCTGACTTCCTCCTTAACCCTCTTGTTTTTCTTTCTATCATTCAAACATTTAGTAGAGGTAAAATGTACTCTTACATACATGTATTCATGACAATATATATATATGTTGTGCATTTTAACAGCAAGTTATTTTTCAGGCATGTGTTATTAAATAACATGGAGCACTTTTTCTTTACTTTTTGAAACTGATACAATCACAAACATCAAAAACCCCTACTAACTACTGAACTAAAAACCGCCACTTAATAATTACAAAATAACCACAACATCACCATCTCCATTGGTGATAAATCCAACATCTACATTATAATGAATAAAACCGACTACAACAATAAAATCCAAAACATACTCAATAAAACAAAATTTAAAATACTCACAAAAAAATCCGACTGACAATTCAAAAAAATAAATAAACAAAATCATCACTGCAAACAATGCAGAGATGGGCTCTCAAAAACTCCCCAAAATAATAGGAGACTACAAACCAGGATACATTTATGGCAAAATAAAACCCCACAAACCAGGAAACCCCCTCCTACGAATAATCTCACAAATACCCACCTCTACATACCAAATAGCAAAAATAATCAATAACATAATTCAACTATATATTCCCAACAATTACAGCATCAAATCAACCTATGACTTCATCCAAATACTAAAAATCCCCCCCCCCGAATAACTACATAACTGCTTCCTTAGACATAGTTGATCTATTCACAAATATTCCTGTATTGGAAACAATAGAAATAATAATTAACAACGTTTACAACCACATCACCACCTCCTCCACCTATAAAACCAAAAATACTCAAAAAAATCCAACTCAAATGTACCATACAAGTCCCGTTCCACGACCCCCTAGGGAAACTATACATAGAAAAAGATGGTATTTCAATAGGTTCTCCGCTTGGCCCGACTATATCCGAATACTACATGTCCCACATCGAAAATAAAATATTTAACAGTCAAATCACTAAACAATACATATATACACGTTACATCGACAACATTTTTATAACCGCACAATCTCCTGATGAACTCAAAACATTAAAATGCACCCCTGAAAAAAACTCTGTACTAAAATTTACAATAGAACACAATATCAACAAAAAAACTCGCCTTCCCAGATGTACTTACCTATTCCAGTAAAAAAAACCCGGATCACTGCACGATACTCAACAGGCTCCATTTCACACTTGACTCAGTTCAAACACCTGTAAATCAGAAACAACAGTTCAACACATACGCTACATAATTTATTTCATAATTACATTATTTAATTTTGGTTAATTAATTCTAAAGACAAGTTTAATTTTCTTTTTATGATTATTACATTCTGCTAATAATGACGACTTTTTCAAAATGACTTGAGAAAAATAATAAAGTGATATATTCCCTATTGTAATGAACTGCGATAAGAAAATTTTACTTGATTAAAATATGAAATAAAATACTTTTAAAATAGTATCTATTCCTTTTCTGTTCACCTTTATATATATATATATTTCGCTTTTACCCTCCCTTAACAATCAACATGGATTTTTTTAATATATTCCCGTTTCTAGCTAAAATAGTCTTAAATAACTACAAAATACCAGGCTTCATTTAATTATTTAGTTATCATTCTCAATTTGTTCCCTTTGTTCTTATAAAATAAGTCTATTAATACTTTTTCTTGTCTTTTGTTGAATGCATTTCTTCGAGTTGCGTCACGTGTCATGACATCTTCGCATGCGTGGATCGTGACTTGTCTTTCAAAAATTATATCGCTGAACAAATAGTTACACAACAAAAAAATTTTAAACAACAAAAATCAGAAACCACAATTAGTTCAGAGCTGTAATTTGCCATAATTTCTATAGAGAAATAAATGATTGCACATGCAAAATTTCAGTTAGATCAAACAACTGGAAGTGGGTCAGGGGCATAACTTATTGAACGCCCCTCGTATCTATCTATCTAGTCATCTTCATATCTATCCTATGTTGAAAAAAAATTAAAATAAATGAAAATACCAAAAAGAAAAAGATATTTTTTGGGTAAGTCATATTTAATATATATGTTAATGTTTACTTGTTGAAAATATACTGGAGGTGGGGTAAAATATCACATTAACTTTTCGGGAAAAGCGCCCTAAGCTGGTTGTTTTTTCAAGTCACACCGCTTTAGCTACATAGCTGGGGTTGGGTTTTCAACAGTGACCAGGTATCAATTTTTGAGGCAGGAGACCGCGACGGTCTTCCTCATAAATTACCAAAACTTCATTAAAATAGGACAATTCCCTGAATTTTGGTAATTATTTTAAAATTAAGAATTATAAAAAATATTACCTCCCTTGGCAACTTTTGAGCCTCCCTATATTCTTGAATGAGTATTTACTAGGTATACCCAAAAAAATCGTCTGCTACGTTTTTAAAAACGAATTAAAATTAATTAAATCTATTATTTAAGGTCAAACTTTTGTCTAAAACGATAAGTAGTAACATAATGCCCATCATTAGAAAAATATGCGGTTTATCTTTAATACATTTAAAGGGATTTGTTTTGGTCAATTTCAACGCAATCCGCCATTCTGTCTCTTTTTCAATGGTTTTAAGTGCTTGTTTACAATTTTACTGTAACATTCGCGATTGCAAAAAAATTTACCAAAAATCAGGTAATTATCTGATTTTAATAAAAATTTCAGTATTGATTTATCAAAGTAATGAATTTTATAATGCATCAGTTATTTTATAGCCAATTAAATAATCATTGAAATGAGTAAAAAAGAAATCTCCAAAAAATTAATTATTTATTATTTTTTTACATTTTATTTTTCGATTTTCGATACTTATTTTCTCATATAAAAGCCACCTAAAATTTCCCCCTTTTTTTTTTTTTGTTTGTTTCTATTCATAACTTCGGTCTTTTATCTCTTTATTTATACTGTAATTAGAAAACTATACGACCAACTCGAAAAAATGTTACGCCCCCAACATAAGCGGGGGTCAAAATTAAGTGACCTGAAAAAAAATGAGAAAATTTTGAAATAAAATAAATAATGCATTATAAAGATCATTCATTGATAAATAAACACTGAAAATTTCATTAAAATCCGATAATTCCCTGATTTTTGTCAAATTATTTAGGGTGGGGGCTAAATTCATTTTGTCAAAGGCCCATTTTGAGTATAGCTAGTATTTACTTATACCAGCTCATTTTTTATTTATCTTTATTATATATATTCTGAATTTATCTAAAAACAATTTAATTAAAAAAAAAAAAAAAACTAGTCATTATATAATTAAGTCATTAACGAATAATTAGGTGAAAATTTAATTAAAATCGAAAATTTTCCTGATTTTTGGTGATAGTTTGATAATTTAAAAACAATCTTTAAAAAATATTATCCTCCTTTGCGATTTCTGCACATTAAACCTTTTAACACATTTTGAATATTTTATCTGACGTTGTTTTTAATTAAAAGATAAAAATACAAGTTTATTGCAAAGGATTGATTTTAACATGCATAAATATTTTGGATGGTTTGAAATATTCTTAACATTTCTATGAATTATTTAATCAAATTACGATGTGATACAAAGATCTCGACGAAGAACATAAAAGTTTTTTTTGTTTTTTTAAATCTTTCAAAATTACAGTAAATAATCTTACAATAAAAAAAAATCTTAAGGGTAATTTAAATCTATTTGAGGGAAATATTTTTATGATGAAAATAAGTTTTTAAAAGATTTCACGGAAATTTAATCGGCTATGATTTCGATGGGTGGCTTTGTTTTTAACACGGATAGCAGCGAAAAAAATATACCAACTAAATGTTGAAATGAATTAGATTTTTATAATAATTGAATTAGTTTTCAAGAGTGCAAATATTTTTATATCCATAAAGTATTGTCAAAAATTACTTCTTCAGTCGAAAAGAAAATTTTTCAGCAAATTACGTTTTTTGGGGTTTTTTGTAAAAAAAGATAATACCCTGAACGTTATACTTACTTTTTTCCTTTTTCGTTTGTCTGATTTCTTTTTGGGGCGATACTACAAGAAGATGGAGAAAAAATCTAATATTTTAAATAGAACTAATCTTTTCTGGTTCAATGAAAAAGTGTCGTTGATTTGCAATAAATACAAAAACGTTTTCTTAAGAGCGATAAAACAAGGGACATAATTCGGATCTTTTTTCTCATTTATTTTGGAACATATTCAACCTTCTAAGTCGAAATAAACGAAATACATTTATAATAAACATTTTACAAACTGTTGAATTTATATAGTCCCGATCAAGGGAAGATAATCCAACCACTCCAAAGGGAGTTAATCACGTCTTTTATTATCACATTCTCCCCCCTATTTTATATCCTATAAGTCCAGACTCTGGGGAGGTTTTACCTTTCTAGAAGATCTGCGGAGACAGTTAGTGGAGTCTGGTTCAGCTAGTGGTGAAGCATGTATCTCATGCTCTGCTGGCTGGGATTGGGATTGTTCATCAATCACTGACTGAGATGTGGACTGTTCATTGATTACTGGAGTAGTTATCTTCCTTAGTATAATATCTGCCCCACTCTTCTCACTCGCAAAAGTCTGCAATGGACAGGGAGCTATATCATGCAGGTGTTATGGTTTAATGATAGTCACATTTATTTTGGCGCGGAAAAACTCGGAAGGACAAAGGAATTGAAAGCAAAGAGGGGACGAAGAAATGACAAAGAATTTTCCGGGTGAAATCGAAGCGAAGAAGCTAAAAAGCAGAAGCGAGGATTTCCGGTCGGAGAGACAAAGGAGTTAAAAATACCAGAAATAGATTTGATCGTTGATAAAAACGCAAACAAAGAAAACGCATTGGCGTTTGAGATATATAAAAGGACGTCGGTGAAAGTCAGAGACAGAGCCCAGAGAGAAAGAAGCCGGAGAGACAGCCGACGGGAATGTTCGTGACTGGCCCAATCGTGCACCATCACTGCCAGCAGGCAGTGAGGTTCGTCCCCCCTTCCACTTCATCAACAATAGTAGTAACCATCACCTGCAACATTAGTAGTACTCATTTTCAAGCTCGTCCACCCACATGCACCACAAGGGAATTAAAGAAATAAAAGTCCAAAGTTCCACTACATACGCCTGGTTGTGATCTTTATAACCCGACTACTAACATACACGATTTAGCAGCGGGAATGAGAATAAGAATTTGATGGCTATGCAACACACCGCTGATTTGGTGCACAGTGACTAGCTACGCTGTCTTTTGTTTTTAAAAAGAAAAAAAAAAGAAAAGCGTAGGTTGATAAAGAACCTGGTTTGCCACGGAAACAGACACAACGCTACATATACTAGACGATCGTGATATCAGAAGATGAGGCCGAGATTTTTGGTTGCTGGTGTGAGAGAAGAGGAGAGAAACGAAGACACAACGTTGTAGTAATGGGTCCCACAACAAAAAACTAGACGACCGATGCCACAGGAACGACAACGAGAATGTTGCTGTTGCGGGCGAGAGGAAAAAAGAGTACACGAGAACACTAGACGAATATCATCGATGGGTAAGTGATCTTTTGATTGCCGTGTGTAAATTTCTGCTCGTCTAGATAAAAAAAAAAGAGACACGAGACTACCCCAAAACACTAGACGAATATCATCGATGGGTAAGTGATCTTTTGATTGCCGTGTGTAAATTTCTGCTCGTCTAGATAAAAAAAAAGAGGACACGAGACTACCCCAAAACACTAGACGAATATCATCGATGGGTAAGTGATCTTTTGATTGCCGTGTGTAAATTTCTGCTCGTCTAGAAAAAAAAAGAGGACACGAGACTACCCCAAAACACTAGACGAATATCATCGATGGGTAAGTGATCTTTTGATTGCCGTGTGTAAATTTCTGCTCGTGTAGATAAAAAAAAGAGGACACGAGACTACCCCAAAACACTAGACGAATATCATCGATGGGTAAGTGATCTTTTGATTGCCGTGTGTAAATTTCTGCTCGTCTAGATAAAAAAAAGAGGACACGAGACTACCCCAAAACACTAGACGAATATCATCGATGGGTAAGTGATCTTTTGATTGCCGTGTGTAAATTTCTGCTCGTGTAGATAAAAAAAAGAGGACACGAGACTACCCCAAAACACTAGACGAATATCATCGATGGGTAAGTGATCTTTTGATTGCCGTGTGTAAATTTCTGCTCGTCTAGATAAAAAAAAGAGGACACGAGACCCCAAAACACTAGACGAATATCATCGATGGGTAAGTGATCTTTTGATTGCCGTGTGTAAATTTCTGCTCGTCTAGATAAAAAAAAAAGAGGACACGAGACTACCCCAAAACACTAGACGAATATCATCGATGGGTAAGTGATCTTTTGATTGCCGTGTGTAAATTTCTGCTCGTCTAGATAAAAAAAAAAGAGGACACGAGACTACCCCAAAACACTAGACGAATATCATCGATGGGTAAGTGATTTTTTTGATTGCCGTGTGTAAATTTCTGCTCGTGTAGATAAAAAAAGTTATTCTAGTATAAAGAAAAATATAAAATAGCTGAAATGGATCAACGTAATTTCGTTCGGAGTCTCACCGCTGTGTTGGCGAGAGAGGCTTGTTTTTGGAGGGGGTTGAAAGTAAAGATAGAGAGAAACTAAGAATAGGTGTTGCTACAAAATTAGTAGTAATTTATTAATACACGTGTATACCCCCCCCCACACCAGAAAAAAATTTCTCTTGTTTTAGCAGTAAGAATATAATTTGAGAGATTTGATTATAATATAAATAATTTGTAGTCGTGATTTTTAATGAGTTGGGGTAATTTAATAATTTTTAAATACTATATCCATGAATAAAGGGAAATCTGTATTTTGTAATTTTTTTATTTGGAAATGGAATAATTTTTTGTGCTAAATCACCATGCTATATTTTTTCGTTCGGATTTGAAAGTTTCATGTTGGGTGAACTTGGTTGGAAATTTCACCTGAGTTGGTCGCATTTTTTTTAGAGAAACGGTAATGAAAGAGGTTTTAGAGAAAAACCCACCGATTTGAGATATCATGTTGGGGAATGTCCTAATGAAATTAGGTACTTTGATAACTTTCGAAAGTCTTTGGCAGACTGCATTTTCCCAGTTTACAGAGTTCTGAAAGCAGAATAAAATATAAATGGCAACTATGCCAGGTCCAATTTTTTGTCGTGCAGTAAGTTCTGAATAGAATACGCGAAAAGGTTATGCCTTGCTTAGAACGTGGTTATAGTAATAATTTTTTTTTTGTGATCTACAAGTTATTGGTGATCTCTTCAGTTTTGTGACCCAGGTTGATGCCTTTTGTTCGGACGATAGCAGTAGGGTGAATGCATGGAAATTTTAAATTGGAAGATTTTGAATTTCGGTAGATTTGAATTTTAGATCAGATTTAAAAGGAATAAAGTTTATGGTTTTGAGAACTAGTAGAATGATTTTTGAAAGGAAATTTTTGAATTAATATTGGATTGAATTTAAGAGAAAAGGTGAAGGTTTAATTAAATATATGTAAGAGAAGGAAAATACTTAAGAGAGGAGCCCAATAGAAATGATTATATGATGCTGTAATTTTTTTAACTTTTTGTCAGTATGTTCGGTTTTTGGAAGTTTCTTTTCCTCTGAAAGTTTGGCGTAGTTAATCAAGGATTTGGTCTTGGTAATTTGATTAGAGTACCTAAATTTTAATTGATGATCTCGGAAAAATTTTAATTGTGAATTTTGTGGCCTTGCTGTAATTTTTTTTTGATCGAGTTCTGAACCCATGCTTAATTGTATGGGTTTTTTTTTTCAACATGTGTGTAAGGAATCTGTGTAAATATGGTTTTAAAAAAGTAGTTGTACCGAAGGCTCACCATTACACCAATTATGATTTCTTTGTTGAGCATCCCATGTGGTTACCGTAGTTTCGGAAAGATATTCTGCGCTCTGGTTTAAGATTCCGATAAGTCGGAATGAGTTTGGGGTTCCAAAGAGGAATAGAAGAGAAATGGTAAGATCCGGGCCCCGGTATTTTCTGAAGTATTTTTGAGGATTATGAGTATTTTGGGTTATGATTTTGTGGAATGGTCTCCAGGAAATTTTGGTTGAGAGATGTCTCGGATCCGAATGTGGATAGCAAGGTCAAGGAAGAGTAGAACAAAGCGTATGGGAAATGAAGGCTCATCACAGCATAGAAATGCTGCAGTTAGAAGTTAGTGACTGGAAACGATAAAGCTAGCCAAATAAAATAGCATAACTTCACCAATAGCTAGAATCGGGTCCTTATAAAAAGAAAAATGTACCTCGTCCTCGTCTCATTTTCTCAGCCAGACTTTTGATTAACAACTATAGGTAATGTTCTTGTTGCATGAAAAACATAGTTTCGAATTTTGAATGTAAAGGAAAATTAGGTGTCATGCCCAAGCGGAGGTGCACACGGTTTTGTCGAGGGTCATTTCCTTGATGTCATCACAAACTTTTTTGTTCTTATTTTTGAATAAATAAAAAAAGACGAACTTTTTGAAAAAAACAAAAACAAAAAAAACACGGACTTTGTGAATGAAAAAATAATGAAAGAACACGAACTGTTTGAGGAAAAAGGAAAGAAAAAAGAAATGAACATGACGCTCTTTGGGTTGCCAATTACAGGTAACCAAATTGTAATATGATTGTTGTAATTGCATGTATTTCTTTTTTTTGTTTTTTTTTTTTTGCTGTTCTTAGTAATTTGTTTTTTAAAAATCATGTATGTACTCGGCGGTAGTATGTGGTGAGAACAGTATAGTAAGGCATTGGAAAAATATTCACAAGTGAGGATTTTTGAAAAATGGGTTAGTGAGGTATGTTATGGTTTAACGATTGTCGCATTTATTTTGGCGTGGAAAAAAATCGGAAGGACAAAGGAATTGAAAGCAAAGAGGGGACGAAAAATGACAAAAGACTTTTCCGGGTGAAATCGAAGCGAAGAAGCTAAAAAGCAGAAGCGAGGATTTCCGGTCGGAGAGACAAAGGAGTTAAAAATACCGGAAATAGATTTGATCGTTGATAAAAACGCAAACAAAGAAAACACATTGGCGTTTGAGATATATAAAAGGACGTCGGTGAGAGTCAGAGACAGAGCCCAGAGAGAAAGAAGCCGGAGAGACAGCCGAGGGAAACATGCATGATCATCGCTGCCAGCAGGCAGTGAGGTTCCCCCTTCCACTTCATCAACAATAGTAGTAACCATCGCCTGCAACATTAGTAGTACTCATTGTCAAGCTCGTCCACCCACATGCACCACAAGGGAATTAAAGAAATAAAAGTCCAAAGTTCCACTACATACGCCTGGTTGTGATCTTTATAACCAACTACTAACATACACGATTTAGCAGCGGAATGAGAATAAGAATTTGATGGCTATGCAACACAGGGAAACAGATGATTCACGGCCATCATTATATCTAATATGTGCATAGGTTGGATTTACATCCAACAGCTCGACTTCTTGTACCAAGAGATCAGTCTTTGAGTGTCTTACAAACTGCCGTAGATAAACAGGTCCTGGTTTTAGGAGCCAGGATGGTAGAGATACTCCTATAGAGAATGAGAAGAAGTGTTTATGGGGTGTTGCATTAGTGGCAGTCGACAGATCTGATACTGTGAAGAGCTTGAGGTAGTACTAATTCCCAGCAAGTTATGGGCAGATCTTGCGATTTGAGCGCCAGACAAATGGTTTTCCATATAATACCATTATACCTTTCCACTTGGGCATTGCCTTGCGGATGATAAGGAGTTGTTTTGCTGGAGGCAACTCCATGTTGTAAAAGGTATTCCTTTACATCACGACCAAGAACCCCAAGCCACGGTCTGAGTGGATATAACTTGGTGACCCACGTAGGGAGAAGATTGAGCGCAAGCATTGAATAATAGTTTTAGATGAGGTATCTTTGCATGGAATTGCAAATGGAAATCTAGAATATTCGTCTATTGCAACAAATAGGTATCTATTAGACGTGCTAGATTGTAAGGGTCCCTTGAAGTCCACACTGAGGCGGTCAAAGGGTTGAGTAGCCTTGATTAATTTACTGTTAGGCAAAGAAGCAAACCGTGGTTTCAATTCAGCACAATTTCTGCAGGATGAGCAAACTCCCTTCACTTCTTCTGTGGAAAAGGGCATGTTTTTAGACCGCACATAGTGTAAAAGTCTAGTGATTCCTGGGTGACACAGGTCATCATGTAGTTTCTTAAGTGATGGGGCAAAGCTGGCATTTCAGTATGCACGACTCAAGGTATCAGCGACCACGTTGTAACGTCCAGGGCAGTAGCGAATGTCATAGGAAAAGTTTGCCAGTTCCAAGCGGTACGGTTTGGTATTATCAGGACAGTGGAGTGCCTATTTCACCAGCAACTGTTTTAAATCATGAAAGGCTTCACAAGCCCTTGTATCCAGTGGAAACTATTTTGCCTTATTAAGCGGTTGAATACGATCAGAAAACCGAGGAATCCATTTAGCATAATATGCAAACATGCCTAAGGTCCGTATTAGAGACGCCTTATTAGTGGGTATCTCCAGGTTGAGAAGTGGTTGCAATCTCGATTTATCAGGCCGCACCAATCCCCACCTAACTCATAACCAAGCATGGAAATAGTATTAACTGAACATACGGATTTTTTTTCATTCAGTGTCAGTTGTTTTGTGTTGGGCAGCTTCAAGAAAACTTTTAACACATTCATCATGTTCTGCTTGGGTTTTTCCAGCAACAGTGATGTTATCTAAATACACAAATGTATTTATTAGGTTCTCCTCATCGAAAAATTTGTCAATAGCTCGTTGAAAAGTAGCAACTCCATTAGTTACGCCAAACAGTATACAAGTAAACTGATATAGCTGATCATCCGCCTCAAAAGCCATAAATGGTTTGTCCTCCTCACTCAATGGTAATTGGTAATAGGCACACTTTAGGTCGAAAGTAGAGAAGACACGATAACTTGCAAGTTTATTAACTTCATATAACTGACGCTGTTATAGCACATACATTTGTTGTAAACAATGTAGCTGTTGTACTTCTACTTTTTGTCTGTAGATGCTAAACCATTGATAAACGCATCTCTTACGAGTTCCTCTCAGTACTATTTGGCAGTTACTGCTTTAAAGACACAGTTCTTGCTGAGTTTATGTAATTCTCGAAGAAATTCGTCAATAGATTCAGTGTGAGTCTGACGACGGGTAGCTAAGAGGTGCCTGGCAAATATTTCATTTGACGTCTTAACGTATAATTGTTCCAAAATGTTAATAGCTGATTTGTAGGTCGTGCAGTCTTCTATGTACTCATAAACCCCAAATTAAATGCAGCCGACCAGTACACGCAATTTGTTAGGAGTAGTGTCACCAAATTCTTCAAAGAAATTATTGAGCATTTTGATCCAATGCTTCCATTCTTTTGTAGCCGTGGGGGAGTTTGGGTCCAGATCCAATTTTGGTGGTTTAAATAATCTATCTATGTTGACTTAGCATGAAATAGTATTTACCGAATGCAACCTCACTATTCAGTTGATTAAATTGTAATGAGACAAAGACAATGTAACATAACAACTTAACTTTAATCAATTGAATTCAGACACAACTACAATGGCCGCTATCTGTTGGATTTATATAGTCCCGAGCAAGGGAAGATAACCCAACCACTCCAAACGGAGGTAATCACGTCTTTTTTTTTTTACATAAATAAATAAAAATAAAAGTGTTTTTTAAAGAAAGTTTCATATTCATTTTAAGAAATTAAATAATAAAGAAGAAAATGAATGTCACAATTATTTATTAGGTGAAAGTTGTCAAATAAATTTCTTGAAGAGTTGCCTACAATCACACTCATAAAAAATTACCTCCCCTGACAAAAATTAGACATATAATTAAAAACGTATCTACATGATCACTGAAATTTTACAGGGGGAGTGCTGTAAGTTCACAGAGTGCTAAGGGGCAATAGGATTACAGAGATGCTACTTCTCCAACAGGATTGTAGAGAGAGAGAGAGAGAGAGAGAGAGAGAGAGAGAGAGAGAGAGAGAGAGAGAGAGAGAGAAAGGATCAAAATATTTACTCATCTTCATTGGAGAGAATAAGCATGTATGGATCTTCATTAAATAATTGCTGATAGAAGGATAGTTGTCTCTACTTGTGTGTAAAAACTTTCTATATTAAAGTAAGAAAATCCTATTGATAAATAGTCATACACAGACCTTCATTGGTAATGAAATAATGAAAGAACACTTTATAATAAAAAATTACACGTTATTACTAACTGAAACAAAAAGAATCTTTTTTATAGTCAAACAGATGTCTTTAAATTTTAAAAATCCAAGTTAAAAAGAAAATCCTATTGGAAAATAATAAGTCATACACAGACCTTCCCTGGAAATGAAATAATCAAAGAACACTTTGTAACCGGCTATGACACAATGCATCAGTACAGCTGTGTGCATGCAGGTGTTTGTTTGTGTATATACCTGTATAGTGGGCTATATGAATAAGTAGTAAGTCCAGCTACATATAAGTATAAATGTGTGTGCGTGTGTAGACAGAAGATGGTGAATGATGTGTATGTGTGTATATATGTATATATACATATACATATAAATGTGTATACATGTATGGATAAGTGTATGTGTGTAATAAGGGGCCAATTGATTGTCTCGTCATGTCAAGCCCGAGAAACTATAAAATTGTCTTCGTCTAATCAATTATTTGGCAAACACCTGACACTTTACTTAACAGAAGACAATTAAAAGTGTTCATTACAAAATTGACAAGTCCAACCACCCCCCCTAAAAAATACATAATAGTAACCTTAGTAAAATTTCGAGAATATTCATAAAGATTAGCCATTTTTTAATAAAAACACAATGGCTTCGTTTGGTGTTTTGTTTTATGCGAAATTCTGGAATCAATTTTAGTAGCCAAAGTCAAGTTTTCTAGTTGCAATCCTGTTAATTAAGAAATTCCCGTAACAAATTTTCAGTGAAAATTTCGTTTTTCAATCCAAACGACCATCCCCGGGACCCGACTGCTTGTGTCGGTGTCTGTGTGTCGGTCTCTACACGTCCGTCTCTCCGTTCAGTCTCTACGTTCTTACTGTCTGCTCGCCTTTTTAAAACGAGAATTATTTTGATATAAACAATTGTATGATTGTATCTATATCTGTGTCATCGGACTGAGGTGAACCAAGTGTGAACCCGAAGGTCACCCCCCCCCCTGATCTGACTGCCATGTCAAATCTTTTAATGTTAACACTGCAACCTTTCCTGTATATATAAACAACATGCAAACCAAAAATGTACTTGATATTTTTGATTTTTGCATTTTGCACCTAAACAAACCCAATGACACTAACAAAAAAAAAGTATTCTACACTTTTCCTTTTTCGTTAAAAATTAGTTAACGCCAACAATGTATGTATGTATCTTATTTGTAAAACCTTGTGGTAAGAAAAAACCCGGCAAATAGTATGTTAGTAAAGATATACTAACAAAGTTCACCTGGCGAAAAAATGAAAAAAATAAAAAGGCCAAAAGGGTTTTACCAATTGAAAATAATCGATTAACACTTGGCCAAAAGAAGAACAAAAATTATATATAAAGATAATATACATATAAACCGCTAGGATTGTCTAAAGCTAAAATGTGAAGAGTGCTCGATATCTAAGATGAGCAAACAATAATGTTAATCCTAATGAGTCAGATATACCTACTAATAGTTTTGAAAACAAAACAGTGTGTAAAATTTATCCTAAAAAAAAAACTGGTCATATTTTTGTTTTCTGCTGTTCTACCAAAAATACGGTTTTAACTCAATGTAAAAAATAATTGAATTAGTGAAAACCAATAAAAGTTACATATTTAGAAATATTATTCTATATCTTTCCAACCATATGAATATTTTAAAGATTGGTTAAGAAATACTCGAGAAATTGCAAATTTAACTGATTAAGGTGGCAAATTTAAAAATGCCAGCGTTTTTCAGCTAAATGCTTGTAATGCTTTAAGGATGAACTATTAAAACTCATAGTCATGTAATAACAGGTGGAGTGTCACAGTGTATAAATGTCTTTACAAAATTGAGCTCTGTGAAAATGCAGTTCCACACATTTCAAAAGAAAATGGTTTCTCACTTTTTTTTTCTTTTAGCAATCTTTAGGAGCGAAGGGGTCCCTGCCTGTGGCTAACACTTGGTTTCATTACAGTCTGTATATACTAAGGACTGTTTTAGGATTGAGTGTCTTCCTATTCACAAGAAAATGGTTTCTCTCCAGTGTGTGTTCGCATGTGTCTTTTTTAAGTTGGTATTCAAAGAAAATGCAAATCCACAGACTTCACAAGAAAATGGTTTCTCTCCAGTGTGTGTTACCATGTGTGATTTCAAACTGGAATTCTGTGAAAATACTGATCCGCAGACTTCACAAGAAAATGGTTTCTCACCAGTGTGTGTTTGCATATGTTTTTTTAATTGGTAACTAGAAGAAAATACAGATCCACAGACTTCACAAGAATGTGGTTTCTCTCTTTTGTTTCATTTTCATATTAGATTTTTTAGAAGTCAACAGGCCCCTGTCCTGGGGCTAACACTTGATTCCTTTATAAATGGTACTTGTATCCTAATGATCTTTTTAGGATGGAGCATGTTCCTTTGGTGGCTGCTATTTGTACTTCACAGCAGCTTGGCTTCCCTGGTATTGTTTTGAGGTATTTTTTTAGATTTTGTTTCACCAGTCCAGTTGCCCCAACCACAACGGGTATGATGTCAATTTCTTTCAATGACCAAGTTGTTTTTAGGTCATTTTTGAGGTCTTGATATTTTGTGATCTTTTCTCGCTCGGCTCTATTTAGGCCATAGCAAGACCAACTAGAACTACTAGGCCAGATGGATCGAGTCTGACGTCACTGCGATATCATCATATCTAGTCCCAAGTTTGTTTTCACACAAACCGAGGCCAAACGAGACTTGCCACACATGGCTAACAGAGGCCACCTCGAAGTTTTTTGCAAATAGTCAACGACTTTTTCTTGTAATTATTCAGTCAATTATTTTTATTTTAATTTATAAACAAAAATGCCCTTTAAGTGTGTTGTGCCTTTTTGTAATGGAAACTATAGAAATGGACCAAAAGTTAGTGTTTTTTCTTTCCCTCGTGATAAAATTTTGGATTTACGCTATCAGACGAGAACATTTTTTACCTACAAAGAATTCCAAAGTGAGTAATTTTTTTGTATTTTTGTATTAATATTTTGTATTAAAACTAAATAAATTTAATTTAAACTTCAATAATTGAAGTATTTTAAAGTCTTTGTAATTCACAAAATCAAGTTTAAGACATTAAAAGCTCTGTCTTAAGTTAACAATTTTTTTCACATAAGAGCGTAAAGTAAAAAGTTTTGTAAAAACTCATATTTTAGAAATAAACTCTAAAGAAATTCTCGATATTAATTCATTAAATTCGTAAAGGGATATTTTTATAAACATAAAGAAATAATTCTGATAATCCTTACAATATTTTTGAATAGTTTTATTCATAAATAAAAGAGTCTATTAAATTAAATTGACTATTTTGGTTAGTCTTAAATGCGAGAAAGTAAATATTTGTCTAATGTCTAATAATCCCACAATTACTTTGATATAAATTTATTCAAATAAAAAAGGGATATTATTATTATTATTGATATTATTATTATTATCGTTATCATTATTATTATTGAACTAAAGTTGGAAAATACTTGACTTTTTTTTTGGTAAGTAATTGTTTTATTTCATCAATAAAAAAAATCTTTCTTTTTTTTTATTTATTTACTTTATTTATCTATTTTTTTCCTACTTGGCTTTTTTTTGGGGGGGGTAAGTCAGGTTAGTTAATTTCATTTATTTAACGAATCTTGAAATATTGAGGACAATTTGCAAATTTAGCCTTTGTCTCCAGGACTCTTCTGAGTATTCTGGCAGATTGCAGCAGTACAGTGTTCTGGATGGTATCAATCGTTATAATTATTGCTATCATTATTAGTTTTTCACACCAGCTGATGGTATTTCCCTGAAGTTATTATTGTTATCATTGTTATTTAAATTATTATTATCATAAAAATACTGATTCTAATAATAATAATAATAATAATAATAATAGTAATAATAATGATTCTAATAATGAAGGTTTGGAAAGTTTGGAAATCAGAGGAAGTATTGAAACCATTCAGAACACTGAACTGCTGCAATCTGCCAGAATACTCAGAAGAGTCCTGGAGACCAGAGGAGACTTGCTGTCACTCAGACTCCAGTGAAAGACCATCAGCTAATGCTGATGTGAAAACTCAAAAGGAGTAAAAAATAATAATAATAATAATAATAATAATAACAAAATATTGATAATAAAATAATTCTAATAGTAATTAAATTAATCTCATGTCTTTGTAATTCACAATTGTAATTCAATTGAAATTTAGGATTAAAATTAAAGGATTAAAATTAAAGGATTAAAAAAGGATTAAAATCTATCAAAATTTTCAAAATCATTTTATCCAAAAAATAATTATTCATTATTCTAATTCAAAAAATATATAAATGTTAAAAATTCTCTCTTTATTTGTACATAGATTTGTCACTAATAATTTTTTGTTGAATTGGTAAATTATGTTCCTTAAAGATATCAGAACACTCTTCATTTTTCCTAGAATTATAAGAAAAATGCTTCATATTGTAGATTTTTTGCTGACAAACTTTTAAGATTTTTACAAGGATTTAAAATAGGTTTTGATTTTTACAATATTTTTAGGTATGTGAACTACATTTTCGACCAGAGGACATAAGAAGAGAAGCATCAGCATTTGATGAAAAAACAGGGGCAGCAATTAAAGTTAAACTTTTAAAAAAATCTCTTTGTGATGGCGCAATTCCTAGAATTCTCCCAAACTGTCTCTCATAT
Source organism: Doryteuthis pealeii (assembly GCA_023376005.1). Classification (NCBI taxonomy): domain Eukaryota; kingdom Metazoa; phylum Mollusca; class Cephalopoda; order Myopsida; family Loliginidae; genus Doryteuthis; species Doryteuthis pealeii. Next base: position 76,997,398 of record CM042151.1, on the reverse strand, counting down.
CTATCATCATCAATCACCTCTAGAGAGTCACCAGATTCTAGAAGAATTCAACTGGACAATTCTGCACTTAAAAGTGCTTTAAATGAAAGTGTTAAGGATGCGTTGGCATATACAAAACAAAACAAATTTTATGATATTAATGATCTGGTAGGAAAATTAAATTTTCTTGATAGAGATTACTGGAATGTTATTAGGCAGCAAGAAACAGTTATAATATGCAGTATCATAAAAACCCCATATCCAAAAATAAATTTGTCTCTTTTAATCGAGTCTAATTTTGCAGTTCATGTATTTTGTAGGGATGTGAAAATGGATATGATAGGAGATTATAAAATTCCAAAGCATATGAATTATAAGAATGATCTAGAAACTCTAATAGAAAACATGAAGAAAATGGACACAGAACAACAGCAAGCTAATCCCCCTAGTATAATTTTATACTAAAATTAATCATGTCATTTTTTATATTGATACAAGATGAATCAAGCAAATATTTTAATTCAATAAAATTCATATATGAGCAGCTAAAATTAATGACACAGAATAAGTTTGATTATTCAACAGATATGATGATATTTTCTTCATTATTATATAACTGCTCTCCTAAAGGGTATAGATTATTAAGAGATAGCAAAAATATAATTTTACCTAGTTATTCGACAATTAAAAGAGTAACATTATCAACAAATATGAATCCTTTAATTGAGCAACATGAAAACAATTTTCTCATGTATATTAAAAACAAATTCAAGTTACTTGTACAGAAAGACACTACAGTATCTTTACTTGTTGATGAAATTCACCTAAAACCTTATTTTGATTATAAGGGTGGTAATATTGTTGGCTTATCTGACAATAGAAATGAAGCTGCAACAAGTGCATTTGCTTTTATGCTTAGCAGTGTATTCTCACCATATAAGGATGTTGTGCATGTTATGCCAACTAAATGTCTTAAAGCTGAAAATTTATTTAATATTGTTAAACGTATTATAATTGGTTTAGAGGAGATAGGCTTTCAAGTATTATCAATCATAACAGATAATAATGCAATAAATAAAAAGGCTATATCTTACTTTTGCAATCCACCAAAGCTTTCGATTGTATATCCACACCCATTTGTTAAGTCTCGACCTCTTTTCTTTCTATTTGACTCAGTCCATATATTAAAATGCATTAGAAACAATTGGCTTGGTCAAAAAGATGCAACTAAATGCATGCTCTTTCCAAAATTTTGTCATAATGGAAATCATGAATTAAATAGTATCCAAAGTGCCCCATTTTGTACCTTACAGAAACTTCATGCCCTGGAATCTCAGTCAATTTTGAAATATTGTTATAAATTGACCTGAAAAGCTCTTTATCCTACTAGTCTTGAAAGGCAAAATGTTAATTTAGTTCTGCAAATTTTCAATGAATATACTATTCAGGGATTATTGACGTTAGGAAAACAGGAATGTTTGCCTAATTTTGCAGAAGTTGCAGAATATATAAACATATTTTATATTTGGTGGACAATAATGAATGTAAAAACACCATATAAAGGTTGTCGCCTTAGAAATAAATACTGCAATCCACTTAGAGTAAATGAAGAAAATTTTAGATTTCTTTCTGTATTCTGTGACTGGTTAGAATCTTGGAATAGCATTTCTGGAAAAAATGGCAAATTAACAAAAGAAACCTTCACTGCTTTGCATCATACAACCTATGCATTTCTAGAACTGACTAAGTATTGCATGGAAGAATTGAAAATGCTATACATATTACCTGGCAAATTTCAGACTGATCACCTTGAGGCAAGGTTTGGGCAATACCGGCGACTTAGTGGTGATCAGTATAATATCTCAATACGGCAAGTCTTTGAGTGTGAACAAAAAATTAGAATGCTATCAGTTTTAAAATTGAGCTTATCATTTAATCAGCAATGCTTTAAAATTGATTTAAATAATTTACAAGAACCAAATTGGGATGAAGTGACAGAGCAGCAAAAGTTAGATATTTATAAATTTACAATTGATGTCAAAGAGGATGATGTTAATAAATGTCGAGAAGTTCTTCCTGTAATATTATATTTAGCCGGTTATTGCTGTTATGCTGTTTTTAAGAAAACTAAATGCAGTAATTGCAAAAACCTATTATCTGGGAGAGTTAACGTGGAAGAAACACCTGAAATAAACCGCTATTTTCAAGGGATTAATAGAGGTTCTCTCTTATATCCTAATGATACAACTACTAATTTTGTTCTATATAATTATGTAGTCATTGGTAAGCTGATAAAAAATCATTCTTTTCTTCATTCAGTAAATCAAAGGAAATTAGCCATGCATATAACATTGAATGTATTGGCAGACCATGAGCTACTTTTTAATGTTGACACTTGTGATGAAGGTCATAATATTGAAAAAATAGAAAAGATGTTTATCTTAAGCTCTACAAATGCTCTTTTAAATAATTTTTGTTCTAGAGAAAATGATAACATCATTAATAAGTTAAGCAAAAAAAGAAAACTTCAGACATTCAGCTGAATTTTATATCTATAACCTATTTTTCAATAAGTATTATTTGATTTTTGTAATTTGTTTGTCTGTTTATATCTAATTATTGATTGTTCATTTATTCATAATTCAGTATATATTGTAAATTTACAGAATAATCATTAAAATTGAAAAAAAAAAGCAAATCAAAACAATGCTGATTATAATTTATCTAAACTTGGTTTCAAATTTATATTTAATATATTTATTGTAATCTGTCTGTTTATATATAATATAATATTGTAAAAATACAGAATAATCATTAAAATTGAAAAAAAAAAGCAAATCAAAACAATGCTGATTATAATTCATATTTAATATATTTATTTATATTTATTGTAATGTTTATATCTAATTATTGATTGTTCATTTATTCATAATTCAGTTGTTCCTGTATTAAGTAATTATCACTTGATAATTACAATATTGTAAATTTACAGAATAATCATGAAATTTAAAAAAAAAGCAAATCAAAACCATGCTGATTATAATTTACCTAAACTTTATCAAATTTATATTTAGTATATTTATTTATATTTGTTTGTTTGTTTATCTAATAATTGATTGTTCATTTATTCATAATTCAGTTTGCAGTTTTTTTAAATTAAAATAAAAAAAAACATGCAAATCAAAACAATGTTGCTTATCATTTATAAAAAAAATGTTTTCAATTTAAAAAAAATATATATTATGAACGAATTTCAGTTATTAAAGTTTAATGTAATGGTATTTGTTTTTTTTATGTACCTCAACGTTGCCTTTACAAGTTTTTTTAAATTAAAATAAAAAATATGCAAATCAAAACAATGTTTGTTATCATTTATAAAAGTTGTTTTCAAATTTGAAATAAAAAAAAACATGCAAATCAAAACAATGTTGCTTATCATTTACAAAAAAATGTTTTCAATTTAAAAAAAATATATATTATGAACGAATTTCAGTTATTAAAGTTTAATGTAATGGTATTTGTTTTTTTTATGTACCTCAACGTTGCCTTTACAAGTTTTTTTTAAATTAAAATAAAAAACATGCAAATCAAAACAATGTTTGTTATCATTTATAAAAGTTGTTTTCAAATTTGAAATAAATAAAATTATGAACGAATTTCAGTTATTAAAGTTTAATGAAACATAACACTTGTTTATTTACTGTCTTTACGAGACAACGGTATCTATTTCGCTTGCTCTAAGTTGGGCCCACTTTTGTGACGTCACACACCCAAAGAACGGGCCTTCTATATCGGTGGCCTCGGCCATAGTCATTTGGGACAGCTACATCAATAATAAGAGCAGTTTTTTTTCGTTTATCCCAGATGACAATATCTGGTTTAATGGCTTTGTCTTTTATATATCTGCCTGTCTGGATTACTTTGTCATAGAACACAGTCACCTTTCCATTTGATGTTATTGGTGGAGGCTCGTGTTCCCAGATGTGCTATGTTCTCTCAAGCTGCAATTCTCCACAGATTTTCCAGTGGCGGTATTTGCATACTTTGTGTGTGTTCGCATGTGTCTTTTTAATACTGAAAATACTGATCCACAGACTTCACAAGAAAATAGTTTCTCTCCAGTGTGATTGCATGTGAATTTTTAACTGGTTATTCCAAGAAAATGCAGATCCACATATTTCACAAGAAAATGGTTTCTCAGCAGTGTATATTCGCATGTGTGATTTCCAATTAGACCTCTGTGAAAATATTGATCCACAGACTTAACAAGAAAATGGTTTCTCTCCAGAGTGTGTTCGCATGTGTCTTTTTAAGACGGTATTCCTAGAAAATGCAGATCCACAGACTTCCTAAGAAAATGGTTTCTCTCCAGTGTGTATTTGCATGTGATTTTTTAATTGTTTATTCCAAGAAAATGCAGATCCACATATTTGACAAGAAAATGGTTTCTCTCCAGTGTGTGTTTGCATGTGATTTTTTAATTGGCTATTCCAAGAAAATGCAGATCCACATATTTCACAAAAAAATGGTTTCTCACCAGTGTGTGTGCGCATGTGTGATTTCAAAGTAGACCTTTCTGAAAAAGCGGATCCACAAACTTCACAAGAAAATGGTTTCTCTCCAGTGTGTATTTGCATGTGATTTTTTAATTGGTTACTCCAAGAAAATACAGATCCACATATTTCACAAGAAAATGGTTTCTCACCAGTGTGTGTTCGCATGTGGCATTTCAAAGTAGACCTTTCTGAAAAAGCGGATCCACAAACTTCACAAGAAAATGGTTTCTCTCCAGTGTGTATTTGCATGTGATTTTTTAATTGGTTACTCCAAGAAAATACAGATCCACATATTTCACAAGAAAATGGTTTCTCACCAGTGTGTGTTCGCATGTGGCATTTCAAAGTAGACCTTTCTGAAAAAGCGGATCCGCAAACTTCACAAGAAAATGTTTTCTCACAAGTGTGTGTTCGCATGTGACGTTTTAAGTTGGAACTAGAAGAAAATGCTGATCCACAGACTTCACAAGAAAATGGTTTCTCTCCAGTGTGTGTTCGCATGTGACCTTTTAAGTCGTAACTCCTAGAAAACGTAGATCCACAGACTTCACAAGAAAATGGTTTCTCACTAGTGTGGATAAGCATGTGTCTTCTTAACTTGGAAGGGTATGAAAATGCTGATCCACAGACTTCACAAGAAAATGGTTTCTCTCCGGTGTGTGTTTGCATGTGTGCATTCAAACTTGAACTCACTGGAAATATGGATCCACAAATTTTACAAGAAAATATTTCCACTTCTGATTGTGTTTCCATATCTGTTTTTAGTTCTGAATAATTTTTTCCATTAGCAAGTGTATGAATGTGTCTTTTTATATTTCCAGACCATGTTATAGTGATGGTCTACAAATTGAGGACATTAATAATTTTTTTCTTTATTTACGCTCATCTCTATAATTGAAAAAAGTTGTGTTTCACTGAAGTCTCTTTTTGCACTTGTTCTTTGAAATACTGATCAAGACATTCATATGATAAATTTCAAGAAAAAATTGTCCTCTTAGTTCTCAATATGTAGAATATATTTGTTCTTTGTTGGGTGTTTAAAAGTGTATTTTTACATTTTAAAACCATTCTTCCCAATGTTGTTGATTTCTGTGAATGAATAAGAATTAATGTATTACTTTTGAAAAAAAGCATGAAGTTAATTAACTTTTTGGATTTATAATATCAAAATCAGTTCATATTTTGATTAACGTAACAACAGGAACATCAGCGTAAAGAAAATTCAATATATCAACAATTGATGAAGTAAATTTAATGGAATTTAATATAAATACAGTATTTTTTTCTAATTTTGACAAAGATTTATCAGAATTAAAAGGACATTCCATTCATAAAAATATGAGAATCTTTTTTTCCACTCTAAAATTTAGCAAACAAAACAAGTGTACATGTTGCAAATATCTTATCATCTGAAACTTAACAAAACATCTGAAAAATTACTTTTTTCATGTAGAACTAAAAATGGAATGTAGGAATAAATGATTAATTATATTTTAATTTTAAATGGCTAAGTAAATCACATTGAAATTAATAATAATAATATAGATTCCAATAATAATAATAACAATAATAATATTGTTGTAAGTGACTCACCTATGACACGAACATGGACTTACCCAAAGGGTACATATGTGGCAGAGTAAAGCTACTCAGTCGAGTAGTTCTAGAAACAGTCTTTGTGTATGCTGAACAAGGAAACCCTCCCATTGTATGTGATATATATTGCTGAATACAATCTGTTCCCTACATTTTTATACCTGTGTTGAGTTACTATTTATTGACCCTTTAACAGGTCATAACAAATATATACTCCAATAATAATAATAATAATAATAATAGTATATACTCCAAACCCTGAATAAATATAATGGAATTGGCTGGGTATAAAGATATTGTGCCAAACTGAACCTTAACTTTATGATTGCCTTTATAACACTTTATATTCAATTTACATTCTTTTCATTAGATGGATATACAGCTGAACTGGACCTTGAATTTTGTTAATCTTTAAACAAATATGTCTAAAGTGAAACTAAACAAAAACTATTTATAAGAAATAAAAAAAACAAAAAGTATTAATGAAAATAACTTATTTTGGGTATTTTTGTTATTTTCTGAGTTCTTCAGGATTTTATCTTTCTAGAAATGTAAAAATTAAGGAACTGGACATTTTTGTTCTTCAAATGAGCAGGGTGTAGCTGCCGCTAAAAACTGACCAGTTTAATTGTTTTATTTTTGTATGAATATTTTTGTTTGTATAAAGTAACTACCACCAAGAGTATTAAATTTAGGGTAGTTTAAGAGTTAACAGCATTTGGTGCAGAGCACTAGTTTCTGTGGTCTATGAACCCTAACCAAAAAGTGGAAAGGGGACCTTTAGTTAGATTAGCGCCGCCAGGCTGGGTAAAAAAAAAGATTGCATAGTCCACACTACATTCTCATATATATATATATATATATATATATATATCACTAGTAAGTCACCTTTTCCACAATATATATATATATATATATATATATATATATATATATATATATATAATATATATATACAATATATATATACATATATATATATGTTATGTATTTTAACAGCGTTATTTTTAAGGCATGTGTTATTAAATAACACGGAGTACTTTTTCTTTGTTTTTTGAGACCGATACAATCACAAACATAAAAAAAAAACCTACGCTAAACAATTACAAAACAACCCCAACATCAACATCTGCATTGGTGATAAATCCAACATCTACATTATAAAGAATAAAAGCGACTACAACAATAAAATCCAAAACATAATCAATGACAAAACAAAGTTTAAAATACTCACAAAAAAATCTGACTGACAATTCAAAAAAACAAATAAACAAAATCATCACTGCAAACAATGCAGAGATGGACTCTCAAAAACTCCCCAAAATAATAGGAGACTACAAACCAGGATACATTTATGGCAAAATAAAACCCCACAAAACAGGAAACCCTCTCCGACCAATAATCTCACAAATCCCCCTCTACATACCAAATAGCAGAAATTATCAATAACATAATTCAACCATATATTCCTAACAATTACAGCATAAAATCAACCTATGACTTCATCCAAATACTAATGTCTATGAGAAATATTCAGAGATGGGCATCTTTGGATAAAATTTCTAGTTAGTCCATAATAGTTCTATTGTACTTGAAATTTTTAAGGTAGTAAAAAACTCAGTTTAACTTAGATATAATAATTTTTTTTTGATTCATTAAATTGATGCAAAAAAACTTATACTTTTATACAATTATACTATATTTTTTATTACTACAAAAAAAAAAAATTTGCTATATTATTTATTTTTTGAGTTTTAAGAAAATGAATTTTAAATTTTAAAATCCTTTTTTAGGTTATTGAATTTATATATTTATATATATTTTTTCTATATATTCTTCAGGATAAGAATTTTCAAGAAATGTAAAAATTAGGGACCGGGATATTTTTTTCTTAAATGCTCAAAGGTCACCCCCCCCACACACACACACACATTCTGAATTGATAAAAAAAAGTATTTTTTCAAGTTTCTTTCATAAAATAAACTAATCCTTATAAAATTAAATTGTGGGAAAATAATTTGGTGAAAATTTCAATAAAATTGGACAATTCCCTGATATTTGGTAATTGTTTTAAAATTAAGAAATTTATAGGGATTGGCCCCTATATTTTTTACGGCATGTGGAATTGACCAAATTAAAATAATTAAGTTTTCTTAAATAACCAGTTTTACAATGGTATTGTTTTAATTGTTTTAAAATTAAGAAATTAAAAAAAAATTACCTCCATTTGCATTTCTTGCACATCATTATATATATATATATATATATATATATTTGAGAGTACGTAAATAAACAATGTGTTTATTTGATATGGCTTTTAGCCGACAATTTTTGGGGGATATGTGCTTAATTGAAGTCATACCTAATTTTGAAAATTGATTAGTTAATAATTAATGAATTTAGGCGGGCATACATATTCAAATGTAAGGCTAAACAAATCGAGAAAATGTCAATCTCTGAATGTACATTTTGACATATTAGGTCTCATCAGCAGTCGAGGTTTCGAGTCACACACGGAGCAGTCTCCCATGTCTATAACCTTTCTGATGAGACCTAATAGGTCGAAATGTACATTCAGAGACTGACATTTTCTCAATTTGTTTAGCCTTACATTTGAACATGTATTCCCACCTAAATTCATTAATTATTAACTAATTAATTTTCAAAATTAGGTATGACTTCAATTAAGCAGATATCCCCCAATATATATATATATATATATATATTTGCAGACCTTCTTCATTATATACATAAATATGCCTATACTAAAAAAAAGTATCATAGGTATACCCAAAATAAGAGTAAATTGCATTTGTAAGAAAATGATTTAGTCCCCCCGCCCCGGAAAATAATTTACCAAAAATCAGTGAATTTTCGGATTTTAATGAAATTTTCACTGTTTATTTATCAATGAATGATCTTTATAATGCATTACTTATTTTATTTCAAAACTTTCTCATTTTTTTCAGGTCACTTAATTTTGACCCACCCCCACCCCCCATGTGTGGGGCGTAACATTTTTTGCGAGTTGGTCCTTTTTTATACTAATTACAGTATAAATAAAGAGATAAAAGACCGAAGTTATGAATAGAAACAAAAAAATTTTACGGTTACTGTTCTATGAGAAAATAAGTACTGAAAATCGAAAAATAAAATGTAAAAAAATAATGAATAATTAATTTTTGGGAGATTTCTTTTTACTTATTTCAATAATTATTTAATTAGCTATTATTTTATAAAAGAAAAAATTATACATCGATATTTTTTCTGCTTAAAAACGGGGGGTACATTTTCAATAGTTTTTCTTCAAAAAGTACACTTTTTTCGAAAAAAATAAGGTTTGCATTGAGTAGATATTTATTTATAGAATCTAAATATATAACATTTTAAATTTAACATCAGGCTAAAGTATTTTAAATGAATTTTATATATTAATTTTTCATAGCAAAAATACTAAATTAAAGTTTTGAAATAAAATAACTGATGCATCTTTGAAAAAAAATTATCTCCCTCTGCGATTTCTGCACATCAAACCTTTTAACACATTTTGAATATTTTATCTGACGTTATATTTAATTAAAAGATAAGAATACAAAGCTGATTGCAAAGGATTGATTTTAACATGCATAAATATCTTGGATGGTTTGAAATATTCTTAACATTTCTATGAGTTATTTAATCAAATTACGATGTGATAAAAGATCTCGACAAAGAACATAAATGTTTTTTTTGTTTTTTTAAATCTTTCAAAATTACAGTAAATAATCTTACAATTAAAAAAAAATCTTAAGGGTGATTTAAATCTATTTGAGGGAAATATCTTTTATGATGAAAATAGTTTTTAAAAGATTTCACGGAAATTTAATCGGCTATGATTTCGATGGGTGACTTTGTTTTTAACACGGAAAGCTGGGAAAATAATATATACCAACTAAATGTTGAAATGAATTAGATTTTTATAATAATTGAATCAGTTTTCAAAAGAGTCCAGATATTTTTATATCCATAAAGTATTGTCAAAAATTACTTCAGTGGAAAAGAAATATTTTCAACATATTACTTTTTTTTTTGTTTGTTTTGTTTTTTGGTAAAGAAAGATAATACCCTGAACGTTATACTTACTTTTTTCCTTTTTCTTTTGTCTGATTTCGTTTTGGGGCGATACTACAAGAAGATGGAGAAAAAATCTAATATTTTAAATTGAACTAATCTTTTCTGGTTAAATGAAAAAGTGTCGTTGATTTGCAATAAATACAAAAACGTTTTCTTAAGAGCGATAAAACAAGGGACATAATTCCGATCCTTTTTCTCATTTATTTTGGAACATATTTTTCAATACTAAATATATTTTATTTATTTATTTTAATATTTACTTCAATGTGTATATTCTAAAAGTTTTTATTTTGTGAGAATGGTTAGTTTTAAAGTGGGGGCTCGTTTTACAATTTATGCATAAATTGGATCCTCCTTTTATGACCGTAATTTTGTTTTTTCGTCGACGATGATTAAAATCTGACGTTTTTATTTCAGAGTACCAAAGCCAAAAAGAAAAGAAATAACAACGAGAAAAGGTAATCTTGAACTTTTTACTCGTAAATTCATACCATAGAATTAGGCTTGGGCATTTTATGGTAGGAATTTACGAGTAAAAAGTTGAAGTGTAAAAACGAACCCCCACTTTAAAATTAAGCATTCTCACAAAATAAAAACTTTTAGAATATACACACTGAAGTGAATATTAAAATAAATAAATAAAATATATTTAGTATTGTAAAATAACGAGTGCAAGGAAAATAAAACATTGCAAAAACACGGACATAAAATGAGGGTTCAGTTTATTTTATGGTAGGAATATACGAGCAAATTGTTCTTTTTTACCGAAGAATAAACATTTTACAAACTTACATAATTAAAAAGATAAAAATAAAAATAAAATAAACGTGTTTTTTAAAGAAAGTTTCATATTCATTTTAAGAAATTAAATAATAAAGAAGAAAATGAATGTCACAATCATTTATTAAGCGAGATATGTTATTTTCATTACATCCACATTTCTTACACTTCATTGTATTCTTTAGAACAGCATTTTGCCCTTTTTGTGGTTTAGGACTGAAACATGTTTTATACTTTTATGTTAATACAATTAAATGTTATCACCCTGTATAAGGGCCAATCTAGCTCAGTAGGCAGAGCGGCTGACTGGAAACCACAAGTTTCCAGGTTCGATACCAGACCTCGCCAACTCAGCATAGGAGTAGTATAGGGATCTGTCTGATCAAGTGAGGAGCTGATGGTAGTTGTGGTGCTCCAACTCAGATGTCAAAACTATTCCCTTGGTCTAGCACTAGTGTTGTTGTTGGCACCATTCCATCCACTATGGACGATGGTGTAGAGTCCAAATAAATAGATTAAAACAAAATATATCTGCACAAGTGGCTGTGCAGGCCTATCCCTAAGTGACAGTATTTGGTGTACTGACTGAAAACAAACTGTGATGCTTTCTGGGGCTGCAGTTTTTCTCCCTCTTTCTGGTTATCTTTGCTGTTGAGGCTACTCTTCTCTCCACCTAAATCCTCTTTATGCCACACTTATCATTAAGACACCAAGGCCACTCAATTATTGGCAACTACATCCCATGTGTTTGTGTCAATGTAAGATATTCCCATGTCTTACCAGCAGACATCTTTAAAGCATAGGCATGGTCTACTTACTAATGATCTTTTAAGGATGGAGCATGTTCCTTTGATGGCTGCTATTTGTACTTCATCGCAGCTTGGCTTCCCTGGTATTGTTTCAAGGTATTTTTTTAGATTTTGTTTCACCAGTCCAGTTGCCCCAATCACAACGGGTATGATGTCTATTTCTTTCAGTGACCAAGTTGTTTTTAGGTCATTCTTGAGGTCTTGTATTTTGTGATCTTATCTCTTTCTTTCTCGCTCAGCTCTATTTAGGCATAGTCATTTGGGACAGCTACATAAATAATATGAGCAGTTTTTTTCGTTTACCCAGATGACAATATCTGGTTTAATGGCTTTGTCTTTATTATACTGCCTGTCTGGATTACTTTCTCATAGAACCAGTCACCTTTCCATTTGATGTTATTGGTGGAGGCTCATGTTCCAGATTTACTGTGTTCTCTCAAGCTGCATTTCTCCACAGATTTTCCAGTGGAGGTATTTGCATACTTTGTTAAATGTGTAGTGGCCATCTGCCAAAAGGATCTGGCAACCAGACATTAGATGACTTGGACTTTCAATGGCTGAGTGGCAGAATCTGCATTGGTCATTTTGTTTTATCAATCATTTTCTTGATCCATTTGTGAGTAGGCCTGGTCTTGTCCAACTGTGATGATTTGTTCCTCATCAAATGGTAGCTTACCATGTTTGAGCCATTGCAGTGAAGCTTCCTTGTCTATGTATTTCTGGTTTAATTCTTCCATAAATTTCCCTGCTCTCTTATTTTGTCGCCATCCTTCTTCCTGGTCTCATTTCCCGCTTTGAATATTCCTCCTCATCTTTCTTGCAATTAGGGTTGCGGGTAGTCATTATTCTCTGTAGTGTTCTTTAATTGGCCCCATTGAAGTTTTCTGCGAGTTTAGTATTTGATGTCTGTTGTGATAGACATTCGTTTTGGTGGTCCTTTACTAATGAGATTGTTTATCCCTTGAGCTTTTGATATACTGTCCCATGCTTAATATTGTGGCTCGGTATGCATGGTTGATTTCTATGAGACCTAAACCGCCCTCTCTTCTTGGTAGGTATATCCTGTCCATGCACTGATGTCGGTAGTAACCTTATTAGGGTTAGCATTTTCCTAGTGTGTGTTACCATGTGTGATTTCAAACTGGAACTTATGCGAAAATACTGATCCGCAGACTTCACAGAAAATGGTTTTCTCACCAGTGTGTGTTTGCATGTGACGTTTTAAGTTAAAATTGTCCTCTTAGTTCTCAATATGTAGATCCACACACATCAGATTAATACATTAATTCTTTGTTAGGTGTTTAAATGTGTCTTTTACATTTCAAAACTATTCTTCCCAACATAGTTGATATCTGTGAATGAATAAGAATCAACATATTTTTTTTTTTAAAAAGCATGAAATTCAAGAATTTTTTTTTTCAATTATAATATCAAAATCTGTTCATATTTTGATTAACTTAACAACAGGAACATCAGCATAAAGAAATTCAATATATCAACAAATGATGAAGTAAATTTAATGGAATTTAATATAAATACAGTATTTTTTTTCTAATTTTGACAAAGATTTATCAGAATTAAAAGGACAATCCATTTATAAAATATGAGAATTTTTTTTTCCACTCTAAAATTTAGCAAACAAACAAGTGTACATGTGGCAAATATCTTATCATCTGAAACTTAACAAAACATCTGAAAAATTACTTTTTTCATGTAGAACTAAAATGGAATGTAGGAATAAATGATTAATTATACTTGGATTTTAAATGGCTAAGTAAATCACATTGAAATTAATAATAATAATAAATAATAATAATAATAATATATACTCCAAACCCTGAAATATAATGGAAGTGGCTGATCATCAAGGTATCAAGCCAAATGAACCTTAACTTTATGATTGCCTTTATAACACTTTCTATTCAATTTACAATTGACAATTATGACAATTGATGTTCAATTTACATTCTTTCATTAGATGTACTGGACCCTGAATTTTGATAATCTTTAAACAAATATGTCTAAAGTGAAACTAAACAAAAACTATTTATTAAGAATAAAAAAAACAAAAAGTATTAATGAAAATAACTTATTTTGGGTATTTTTGTTATTTTCTGAGTTCTTCAGGATTTGATCTTTCTAGAAATGTAAAAATTAAGGAACTGGACATTTTTGTTCTTCAAAATGAGCAGGGGTAAAAAAAGATTCATAGTCCACACTACATTCTCATATATATATATAATATATATATATATATATATATCACTGGTAAGTCACTTTTCCAAACAAATAAACATTATATATATATATATAATATATATATATACATATGCTGTGTATTTTAAAGCATTAATTTTCAGGCATGTGTTATTAAATAAATGGAGTACTTTTTCTTTGTTTTTGAAACTGATACAATCACAACATCAAAAATCCTACTAACCCTGAACTAAAAACTGCCGCTAAACAATTACAAAACAACCGCAACATCACCATCTGCATTGGTGATAAATCCAACATCTACATTATAATGAATAAAACCGACTACAACAATAAAATCCAAAACATACTCAATGATAAACAAATTTAAAATACTCACAAAAAAATCCGACTGACAATTCAAAAAAAAAAAATTTAAAAAAATCATCACTGCAAACAATGCAGAGATGGGCTCTCAAAAACTCCCAAAATAATTGGAGACTACAAACCAGGATACATTTATGGCAAAAATAAACCAGAAACCAGGAAACCCCCTCCGACCAATAATCTCACCCCCCCCTACATAACAAATGCAAAAATAATCAATAACACAATTCAACCATATATTCCCAACAATTACAGCATCAAATCAACATATGACTTTATCCAAATACTACCCCCCCCCCGAATAACTACATAACTGCTTCCTTAGACGTCAACAATCTATTCACTAATGTTCCTGTATTGGAAACATTAGAAAATAATAATTAACAACGTTTACACCACACATCACTACCTCCTCCACCTATAAAACCAAAAATACTAAAAAAATCCAACTCAAATGCCACACACAAGTCCCGTTCCACGACCCCCTAGGGAAACTATATGAACAAAAAGACGGTATTTCGATGGATTTTCCATTTGGCCCGACCATATCCGAATACTAATGTCTCACATCGAAAAATAAAATATTTAACAGTCAAATCACTAAAACATACATATATACATGTTACATCGACAACATTTTTATAACCGCAACAATCTCCTGATGAACTCAAAATATTAAAATGCACCCTAAAAAAAAACTCTGTACTAAAATTTACAATAGAACACAATATCAACAAAAAAACTCGCCTTCCCAGACATACTTACCGATTCCAGTAAAAAAAAGCCGGATCACTGCATGACACTCAACAGGCTCCATTTCACACTTGACTCAGTTCTATCATATCTATCTCCATTTGTTCATATCTATCTAGTCATCTTCATATATATCTATCATATCTATCTCCATTTGTTCATATCTATCTAGTCATCTTCATATATATCTATCATATCTATCTCCATTTGTTCATATCTATCTAGTCATCTTCATATATACTATCATATCTATCTCCATTTGTTCATATCTATCTAGTCAATCTTCATATATATCTATCATATCTATCTCCATTTGTTCATATCTATCTAGTCATCTTCATATATATCTATCATATCTATCTCCATTTGTTCATATCTATCTAGTCATCTTCATATATATCTATCATATCTATCTCATTTGTTCATATCTATCTAGTCATCTTCATATATATCTATCATATCTATCTCCATTTGTTCATATCTATCTAGTCATCTTCATATATATCTATCATATCTATCTCCATTTGTTCATATCTATCTAGTCATCTTCATATATATCTATCATATCTATCTCCATTTGTTCATATCTATCTAGTCATCTTCATATATATCTATCATATCTATCTCCATTTGTTCATATCTATCTATATCATATTGTTTATCTATCTCAGTATATTCAAAACTATCTATCAATCTAGTCATCTTCATATCTTATCCATGTCGAAAAAAAAATTAAAATAATGAAAATACCAAAAAAAAAGAGATATTTTTTGCGTAAGTCATATTTAATATATATGTATATCACATTTACTTGTTGAAAATATACTGGAGGTGGGGTAAAATATCACATTAACTTTTCGGAAAAGCGCCCTAAGCTGGTTGTTTTTTGTTTTTTTTCAAGTGACACTGCATTGGCTACGTAGCTGGGGTTGGTTTTTCAGCAGTGACCAGGTATCAATTTTCGAGGCAGGAGACCAGGACGGTCTTCCTAATAAATTACCAAAACTTCATTAAAATAAGACTATTCCCTGATTTTGGTAATTGTTTTAAAATTAAGAAATTATAAAAAATATACCTCCCTTGGCAACTTTTGAGCCTCCCTACATTCTTGCATGAGTATTTACTAGGTATACCCCAAAAAATCGTCTGCTTTTAAAAACGAATTAAAATTATTAAATTTATTATTTAAGGACAACTTTGTCTAAAATAATAAGTAGTAACATTATGACCATCATTAAAAAAAGAAAAATATCATTACCAGGGGTCCCACTCATTTTAGGAAACCATTTTCCAGGATGTTTCCAGGACATTTCCAGGACATTTTAAAAATTTTCCAGGACAGCACTTATTTGCGGCAATTTTATAAATTTACTATTATGTCTAATATTGACACATTAAGCCAGTTTAATTCTTACTTTTCTATGATGCCGGGTTAATGAAGTATCTTGAGTTCATTATAGATGATGACTACATCTATAATTATTATAGAGGGTGTCTATAAAGTCAGTGTGCACTTTAAAGTTATAAATTCATTAAAGTGCAAACAGATTTTATGGACAAATGTACTATAAAATTGTCAGGCCTCCTGTTTTGCTTAGCCATGATCACCATTGCTGTTTTTTAAATTGGCAAATCAATTTAGATATTTTGCCTCTTTCCCTCTATGTTTAAAATAATTTTTTTTTATTGAATTTGTACAAATTTCAATAAATTCAATTTTAAATATTTACTGTACTGTGTTCTCACTTTTTATCGACAAATATATGGAGATATTTCCCATGCCCCTTCACTTATATCTATACTATATTTTACATACTATTATATATTAAAGTTATATTTCAAAGTTAAAATATTAGATAGTGAAGCACATTGGAAAAGAAAACATCTCAAAGAAGCATATGTTTGACTGTAGTGACCTAGGTATAGAGATGAACACAATATGGGAACCAATTATTAAAAAAACTAAATCAAATTGTTTTTAAAGTTAATTACTTTGAAAATAAAAATATTGAAAAAGACTGATGGCAAATTTTATGCATTGAGTTGCACAGGAAACTCAATAAACTTTTCTAAATATCATGATTCTTGTCGTGACACATGTCAGAATGATAGGCATGCAAAAACAATGGTCATCGTTTTTGAATGAGATCTTTGAAGGTTCTTCAACGCCTGTTTGATCAACTGTCAAACTGTTAAAAATAATTTCCCAGGTTGGATCATTACTATACTTGGATACAAAGGGAACACCTGAGGAAGGCTGGAGGATATAACAGCTGAAAACATTATATGTATATACGATACAAAAAGATGAGGACAACAATCCGAAAAATCAAAATTATTCCTATCAAACCTCATCTCAAAAAATATAGTCATGTTTATTTATGTTGTCATATTAGGCAGAATGGGGGAGGGGATTGTGTTTTGTACAAATTCATAAAAAAAAACGTTTTAAACAACAGGTTGTTTGATTTGTTTTGTTTTGTTTACAGCATATGCAACCTCAGTGGGTTATTTAATGCTGACAACTTTTTGAAATTAAGTAATTCTTAATGGATAATCAATTTTTTTATATATACATTTTTCTATTCAACCTATAAATGGGACCAATAACAGGTACTACCACTCCGGTAAAGAGTGGATTAGGAAGCAATGGTGATGAAGGGGTGCTCCAACATTCCCGCAGACCTCCAGAACTGGAACCTCACCATCAGATGGGACTTCAGCCACCACCACCTAGCACATATATAAGAAGGGTGATCATGGATTGATCGGAGGGCTCTCTCGAACCGCCCATTCTAACTAAGTATGGTCTAAGCTAGGTATACCCAATTTGTTAAAAGTCCATGTTTTTACAATACAAATATACTTCCCCCCCCCCCCCCCCGTTTCCATAAAAAATAAGGATGCTACTCAGGTAGAAAATAAGTATCGAAAATCAGAAAATCAAATCAAAATAAAAATTAAAAATAATTTTTAGATATTTTTTCAATTTTTTTTTTTTTTACTCATTTCGATAATTATTTAATCTTTATTTAATTATTTATCTTATAAAAGAAACAAGTATACATCAATATTTGCTCTGTTTAAAGGGGGGGGGGCACTAATTTTCAATAGAGTAAGTGACAAAAAATTATAGAGATTGATACTAAAAGTAAAGTAGTTATTAAAAAAAATATTTTTAAAATATGATAATATGACATTTTAAACTTAACATCATGATACTACTCTTTTCTTAAATGAATTTTATATATTAATTTATCATAGCAGAAATACCTAATTAAATCAAAAAGTTTTAAAATAAAATAACTGATGCATTATAAAATCCATTCATTGATAAATCAATACTGAAAATTTCATTAAAATCAGATAATTCCCAGATTTTTGGTAATTTTTTTTTTTTTTTCAATCTAGCGTTAAATTCATTTTGTAAACACGGATTATACGGCAACTCTATTGGCCATATTAAGTCATATTGATAAAATTGACCGAAAAAAAATAGTTTTAAATGTATTAAAAAATAAATTACATGAGTAATATTATTTTGCTTTTTGTACTGATGCTCATTATGTTACTACTTTTCGACTGAGACAAAAATTTGACCATAAATAATCAATTTAATTTTAATTAGTTTTTAAAATGAAAGTAGAACAAAAAAATAGGTTATCCTTAGTCTAAAGCAGAGTGTTGCATGTCATGGACTGCTCATCCACAAAGATTCCATCCTTAAGCATCATGGGTCACCACACTATGGCTAACAGGTGCCCATTGCAGTCGGTGTATCTAAAGACCCAGATGACAGGGCTAGAGAGCGGGTTATAAAATATCTAAATTGATGTGCCAATATAAAGCTGGTGGGGGCATAATTGTAGAATATCTACATATATTTCCTGATAAAAAAGTGAAAAATACAGCACGTACATATTTGAAATTTGAATTTGTTTTGTTAAAAAATTAATGGTAAAAAAAATTAAACCTGGGGAGGGGTAAAATATCTAAAATTGATTTGGTGATGAAAAGTGGGTTGGGGTGGGCATTGTAAAATATCTCGATTAATTTGCTGATAAAATGTGAAAAACTGACTCGGAAAATATCTATATTTGGCTAGAATTATGTCTTATGCCAGCAATTAAAAACAGTATAAATTAGGGCAGGAATCCGGGATGATAAAACGTTTAAAATGACCAATAGTACTATTCGCAGATTCCGTCCCGGCCTCCTGCCTTAAAAAACGTTAGCCGGTGATAGGTGAAAAAACAAACCCACCTATGAAATAAGTCCCCAGCTGAAGTGGTGCCTGCTGTATATGAAAAATATTTATCAATTGGAAGCGTTTTTATGGATTTTTTTTAGGTTTGAAGACGTTAAAAGTACGTCATATTTTTAAAAAGGTTAAAATATTTACATTTACTTGTCGAAAAAAGACTGGAGGTGATAAAATATTGCATAAACTTTTTGGGAAAGCGCTGTTTTTTGTGTTTTTTTAAATATTTTCAAAAAATATGGCTTACTTTTAACACCTTCAAAACACTAAAAAAATAATAATTTGTCGATAAAAAACCTTCAATCAACAAATTATTTTTTCATATAACAGCAGCCACCGCTTCAGCTTGGGACTTCATTCATAGCTGGGTTTGTTTTTTGATCTATACCAGAGGAGACCAGGATGAAACTTGCGAATAGTACCTGACCAATATTTCCGGAGTGGTGGGGGTAAAAAAGAACAATTTCCTCGTTATTCCTTTAAAATAAACTAAACCTCATTTTATGTCCGTGTTTTTGCAATAAATGTTTATTTTTTTTTGCACCCGTTATTTTACAATACTAAATTATTTTTCTTTATTTTAAATATTCACTTATATATGTATATCTAAAAGATTTTATTTTGTGAGAATGGTTAGTTTTAAGGTTAGTTTTAAAGGCTCGTTTTACAATTTAGGCATAAATTGGATCCTCTTTTATGACCGTAATTGTTTTTTCGTCGACGATGATTAAAATCTGACGTTTTTTATTTTAGAGTACCAAAGCCAAAAAGAAAAGAATAACAACAAAGGGTAAATTTCAACTTTTTACTCGTAAATTCCTACCATAAAATTAGGCTTTAGCATTTTAATGGTAGGAATTTACGAGTAAAAAGTTGAAGTGTAAAAATGACCCCCACTTTAAACTAAACCCTTCTCACAAAATAAAAACTTTTTTTAACTTCATTGAAGTGAATATTAAAATAAAGAATATAAAATGAGGGTTCAAGTTTATTTTATGATAGGAATATACGAGGAAATTGTTCTTTTTTACCTGGGTGGGGAGTATTATCACCGTAAAAAGAAACACTTACTTTAACTGAGTTGAAATTGACATTTGATGTCCTTGAATATATGCTTGAAGACTTGCTAGGAAGGTGTGTTCCCCAGTCCCACCCCGTCAACATGACTAAGCGAGGCCACCGATATAGTATCTAGCCGGTCTTGACTAAAGACGCTAACACTGCCAATCCTACATTGTGACAGATAGCTTGATCCCAACCCCACATCCGACAAACTACCGAGACTAAAATGGTTATCAACTTTTTGTCTTAGGAAATGTTTTTTACTTTCCCATAGTGTTTACAAAAATGTTTAACAAACTTTTTTGTGATGAACATTAATTTTATTTAATCTTTAACTGTATCTTTTTTTGAATTGTTCATTTTCAATTAAAATTTGTGTGTGTGTGCTATTCTATACAAATACAGAAAATTTCTTTTAAATGTTTCTAAATTTTAGAGGCAGAGGGGGAGTTTTGTTTAAACCGTAATTTATTGTTTTAAACCTTTCTTTAACGAATACCCTTATTATCTTTAGTCTGATTGAAATTCCTGACTTGTTCAGTGTCCGTTAATAAAAATAAATCAAAAATATTGCTACATTGATGAAAGCGAAAACTTTCAAATAGCCAACGCAGAAGCAATTTTTAACGGTTTAATGAAAATATTTATGACCAGTTTGGGAAATGTTGGTAGGTTCATTTGAGCAAAAACAAAACAAAAAAATAAAAAAGCGTCCTTGTTATTTTTACTAGTTATATTTGTTAACGGTAACTTAACATTAATTTTAGTCTCAGATAATTCAATTTTTCCAGGACAAAAAAAAATTTTCCAGGATTTTGAAAAAATACCCCTATATTTTCAAGGTTTACCAGTACTGGAAACAAAAAAAATTTTCCAGGTTTTCAAGTTTCCAGGACGCCGTTGGGAACCCTGATTACATATGGCAGTTTTATTCTTCTTAATACATTTAAGGGATTTGTTTTGGTCAAGTTCTACATGATCCAGCCATTCTGGTCGTTTTTCAATGGTTTTAAGTGCTTGTTACACTTTAAATGTAAACGTTGGCAATTACAAAATAAATTACAAAAATCAGGTATTATCCGATTTAATTGAAATTTTCAGTATTGATTTATCATTAAGGAATTTATAAGGCATTAGTTTATTTCATTTGGAAAAACTTTAAAATTTAGTATTTTTGCTATGAAAAAACTAATATATAAAATTCATTTAAATATAAAAAGCCTTAATGTTAAGTTTAGAATGTTATATTTTTAGATATCTAGAAATAAATATTTAATTTAAATGCAAACCTTATTTTATTACATTTTTATTATTATATTTTTATTACATTTAATATATTTTATTACATCAAAGTATCTTTTTGAGAAAAACTTGATTGAAAAACTCCCTTGTTTAAACAGAAAAATATTGATGTATAATTTTTTCTTTCATAAGATAATAGCGCAATCAAACTAATGATTGAAATAGCGTAAAAAAGAAGAAATCTCCAAAAAATTAATTATTTATTATTTTTTTTTTACATTTTATTTTTCGAATTTACAATACTTTATTTTCTCATAAAAAAGCCCACCTAAAAAGATTTTTTTTTTTTATTTCTATTTTAACTTGGTCTTTTAAACTCTTTATTCATACTGTAATTAGAAAACTATAAGACCAACTCGAAAAAAACCATGTTAGCAACCCATCATAGGTAGGGGTGGGGGAACGTGCAAATTTAAGTGACCTGAAAAATTGAAGAAAGGAATTTTAAATAAAATAAGTAATGCATTATAAAGATCATTCATTGATAAATAAACACTGAAAATTTCATTAAAAATCCGATAATTCCCCTGATTTTTTGGGCAAATTATTTTCTGGAGGGGGGCTAAATTCATTTTGTCAAAGGCCCATTTTGAGTATACTAGTATTTACTTATACCTGCTCATTTTTTTATTATCTTATTATATATATTCTGAATTTATCTAAAAACAATTTAATTAAAAAAAAATAATAAACTAGTCATTATATTAATAAGTCATTAACGAATAATTAGAGGTGAAAATTCAATTAAAATCGAAAATTTTCCTGATTTTTGGTGATAGTTTGATAATTTTAAAAACAATCATTTAAAAAATATTATCTCCCTTTGCGATTTCTGCACATTAAACTTTTTAACACATTTTGAACATTTTATCTGACGTTATTTTTAATTAAAAGATAAAATATAAGTTGATTGCAAAGGATTTTTTACATGCATAAATATTTGAATGGTTTTGAAATATTTTAACATTTTATAATTATTTAATAAATTCTCGATGTGATACAAAGATGATCGACAAAGAATAAATGTTTTTTTTAATCTTTTAAAAATTACAGTAAATAATCTTACATTAAAAAAAAATCTTAAGAGGTTATTTGAATCTATTTGAGGGAATATATTTTTATGATGAAAATAGTTTTAAAGATTTACAGAAATTTAATCGCTATATTTCGATGGGTGACTTAGTTTTTACACGATAGCAGCGAAAATAATATACACTAAATGTTGAAATGAATTAGATTTTTATAATAATTGAATCAGTTTTCAAAAGAGTCAGATATTTTTATATCCATAAATGTATTTCCAGGCAAAATTACGTTTTTTGTTTGTTTGTTTTTTGGTAAAGAAATAATAAATACTTAACGTTATACTTACTTTTTCCCTTTTTCTTTTGCCTGATTTCTTCTTTGGGGCGATATACACGTTAAAGAAGATGGAGAAAAAATATAATATTTTAAATTGAACTAATCTTTTCTGGTTAAATGAAAAAGTGCCGTTCTCGTGCGCATATATACAAAAACGTTTTCTTAAGAGCGATAAAACAGGGATCAATTCGATCTTTTTTCTCATTTATTTTGGAACATATATTCATCCTTCTAAGACGAAATAAACAAAATACATTTCTATACGTTGCTATATTCAACGAAAATTAGAATTTTTTAAATTTATGAAAAAATAAAAAGAGATTACTATATGAGCTAAATGCTAATAAGAATAAAAGGAATAAACATTTTTACAACACATTAATTAAAAAATAAATAAATAAAAAAAATAAAGTGTTTTTAAGGAAAGTTTCATATTCCATTTTGAGAAATTAAATTAATAAAGAAGAAAAAACATGAAGTGTCCAAATTAATTCTATTAGGTGAAAGTTGTTCAAATAAACTTCTCTGAAAGATTTGCCTACAATCAAACACATAAAACAATTACCTCCCTGACAAAAATTAGATATATAAATAATTAGAATTAAAATAATTTCACAGAGGGTAAGGAGCAATAGGATTACAGGGATGCTACTTCTCCAACGAGGATTGGGAGGAGAGAGTGAGAGAGAGGAGGAGAGATAGCAGGAGAGAATGTTTTAGAGAGAGAGAATGTTTCATAAGTATAAAGCCAAAGAATAGTAGAGAGGAGAGAGAGAGGCGAGGAGAGAGAAGAGAAGAGGAAGGATTTCTAGTAATTAAAGCCAAGAATTTAGAGAGAGAGAGGGGGGGTTTCCTAGTATTAGAAGCCCAAGAATAGAGAGAGAGAGAGAGAGAGAGAAGAGAGAGAGAGAGAGAGAGAAAGAGTTTCTAGATTAAAGGCCAAGAATAGAGAGAGAGAGAGAGAGAGATGAGGAGAAGAGAGAAGAGAGAGAGAGGTGAGATGTTCAGTATTAAAGCCAAGGATGAGGAGAAAGAGGGAGAGAGAGGATACTATATGATTTCTAGTGTATTAAAGCCAAGGGAGAGAGAAGAAAGTATATATATATAATAGTATATATATATTACTAGTATTAAAGCCAAGGATAGAGAAAGAGAGAGAGATGTTTCTATGGTATTAAAGCCAAGGAATAGAGAGAGAGAGAGATGAGAGGAGAGAGAGAGAGAAAGAGAGGGGGGAATATGATAGGCTATTCAATAAAAATGCTCCGTATATGTTGTTGTTTAGTTTGATGGTAATATTCAATCTTTACGATTCATTTAATGTTGAATCAATTCATTTTTGAACACAAAGGACCAGGAATTGCCTTACTGTAA
>CM042151.1:76950858-76972858 GCA_023376005.1 Doryteuthis pealeii | reverse complement strand
TGAGACGGTACTTGATCATCTTGAAGAAAAAAAAAATCCGTTTCCTAATTTTACATTTTTTTTTTCGATTTCTTGAAAGAAACATATTCTGAAGATATAGAAAAACATGAAATTAAAAAATATATTTCAACTACCCTAAAAAAGTGATTTTACCAATTTAAAATTTATTTTTTCAGACTCCAAAAAATAATTGTAGCAAGTTTTTTTTTTCGTAGTATTAAAAAGTAATTTCTTTTGATTCTTTATTATACTGTAATTAGTATGAGAAAGGGCCAACTCACAAATAATGTTATGCCCCACCAATATATAATATACTATAATACTATAATATATATACTATAATAATGATATATAATTTTTTTTTTGGCAATGTGTTATTAAATAACATGGAGTACTTTTTCGTCAATTTATGAAATTGTATTTTTCTCCTTGTCTGCGACCTTTCTGCTGGTTTGGATCCGTTTGTACAGAATATATTCCCATACTGTTATCCATTGAGCGCTTGTTGACTGTTTCGCCAGTTGTCATCATGGGCATATAGTTAGTTTAGTTCATATTTAGCTCTTTATTTATGTTTTTATTAAATTTTGGAGTTTATTTTTATTTAAAAGGGGATTGTAAGTTAAGGTGGTAGTGTGTGTTGTAGTTATTGAATATATTAATATTGTGTGTATCCGATCGAATCCTATTATTCATGTTAGGTTTTTTTATTTTATGCATATTGCTTCAAGGATCTGTAGGCTTCTTCTTATTATTTTGTAGATAATTTTAGTGTTTTCAGTGAGAATTTTTCTAATATCAGGGAGGTGGATTTTTCTGGGTGTTTTTTTTAAGTGTTGTTTATGGCGCTAGTGCAGAGATAGTGTATGCGAGCCGGGAGAGTGTTGTAGTTGTATGGCTAATGTAGCTATTAATATAAGGTTTATTTTCTGAGGGGACTCTCGAATGGGAAAGTGAATCTATAGACTACATTCGTTTGGCTTAGGGAATTTTTAGGGGAGTTTGTGTATATTTCATGAGGAGGTTTGATGTTTGAATTTGGTGTAGTAGATAATTAGTTTTAATTTTTGTTGTTGGTTGACAAGATTGATGTGTCTGTGTATGATGTTGGTTATTACATGTTCATCTGATTTGTAGTTTTTGTGCATTGGTTTCTGTAGTAGAAGATAATTTGGTTATTATTGCTGTGGGTTGTTATTGTTATTTTTGTGGATGGTTATGAGTATAGTTTTATTTGTTGATCTACACTTGTTAGGGGAAGTTTTTGTTGTGACTGTTTGTTTAATATAAAGAACTTCTTTGAAGAATACTGTTTTAGATGAGAAATGTGAGAAGCGTTTTATGAATTAGATTTTAATGAGGACTATTTTATATGTCGGGGCATTCACTATGGTAATTAAATGAGATTTAGCTGGGTTTTTTTTTCTTTCTATATTGATTGTAATGAATTTTTGTTATAGAATCGTAAGTACATCTAAGAATGTTGGATTATCACCAATGCAGATGTGATGTTCTGGTTAGTTTTGTAATTGTTTGCGGATTTTAGTTCAGGGTTAGTAGGGTTTTTGATGTTGTGATTGTATCAGTTTCAAAAAAAAGAAAAGTACTCCATTTTATTTAATAACACATGCCTGAAAATTAAAATGTTAAAATACACACAGTATGTATATATATATTATAATATATATATATATAATGTGTATTTGTGGAAAAGGTGACTACCAGTGTATATATATATATATATATATATATATATATATGAGAATGTAGTGTGGACTATGATCTTTTTTTACCCCTGCTCATTTGAAAGAACAAAAATGTCCAGTTCCTTAATTTTTCATTTCTAGAAAGATCAAATCCTGAAGAACTCGAAAAATAACAAAAATACCAAAATAAGTTTATTTTCATTAATACTTTTTGTTTTTTTTTATTCTTATAAATAGTTTTTGTTTAGTTTCATTTAGACATATTTGTTTAAAGATTATCAAAATTCAGGTCCAGTTCAGTGTATATACATCTAAATGAAAGAATGTAAATTAAAATTCAAGTGTCATAAAGGCAATCATAAAGTTAAGGTTCATTTGGCTCATATCTTTGATACCAGCCATTCCATTATATTTATTCAGGTTGGAGTATATATTATATATATTATTATTATTGGAGTATATAGTATTTTATTTTATTATTGATATATATATTTATTAATTTAATGTGATTTACTTAGCCATTTAAAATCAAATAAATTAATCATTTATTCCTACATTCCATTTTTGTTCTACATGAAAAGTAATTTTCAGATGTTTTGTTAAGTTTCAGATGATAAAATATTTGCCATGTACACTTGTTTTGTTTGCTAAATTTTAGAGTGGAAAAAAAATTCTCATATTTTATAAATGGAATGTCCTTTTAATTCTGATAAATCTTTGTCAAATTAGAAAAAAATACTGTATTTATATTAAATTCATTAAATTTACTTCATCAATTGTTGATATATTGAATTTTCTTTAGCTGATGTTCCTGTTGTTAGTTAATCAAAATATGAACTGATTTTGATATTATAAATCCAAAAAGTAATTAAATTCATGCTTTTTTCAAAATAATACATAATTCTTATTCATTCACAGAAATCAACACATTGGGAAGAATGTTTTAAAATGTAAAAATACACATTTAAACACCCAACAAAGAACAAATATATTCTATCTATGTGTGTGGACTACATATTGAGAACTAAGAGGACAATTTTTCTTGAAATATCATATGAATGTCTTGATCAGTATTTCAAAGAACAAGTCAAAAGAGACTTCAGTGAAACACAACTTTTCTCGATTATAGAGATGAGAAATAAAAAAAAAAAAATTATTAATGTCCTCAATTTGTAGACCATCACTATAAACATGGTCTGGAAATATAAAAAGACACATTCATACACTTGCTAGGAAAAAAATATCTTGCTATGTGTAGAGGCCTTGTAAAACACAACTTTTCACCACTGTGCAGATCAACATTTTCAGAAAATCAGATACTAAAACAGATATGGAACACGATCAGAAGTGGAAATATTTTCTTGTAAAAATTGTGGATCCATATTTCCAGTGAGTTCATTTGAATTGCACACATGCAAACACACACGACAGAATCCATTTTCTTGTGAAGTCTGTGGATCAGCATTTTCATACCCTCCAGGTTAAGAGAAGACACATGCGAACACACACTAGTGAGAAACCATTTTCTTGTGAAGTCTGTGGATCTGTATTTTCTTTGAGTTATGACTTAAAAGCTCACATGCGAAACACACCATGGAAGAACCATTTTCTTGTGAAGTCTGTGGATCAAGCATTTTCTTCTAGTTCCACCTTAAAATGTCACTGGAACACACACTTGTGAGAAACCATTCTTGTTGAAGTCTGTGGATCAGCATTTTCTACTAGTCCACTTAAAATGTCACATGCGAACACACACTGGAAGAGAAACCATTTTCTTGTGAAATATGTGGGTCCACTTTTCACAAAGATCCAGTTTGGAAACCACATGCGAATACACACTGGAGAGAAACCATTTTCTTGTGAAATCTGTGGATCACTTTTCAGAAAGATCAACTTGAAAGCCACAGCGCGAACACACACTGGAGAGAAACCATTTTCTTGTGAAGTCTGTGGATCTGCATTTTCTTGGAATACCTCCTTAAAAATCACATGCGAACACACACTGGAGAAAAAACATTTCTTGTGAAATATGTGGATCTGAATTTTCATGGTATAGCCAATTAAAAGATCACAGCAACCCACACTGGTGAGAAACCATTTCTTGTGAAGTCTGTGGATCAGCATATTCACGGAATGACAGTTTGAAAAAACATATGCGAACCACACTCGTGAGAAACATTTTCTTGTGAAGTCTGTGGATCTGCATTTTTGCAGAGTCATCATTTGAAAGTACCATGCGAACAACACTGGTGAAAAACCATTTTCATGTAAAGTCTGTGGATCTGCATTTTATATAGATCCAACTTAAAACTCACATGCGAACACACACTGGGAGAAGCCATTTCTTGTGAAGTCTGCGGATCAGCTTTTGCTGAGAATTCCAGTTTGAAATTACACATGTTAAAACACAACTGGTGAGAAACCATTTCTTGTGAAATATGTGGATCTGCACATTTTTACTAGATCCAACTTAAACGTCACATTCAAACACACCACTGGAGAAAAAAAATTTTCTGTGAAGTCTGCAGATCAGTATATTGCTGACAATTCCAGTTTGAAATCACACATGCGAAACACACACTGGTGAGAAACCATTTTTCTTGTAAATATGTGGATCTGAATTTTCACGGAATAGTCCGATTAAGAAGATCACCATTGCGAACCCACACTGGTGAGAAACCATTGCTTGTTGAAATCTGTGGATCAGCATATTCAATGAATGACAGTTTAAAAAAACATGTCGCAATCCACACCTGGTGAAGAAACCATTTTCTTGTGAGTCTGCGATCTGCATTTTTGCAGAGTCATGATTTGAAACTACACATGCGAACAACACTGATAAAAACCATTTCATGTAATGTCTGTGGATCTGCATTTCTTCAAGTTCTATCTTAAATAGACACAAGACATACCACACTGGAGTGAAACCATTTCTTTGTGAAGTCTGTGGATCAGCCAATTTTCACAAAGGTCCACGTTGAAAAGCCACATGCGAACACACCACTGGAGAGAAATCATTTTCTTGTGAAGTCTGTGGATCAGTATTTCACATAAATCCAGTTTGAAATGCCCACATGCGAACACATACTGGTGAGAAACCATTTCCTTGTCAATATGTGGGTCCTGCATTTACTAATAATACCATCTAAAAACTCACATGCGAACACACACTGGAGAAAAACCATTTTTCTTGTGAAATATGTGATCTGAATTTTCACGGAATAGCCGATTAAAAGATCACATGCGAACCCACACTGTGTGAGAAACCATTTTCTTGTGAAGTCCTGTGGATCAGCATATTCACGGAATGGACAGTTTAGAAAACACATGCAACCCACACTCGTGAAAAAACATTTTCATGTAAGTCTGTGGATCTGTTTTTCTTTCACTAGTTTCCAAATTAAAACGTCACATGCGAACACACACTGGATAAAACCATTCTTGTGAAGTCTGTGGATCAGCATTTTCACAGAGTTGCACTTTGAAATCACACATGCAAACACACCATGTATGAGAAACCATTTCATGTGAAATATGTGGTTCTGCATTTTCTAGGAGTTCTATTTGAAATCACACCCATGAACACACTGAGAGAAGTTGAAAAGCCTAATAGACTTACCTCAAATTTATTCAGTCTCTCTGCAAAGGTATTTGATAGTATATGGTATAATGATACTTTCCCCTTGGAAGTAAACCCTGACCAAACTTCCTTTCATCATAGCTAAGCAATCGATATAATGGTGCACCCTCTACTAGTTCTGCTTACACAAGTAATATACTAAGCTGGATACCCCACCAAACTAGCCTAATACTAGTCGGGTATCAGGCAAGACAATTTAAGGGCCCCTATAAAGAGAAAACTATAACATAGCTAGGTTATTCTCTGCTGTTTCACTTTCTCAGATTTTGAGAAGTGGGGCAAAGGAAAGAAAGAGAATTGAGGATCTAATAATACCTCCATCCTAAAAATGGAAGTGTTAAATATATATGAATAAATAAATCAAGTGTTAGAAAAGAGAGAAGCAATCAAAGGAACATGCTCCATCCTAAAACAATCCTTAGTATCACAGCACTGTAATGAAACCAAGTGTTAGTTCACGGGCAGGATCCATTGGCTCTAAAAATACTAAAGAGAAAAAAAAAGTGAGAAACCATTTTCTTGTATTTCTTTACAATCTTAAAAAGTATTTAATGGTCGAAAGATATAGAAAAAACTTTCTAAATATGTAATTTTTATTGGTTTTCACTCATTCAGTTATTTTTTACGAGTTCCAAACCATATTTTGTTCAACAGCTGAAAACAAACAATTGCACCGTTTTTTTTTTTAGGATAAATTTTACATGCTGTTTTGTTTTTCAAAATCAAAGTGGTTAATCTTATGAATATTCTTGAAATTTTGCACTCAATTAGAAGACACCTGGAAATACAAACGTGGCTTTTTTTCTTATTTCTTGACCCATGGAAACGAAAATATGAGAGGGCAAAGTCCAGCTATTTGTTTAAAAAATGTAAGCGAAGCAAAAAAAAAAAGCATATGTCCTAATATTAGAGAGTTTCAAAAATTTATTTGTATAAAATTTGTGAAATTTACAGATTGCTATACCGTCAGAATTTGCTCTGAAAGTTTGGATTTGAAGAAAAACTAATTTACATGACTATAATTTTAATAGTCTTTCCTTACTAAAGATTCTATTATGTTTTTTTGTTTGGACTGTTAATTATTTAATGAACACTTCAAAGATTAAAGAAGATTAGATATTTAATTTGTTCTGTTAAGTAAAGGGTCAGGTGCTTGCCCAATAATTGATTTGACAAAGACAATCTTATAGTTTCTAGCTTGACATGACAATCAATTTGCCCTTCTGAACCAATTATAGCTAAGTTGATGTTGCATATCACGGTACCATTTAGTACCTGGGCCAGAGACCACTCAGTATTACAATCCTGTCTAAAGCAACACTATACCTGATTCTCCATCCACACACATATGCATGCATTGCAACATACATGTTATATATTACTGTATGCTATTCATGTTCTTTATACTAATACATTATTCTATGTACTAGACATGAATCTTTGATGAGTTGTTGTGTACCTGAAACATGTACACAAACAATTTCCTTATTATTATTCATTATTATTAATTAAAAAAAAAAAATTTAATTCTGGGATTTTTTTTCATTTCTTTTGCATTTGCATGTTCTTTTTCAATTCAAAGACAAATTTTATTTAGACTATCACCAAAAAATCTGACAAAGAGTATAATTTTTCCTTAAAACACTTATTCATTTATTGATTATAAAGATGTTCGTCTCGGCTTGTAAGTAAGATTCTGCCCGTATGAGTTATGTTCCTTAGACCCGTTCCAGTATTTATTGTAAATATATGCATTTTCGCTATTATAACCAATCATTTCCAGTGTTGTGAGTCTGCGGTAATTTCAAGTTCTTTTTCCACTTCTGCTCTACCGCAACAGACGTGTTCGTCAACCTCTAACCCTCTCCATCTCTGAAGATTATTCTAGCAACACAGTAAGAGAGAAAACATCTTTCTTTTCTTAAGTTATTATATACTTATCTGACTATTGTTACTGCTATTTTCTAGCCTTATTCTTTTATTGAAGCTCCTTTTAGATATTTTTGTATATATAGTATATGTGAATATACTCATTCCCGTAGCTTGCTGTTCCTTGTGTTAAGACTTTGTCTTTTAGTATTATTATTCATTATTATTAAATGTAAAAGAAAAAAGTGAATTCTCAGATTTTTTTTCATTTCTTTGTATTTTGCATGTTTTTTTGTTTTCTTTTTAAGTCAAAGCATAATTTTATTCAGCATTACCGAAAAATTAACAAAAGAAGTATTACTTTTTCTTTAAACCAATTATTCATTATTTCTTTTACTTAGACATAGAAAATTCAAAGACATCTGTTTTCCTATAAAAATGTTATTTTGTTTCAGTTAGTAATAAAGTGTCTTTTTTTATTATAAAGTGTTCTTGATTATTTCATTTCATTTCCATGAAGTCTATGTACGATTATTTCTCAATAGAAAATTCAAAGACATCGTTTTAACTATAAAAATGATTATTTTTCTTCATAGGTAGTAAAGTGTAATGGTTTATTACAATGTGTTCTTTGATTATTCATTTCCAGGAAAATCTGTGTATGACTAATTATTTCTCAATAGGATTTTTTTAGTAACTTGGATATAGAAATTGAAATAGTTTACTATAAAAATGTTATTTTGTTTCAGGTATAATATAGTGTAATGGCTGTGTAACACCTATGGCGGGTCGGGGGAGGAGGGGTCATTTGCACATCATTACTGCATCTCCTTGCATATTGCTACACTTCCATCTTCTCGCTGGCCATGATTTGTGTTATTGCTCACTACTTCATGACCACTACACATTGTGACACTCTGTGCTAAAGCACCCCTGTGGGGTCCCCTGCCGAAGGGAACCATCAAATATTACAAAGAGAAAAGGAAGAACAAACAAAGTAAAGTTAGGTGTATTTATTACTTTTATAACACCTTTGTTTGACCAACAAAAGCCAAACGTTCTATGCCCATGCTTATACATTCCTACACTTATCCATACATACACACCACACACACAACCACACACACACAATATTATATATATATATATGTATGTATGTATAATATATATTATATATTTATATATATATTATATATACACAGCATTGGCATCTCCAGTCATACACAAAAACACACACATATCTATACTTATATGTAGCTGGACTTACTACTTATTCATATTAGCCCACTATACAGGTATTATACACAAACACACAACTGCACTGATGCATTGTGCCATAGCCGATATAGAAAATATATAATTAAAATCTTTCTTTCATTTTTATTGAAAAACATTTAGTTTCAATTTGTTTTATGGCATATCAATCTTGCTGGTCATTTGATGCCAACAAAGTTGAAATTAATTGATACTTAATGGATACACTAATTACTCATTTTTCTATTTAACCATAGATGAACCCTAACAGGTACTACCTGTCCTGGTCAAAGTAGACCTAGGAACAATAGTCATGAAGGGGTCTCAAATCCTCAGACTCCAGAACTAGAAAACTCACATCAGATAGTTTAACATCATTCCAGGACATGAAATCCTCAACCACTGCCTTCTAGCACATATATGAAAAAAAGTTTAGGACTTGCTACGCTACAAAAGCAATAGGGGGGCAATCACATACGTCTAGGACTTGACATGACCAGCCAATTGATCGGATGGGCCTCTCTGACTGCCTATCTAGCCGAAGGTCTAAAGTGAAGTGTTGCATTGCATGGACAACTTATCCATCAGGTCCCTTCTTGAGCATCACAGAGTTGCTACCCACAGTCAACAGGTGCTCCATTGGGAGGGGTTGTTACCCATCTAAAGAGGTCAGTCGGTATAAGTCTACAGCACCCAGCCAATAGGACAGGAAAAACATTTGGTCTTGAACTACTTCACTTTAGTTGATAAAAACATCCTTTTATCTGTCCAATTTTTCTGTTTTTAAAAAAAATATTTTGATAGCAACTTTGTCTATTGGTCCAAGCTGGAAAGTGCTATTTTGCTCTCATTTTTCTTCTAGTAGAACATTTTCGTTTTAGTGGAAAGAGCATCTAGTGGTGAGGCTACATTTCTGAATCTCTGGGGAATCGTTAAACAAATAACAAAAATGAGAAATGTCTTGATTTTACTTACACGAAATCAACAAAAAAAAAAATCACTCCCTCCATTATCAATATCAAATGTGCAAATTTCAGACTTAATCGAAGGGTTTATTACATATCTCAAAAACTTCCACTTCTGTGATATGACATATTATACGAATCCGATGGCAGATAACACAAATGTGCTGGATTGCACCAGCATATTCTTCATCCTCTACGAGAGTTGTCTTCATTGTTTAGGTATGTCAAGTGGATGTAAAATGGCCACATCCAAAAGATCTTTTGTATGGTGAATTAGTAAAAAGGCTCCTGATTGTAGTAGACCATGCCTATGCTTTAAAAGATGTTCTCGGTTAAGACATGAGATATCTTACATTGACACAAACACATGGGATGTTGTTTGCCAAAAATTGAGTGCTTGGTGTCTAATGATAGTGTGGCATAAAGAGATTTAGGTGGAGAGAAGAGTAGCCTCAACAGCAAGATAACCAGAAAGGGAGAGAAAAAACTGCAGCCCCAGAAAGCATCACAGTTGTTTTCATCAGCTACACCAAATACTGTCACTTAGGGATAGGCCTGCACAACACTTGTGCAGATATATTTATTTATTTATTTGGACTCTACACCATTGTCCATAGTGGATGGAATGGTGCCAACAACAACACAGTACTAGAAAAGGAATATTGACATCTGAGTTGTAGCACCACACCTACCATCAATTCTCACTTGACCACACAGAATCCATGTGCTACTCATACGCTGAGTTGCCGAGGGCCGTTTCGTACCTAGAACCTGTGGGTTCCCAGTCAGATGTTCGTGCCTACTGAGCTAAACAGCCCTTTACAGGATGATAACATTAATTGTATTAACATAAAAGGATAAAACATGTTCAGTCCTAAACCACAAAAAAGGGCAAATGCTGTTCTATAAGAATACAATAAGTGTAGAAATGTGGATGTAATGAAAATAACATACCTCGCTTAGATATAAATGATTGTGGACATTGTCATTTTCTTCTGTTATGTATGTTTAATTTCCTTTAAAATTGAATATGAAACTTTCTTTAAAAAACACTTTTATCTTATTTTTTATTTTATCTTTTTAATTATGTAAGTTTGTAAAATGTTTATTCTTTTATTCTATTTCATTTAGCTTATATATAGCTATGTGCAAATTAAGGCCTATTATGTAAAAGGGTGATCACAGGAAATTCTTCTAAAAATCATATAAAATAAACTAACGATCCGATTGTAATAAAACTTTCGGTTTATGAAGTAATAAAAGACGAACTTTATTGTAAATAAATTTTTACTAAATTGAAAAGGCTAATAATTTTTTTCGTTAGTTTTTGTTTCGCGTATTGATCCCCCCAACTAAAATCTGATATTTTTTTTAATAGTATATGAATAAATTTTACATTTTTGGAAGGACAATGTAATGACATAACATATATAAAAAAGATAATTTGCTAATAAAACAGTTTTGGAAATAGGGCATCTTAAACATTGAAACATAAAATCTCGTAAATAAGAAAAATATGTATTTTTTTTTTTTTTTAATTGTTAGATTATTTTCAAAAGAATTTTATATTAAAAGTTCGTATTGTGTACATTTTTATTTTATTTTTCAGAGATTTTCAGAGATTTTTTTAAAAATTTATACAAAATGTAAAAATAATACTTTTGTTAATGTATAACAAAATCGTATCATTACTCAAAGAAAATTTGTATAAAACCATATCTCGCTAAAAATGATGACATAATATAAAACATTTTTATTTTTATGAATTTTTGAAAATAATGTTTGAATTAAAAATTGTCATCAGAATGATTACGGAAGCATCTAAGCGAAACAAACGTAGTTTTCATTTTCACTGATGTGTTATGGGAAAACAATTCAAATACGGTGACCCGGGCAATTTATACCTCTGTGAAAGAGAACCCAAAACAGTGTTTGAAAGAAATCTATTTATTTTATTTGGACAAATAGTTGGAAAACATATCCAACATATTTTTTAAATAAAAAATTAAAAATCTTAAATTTGATAGTACCGTGATTGGCTACAAAAATAATATTATGAGAATTATTTATTATTCAGAAATTAATGACGAGGAAGATTGCGAGTTACAAAATTTGAAATAGGGGCAGGACTATTTGAATAAAGATTTGTTCAATTATGGATTAAATTTTTAAAAATTTAAAAAACGTATAAAAACTACAAATTGAATTTAAAAGACTTCACCTTTGAGGTATGTTATGGTTTATATACTTTTTTAATAATTTAATAGATGTATCGAAAAAAAAAGAAAGAAAAAGAATTTATTATTGATAGAAATTTTATTATAAATAATTTCTAACATTCTAATTTTATTCCCAACTCTCTTTTTCAATAATATTAAGAGTTAAATCGTGAGCTAAATTAGTTAATTTGTTTTTGCTTTCAGAACATATTTTTATTTTGTATAATCTTCCATACTAACAAAAGTGCACACCGTCAAGATGGGACAAACTGTCAACAAAGCGAGCAAATTTACGACAATTTACGGCATTTACTTTAAAAAATTCGCAAAAATTAGGTTTTATGTAAGAGAAGTTTTGCCTTTTTCTTTTTTATAAACATAATCTTGGAATGTTTTTATATTAAACGTAAAAGAAAACATAAAAAGTTAATTTTCCATTCTATTGAATAATGGAAGGGAGTGATTTTTTTTTGTTGATTTCGTGTAAGTAAAATCAAGACATTTCTCATTTTTGTTATTTGTTTAACCGATTCCCCAGAGATTCAGAAATGTAGCCTCACCACTAGATGCTCTTTCCACTAAAACGAAATGTTCTACTAGAAGAAAAATGAGAGCCAAAATAGGCACTTTCCAGCTTGGACCAATAGACAAAGTTGCTATCAAAATATTTTTTTAAAAACAGAAAAATTGGACAGATAAAAGGATTTTTTATCAACTAAAGTGTAGTAGTTCAAAGACCCAAATGTTTTTCCTGTCCTATTGGCTGGGGCTGTAGACTATACCGACTGCACCTCTTTAGATGGGTAACAACCCCCTCCCAATGGAGCCACCTGTTGACTGTGGGTAGCAACCTGTGATGCTCAAGAAGGGAAACCTGATGGATAAGTTGTCCATGACATGCAACACTTCACTTAGACCCTTCGGCTAGATAGGCAGTCAGAGAGGCCCCATCCGATCAATTGGCTGGTCATGTCAAGTCCTAGGACGTATGTGATTGCCCCAACCCTATTGCCTTTGTAGCGTAGCAAGTCCTAAACTTTTTTCTCATATATGTGCTAGAAGGCAGTGGTTGAGGATCTTCATGTCCTGGGAATGATGTTAAACTATCTGATAGTGAGTTTCTAGTTCTGGAGGTCTGAGGAATTTGGAGCACCCCTTCATGACTATTGTTCCTAGGTCTACTTTGACCAGGACAGGTAGTACCTGTTAGGGTTCCATCTATGGGTTAAATAGAAAAATGAGTATATTATGTATCCATTAAGTATCAATTAATTTCAAAACTTTGTTGGCATCAAATGACCCAGCAAGATTGATATGCCATAAAACAAATTAAACTAAATGTTTTTCAAATAAAAATGAAAGAAAGATTTTAATTATATATTTTCTATATCGGCTATGGCACAATGCATCAGTGCAGTTGTGTGTTTGTGTATATACCTGTATAGTGGGCTATATGAATAAGTAGTAAGTCCAGCTACATATAAGTATAGATATGTGTGTGTTTGTGTGTAGACTGGAGATGGCCAATGCTGTGTATATATATATATATATATATATATATATATAATACATACATATATATATATATATATATATATATATATATATGTGTGTGTGTGTGTGTGTGTGTGTGTATGGATAAGTGTAGGAATGTAATAAGCATGGCATAGAACGTTTGGCTTTTGTTGGTCAAACAAAGGTTATAAAAGTAATAAATACACCTAACTTTACTTTGTTTGTTCCTCTCTTTCTCTCTTTGTAATATTTGATGGTTCACCTTTCGGCAGGGGACCCCACAGGGGTGCTTTTAGCACAGAGTGTCACAATGTGTAGTGGTCATGAAAGTAGTGAGCAGATAACACAAGATCATGGCCAGCGAGAAGATGGAAGTGTAGCAATATGCAGAGAGATGCAGTAATGATGTGCAAATGACCCCCTCCCCCGACCCGCCATAGGTGTTACACAGCCATTACACTATATTACTACCTGAAACAAAATAACATTTTTATAGTAAAACTATTTCAATTTTCTATATCCAAGTTACTAAAAAAATCCTATTGAGAAATAATTAGTCATACACAGATTTTCCCTGGAAATGAAATAATCAAAGAACACATTGTAATAAACCATTACACTTTATCACCTATGAAAGAAAAATAATCATTTTTTATAGTAAAACAGATGTCTTTGAATTTTCTATTGAGAAATAATCGTACATAGACCTTCATCGGAAATGAAATGAAATAATCAAAGAACACTTTATAATAAAAAATGACACTTTATTACTAACTGAAACAAAAATAACATTTTTATAGGAAAACAGATGTCTTTGAATTTTCTATGTCTAAGTTAAAAAGAAATAAATGAATAATTGGTTTAAAGAAAAAGTAATACTTCTTTGTTGAATTTTTCGGTAATGCTGAATAAAATATGTCTTTGACTTAAAAAAGAAAAACAAAAAAACATGCAAAATACAAAAGGAAATGAAAAAAAATCTGAGAATTACACTTTTTTTCTTTTACATTTAATAATAATGAATAATAATACTAAAAGACAAAAGTCTTAACACAAGGAAACAGCAAGGCTACGGGAATGAGTATATTCACAATATACTATATAATACAAAATATCTAAAAGGAGCTTCAATAAAGAAATAAGGCTAGAAAATAGCAGTAAACAATAGTCAGATAAGTATATAATAACTTAAGGAAAAGAAAGATGTTTTCTCTCTTACTGTGTTGCCTAGAATAATCTTCAGAGATGGAGAGGGTTTAGAGGTTGACGAACACGTCTGTTGCGGTAGAGCAGAAGTGGAAAAGAGACTTGAAAATTACCGCAGACTCACAACACTGGAAATGACTGGTATAATAGCGAAAATGCATACTATTTACAATAAATACTGGAACGGGTCTAAGGAACATAACTCATACGGGCAGAATCTTACTTACAAGCCGAGACGAACACTTTATAATCAATAAATGAATAAGTGTTTTAAGGAAAAATTAATACTTCTTTGTCAGATTTTTTGGTGATGCTAAATAAAATTTGTCTTTGAATTGAAAAAGAACATGCAAAATGCAAAAGGAAATGAAAAAAAATCCCAGAATTAAATTTTTTTTCTTTTACATTTAATAATAATGAATAATAATAAGGAAATTGTTTGTGTACAGTGTTCAGGTACACAACAACTCATCAAAGATTCATGTCTAGTACATAGAATAATGTATTAGTATCAAGAACATGAATAGCATACAGTAATATATACATGTATGTGTGCACATGCATGCATATGTGTGTGGATGGAAGAATCAGGTATAGTGTTGCTTTAGGACAGGATTGTAATACTGAGTGGTCTCTGGCCCAGGTACTAAATGGTACCGTGATATGCAACACTCAACTTCAGCTATAATTTGGTTCAGAAGGGCAAATTGATTGTCATGTCAAGCCCTAGAAACTATAAGATTGTCTTTGTCAAATCAATTATTTGGCAAGCACCTGACCCTTTACTTAACAGAAGACAATTAAATATCTAATCTTCTTTAATCTTTGAAGTGTTCATTAAAAAATTAACCAGTCCAAACAAAAAAACATAATAGAATCCTTTAGTAAGGAAGAACTATTAAAAATTATAGTCATGTAAATTAGTTTTTTCTTCAAAATCCAAACTTTCAGAGCAAATTCTGAACGGTATAGCAATCTGTAAATTTCACAAATTTTATACAAAAATAATTTTGAAACTCTCTAATATTACGGACATAGTGCTTTTTTTTTTTTGCTTCGCTTACATTTTTTAAACAAATAGCCTTGGACTTTGCCCTCTCATATTTTCGTTTCCATGGGTCCAAGAAATAAGAAAAAAGACCACGTTTGTATTTCCAGGTGTCTTCTAATTGAGTGCAAAATTTCAAGAATATTCATAAAGATTAACCACTTTGATTTTGAAAAACAAAACAGCATGTAAAATTTATCCTAAAATATGGTTTGAACTCGTAAAAAATAACTGAATGAGTGAAAACCAATAAAAATTACATATTTAGAAAGTTTTTTCTATATCTTTCCGACCATATAAATATTTTTAAGATTGGTAAAGAAATACTCAAGAAAATGGTTTCTCACTTTTTTTTTCTTTTAGTAATTTTTAGAAGCCAATGGATCCCTGCCCGTGACTAACACTTGGTTTCATTACAGTCTGTGTATACTAAGGATTGTTTTAGGATGGAGCATGTTCCTTTGATAGCTCTCTCTTTTCTAACACTTGATTTATTTATGCATAATATTTACACTCCATTTTAGGATGGAGGATATTATTAGATCCTCAAATTCTCTTTTCTTTCCTTTGCCCCACTTCTCAAATCCTGAGAAAGTGAAACAGCAGAGAATAACCTAGCTATGTTATAGTTTCTCTTTATAGGGGCCCTTAAATTGTCTTGCCTGATACCCGGACTAGTATTAGGCTAGTTTGGTGGGGTATCCAGCTTAGTATTATTACTTGTGTAAGCAGAACTAGTAGAGGGTGCACCATTATATTCGATTGCTTAGCTATGATGAAAGGAATGTTTGGTCAGGGTTTACTTCCAAGGGGAAGTATCATTATACCATATACTATCAAATACCTTTGCAGAGAGACTGAATAAATTTGAGGTAATGTCTATTAGGCTTTTCAAATTCTCTCAGTGTGTTCATGGGTGTGATTTCAAATAGGAACTCCTAGAAAATGCAGAACCACATATTTCACATGAAAATGGTTTCTCATCAGTGTGTGTTTGCATGTGTGATTTCAAAGTGCAACTCTGTGAAAATGCTGATCCACAGACTTCACAAGAAAATGGTTTCTATCCAGTGTGTGTTCGCATGTGACGTTTTAATTTGGAACTAGAAGAAAAAACAGATCCACAGACTTTACATGAAAATGTTTTTTCACGAGTGTGGGTTTGCATGTGTTTTCTCAAACTGTCATTCCGTGAATATGCTGATCCACAGACTTCACAAGAAAATGGTTTCTCACCAGTGTGGGTTCGCATGTGATCTTTTAATCGGCTATTCCGTGAAAATTCAGATCCACATATTTCACAAGAAAATGGTTTTTCTCCAGTGTGTGTTCGCATGTGAGTTTTTAAGATGGTATTATTAGTAAATGCAGACCCACATATTTGACAAGGAAATGGTTTCTCACCAGTATGTGTTCGCATGTGGCATTTCAAACTGGATTTATGTGAAAATACTGATCCACAGACTTCACAAGAAAATGATTTCTCTCCAGTGTGTGTTCGCATGTGGCTTTTCAACGTGGACCTTTGTGAAAATGCTGATCCACAGACTTCACAAGAAAATGGTTTCACTCCAGTGTGTATGTTCTTGTGTCTATTTAAGATAGAACTTGAAGAAAATGCAGATCCACAGACATTACATGAAAATGGTTTTTCACCAGTGTGTGTTCGCATGTGTATTTTCAAATCATGACTCTGCAAAAATGCAGATCCGCAGACTTCACAAGAAAATGGTTTCTCACCAGTGTGGGTTCGCACATGTTTTTTT
The DNA here is from genome assembly GCA_023376005.1 of Doryteuthis pealeii. NCBI lineage: Eukaryota > Metazoa > Mollusca > Cephalopoda > Myopsida > Loliginidae > Doryteuthis > Doryteuthis pealeii. The sequence continues at coordinate 76,955,670 of CM042151.1, read as the reverse complement.
AAACTGTCATTCATTGAATATGCTGATCCACAGATTTCACAAGAAAATGGTTTCTCACCAGTGTGGGTTCGCATGTGATCTTTTAATCGGCTATTCCGTGAAAATTCAGATCCACATATTTCACAAGAAAATGGTTTCTCACCAGTGTGTGTTCGCATGTGTGATTTCAAACTGGAATTGTCAGCAAATACTGATCTGCAGACTTCACAAGAAAATTTTTTTTCTCCAGTGTGTGTTTGAATGTGACGGTTTAAGTTGGATCTAGTAAAAAATGCAGATCCACATATTTCACAAGAAAATGGTTTCTCACCAGTGTGTTTTAACATGTGTAATTTCAAACTGGAATTCTCAGCAAAAGCTGATCCGCAGACTTCACAAAAAATGGCTTCTCACCAGTGTGTGTTCGCATGTGACGTTTTAAGTTGGATCTAATATAAAATGCAGATCCACAGACTTTACATGAAAATGGTTTTTCACCAGTGTGTGTTCGCATGTGTACTTTCAAATGATGACTCTGCAAAAATGCAGATCCACAGACTTCACAAGAAAATGTTTTCTCACGAGTGTGGGTTCGCATATGTTTTTTCAAACTGTCATTCCGTGAATATGCTGATCCACAGACTTCACAAGAAAATGGTTTCTCACCAGTGTGGGTTCGCATGTGATCTTTTAATTGGCTATACCATGAAAATTCAGATCCACATATTTCACAAGAAAATGTTTTTTCTCCAGTGTGTGTTCGCATGTGATTTTTTAAGAGGGTATTCCAAGAAAATGCAGATCCACAGACTTCACAAGAAAATGGTTTCTCTCCAGTGTGTGTTCGCGTGTGGCATTTCAAAGTTGATCTTTCTGAAAAAGTGGATCCACAGATTTCACAAGAAAATGGTTTCTCTCCAGTGTGTATTCGCATGTGGCTTTCCAAACTGGATCTTTGTGAAAAAGTGGACCCACATATTTCACAAGAAAATGGTTTCTCTCCAGTGTGTGTTCGCATGTGACATTTTAAGGTGGAACTAGTAGAAAATGCTGATCCACAGACTTCACAAGAAAATGGTTTCTCACAAGTGTGTGTTCGCATGTGACATTTTAAGGTGGAACTAGAAGAAAATGCTGATCCACAGACTTCACAAGAAAATGGTTTCTCTCCAGTGTGTGTTCGCATGTGAGCTTTTAAGTCATAACTCAAAGAAAATGCAGATCCACAGACTTCACAAGAAAATGGTTTCTCACTAGTGTGTGTTCGCATGTGTCTTCTTAACCTGGAAGGGTATGAAAATGCTGATCCACAGACTTCACAAGAAAATGGATTCTGTCCGGTGTGTGTTTGCATGTGTGCATTCAAACTTGAACTCACTGGAAATATGGATCCACAAATTTTACAAGAAAATATTTCCACTTCTGATCGTGTTTCCATATCTGTTTTTAGTTCTGATTTCTGAAAATGTTGATCTGCACAGTGGTGAAAGTTGTGTTTTACAAGAGCCTCTACACATTAGCAAGAATATTTTTTTCCATTAGCAAGTGTATGAATGTGTCTTTTTATATTTCCAGACCATGTTATAGTGATGGTCTACAAATTGAGGACATTAATAATTTTTTTTTATTTATGCTCATCTCTATAATCGAGAAAAGTTGTGTTTCACTGAAGTCTCTTTTTGTACTTGTTCTTTGAAATACTGATCAAGACATTCATATGATAAATTTCAAGAAAAAATTGTCCTCTTAGTTCTCAATATGTAGATCCACACACATCAGAAGAATATATTTGTTCTTTGTTGGGTGTTTAAATGTGTATTTTTACATTTTAAAACCATTCTTCCCAATGTTGTTGATTTCTGTGAATGAATAAGAATTAATGTATTACTTTTGAAAAAAAGCATTAAGTTAATTAACTTTTTGGATTTATAATATCAAAATCAGTTCATATTTTGATTAACGTAACAACAGGAACATCAGCGTAAAGAAAATTCAATATATCAACAATTGATGAAGTAAATTTAATGGAATTTAATATAAATACAGTATTTTTTTCTAATTTTGACAAAGATTTATCAGAATTAAAAGGACATTCCATTTATAAAAATATGAGAATTTTTTTTTCCACTCTAAAATTTAGCAAACAAAACAAGTGTACACCTGGCAAATATTTTATCATCTGAAACTTAACAAAACATCTGACAAATTACTTTCTTCATGTAGAACAAAAATGGAATGTAGGAATAAATGATTAATTATATTTTGATTTTAAATGGCTAAGTAAATCACATTTAAATTAATAATAATAATATATACTCCAATAATAATAATAACAATACTAATATATACTCCAATAATAATAATGATAATAATAATAGTATATACTCCAAACCCTGAATAAATATAATGGAATTGGCTGGGTATAAAGATATTGTGCCAAACTGAACCTTAACTTTATGATTGCCTTTATGACACTTGATGTTTAATTTACATTCTTTTCTTTAGATGTATATACAGCTGAACTGGACCTTGAATTTTGTTAATCTTTAAACAAATATGTCTAAAATGAAACTAAACAAAAACTATTTATAAGAAATAAAAAAAACAAAAAGTATTAATGAAAATAACTTATTTTGGGTATTTTTGTTATTTTCTGAGTTCTTCAGGATTTGATCTTTCTAGAAATGTAAAAATTAAGGAACTGGACATTTTTGTTTTTCAAATGAGCAGGGGTAAAAAAAAGATTGCATAGTCCACACTACATTCTCATATATATATATATATATATATATATATATATATATCACTGGTACGTCACCTTTTCCACAAATACCATATATATATATATATATATATATATATACATACATGTTGTGTATTTTAACAGTTTTAATTTTCAGGCATGTGTTATTGAATAACACAGAGTACTTTTTCTTTATTTTTTGAAACTGATACAATCACAAACATCAAAAACCCCAACTAACCCCCGAACTAAAAACCGCCACTAAACAATTACAAAATAACCAGAACATCAACATCTGCATTGGTGATGAATCCAACATTCTTAGATATACTTACCGATTCTATTAACAAAAAATTCATTACATCAATATAGAAAGAAAAAAAACCCAGCCTAAACTCCATATTAATTACCATAGTGAATGCCCCCTGACATATAAAATAGTCCTCATTAAAAATCTAATTCATAGAACCTTCTACATTTCCTCATCTAAAACAGTATTCTTCAAAGAAGTTCTTTATATTAAACAAACAGTCATCAACAAAAACTTCCCTAACAAAAGTGTAGATCAACAAATAAAACTATACCTGCATACCATCCACAAAAATAACAATAACAACCCCAACAGCAATAATAACCAAATTAATCTTTACTACAGAAACCAAATGCACAAAAACTACAAATCAGATGAACATGTAATAACCAACATTATACACAGACACATCAAATCTGTCAACCAACAACAAAAATTAAAACTAATTATCTACTACACCAAATTCAAAACATCAAACCTCCTCATTGAAAATAACACAAACTCCCCTAAAAATTCCCTAAGCCAAACGAATGTAGTCTATAGATTCACTTTCCCATTCCGAGAGTCCCCTCAGAAAATAAACCTTATATTAATAGCTACATTAGCCATACAACTACAACACTCTCCCGCTGCCTCGCATACACTATCTCCGACACTAGCGCCATAAAACAACACTTAAAAAAAAACACCCAGAAAAATCCACCTCCCCCGATATTAGAAAAATTCTCACTGAAAACACTAAAATTATCTACAAAAATAATAAGAAGAAAGGCCTACAGATCCTTGAAGCAATATGCATAAAAATAAAAAAACCTAACATCAATAAAATAGGATTCAAAGTCGGATACAACATATTAAATATCTTCAATAACTAACACACTTAACTTACAATCCCCCTTTTATAAAAAATAAACTCCAAATTTAATAAAAACATAAATAAAAGAGCTAAAATATGAACTAAACTAACTTATATGCCCCATGATGACAACTGGCGAAACAGTCAAAAGCGCTCAGGATAACAGTATGGGAAATATTCTGTACAAACTGGATCCAAACAGCAGAAAGGTCGCCAGACAACTGGAAAAAAATACAAATTCAATAAATGACGAAAAAGTACTCCATGTTATTTAATAACACATGCCAGAAAAAAAAAATTATATATATATATATATATATATATATATATATATGTATATATATTGGGGGCATAACATTATTTGTGAGTTGGCCCTTTCGATACTAATTACAGTATAAATTAAGAGATTCAAAGAAAAATATACTTTTTAATACTACGAAAAAAAAAACTTGCTACATTATTTTTTGAGTCTGAAAAAAATAAATTTTAAATTGTAAAATCACTTTTTTAGGGTATTGAATTTATATTTTTTATTTTTCATTTTTTTCTATATTCTTCAGAATATGTTCTTTCAAGAAATGAAAAAAAAAAAATGTAAAAATTAGGAAACGGGATTTTTTTTTCTTCAAATGATCAAAGTTTACCCTCCCCCCACTACATTATAAATTGATAAAAAAGTATTTATTCAAGTTTCTTTAATAAAATAAACTAATCGTAATAAAATTAAGTTGTGGGAAAATAATTTAGTGAAAATTTCATTAAAATAGGACAATTCCCTGATTTTTGGTAATTGTTTGAAAATTAAGAAATTTAGAAAAATATTACCTCCCTTTGCAATTTTTGAGCCTCCCAACATTACTGCATGTGTATTTATTTGACTAGGGTGACGTCGGCAAACTGTAGCCTTACAAATGGCGTTTTGAT
>CM042151.1:76884089-76950758 GCA_023376005.1 Doryteuthis pealeii | reverse complement strand
CGAGAGGATGAAACCTTAAGCGAGTTTATGATGTGTAAATAAATGTTTTTTTTTTTAAATTGAACTATGTAAAAATGCAGATTCACACATTTCACAAGAAAATGGTATCTAACTTTTTTTGTTTCATTTTCTTATTAAGATTTTTTTAGAAGTCAAGGGGCCCCTGTCCTGGGGCTAACACTTGATTTCTTTATAAATAGTATTTATATCCTAATGATCTTTTTAGGATGGAGCATGTTCCTTTGATAGCTGCTATTTGTATTTCACAGCAGCTTGGCTTCCCTGGTATTGTTTCAAGGTATTTTTTTAGATTTTGTTTCATTTTTTTAGATTTTGTTTCATTTTTTTGGATTTTGTTTCATTTTTTAGATTTTGTTTCAATTCAGTGTGTGTTCTCATGTGAAGTTTTAAGTGGGAACTCAGAGAAAATGCTGATCTGCAGACTTTACAAAAATATGATTTCTATCCAGTGTGTGTTTGCATGTGTGATTTCAAATCCCAATGCTGTGAAAATGCTGATCCACAGACTTTACAAAAAAATGGCTTCTCGCTAGTGTGTTTTCGCATGTGACATTTTAAGTTGGAACTAGTGGAAAATGCAGATCCACAGAAATCACAAGAAAATGGTTTCTCTCCAGTGTGTGTTCGCATGTGTGATTTCAAACTGAACCTACGTGAAAATGCCGATCCGCAGACTTCACAAGAATGTGGCTTCTCTCCAGTGTGTGTTTGCATGTGATATTTTAAGTGGGAACTTTGTGAAAATGCAGATCCACATTCTTCACAAGAAAATGGTTTTTCACCAGTGTGTGTTCGGATGTGTAATTTCAAGTCACAACTCTGTGAAAATGCTGATCCACAGACTTCACAAGAAAATGGTTTTTCCCACAGTGTGTGTTCGTATGTGTATTTTCAAATCAGATCGCTTTGAAAATGCTGATCCACAGATGTCACAAGAAAATGGTTTTCTCACCAGTGTGTGTTCGCATGTGTATTTTCAAATTGGACCTCTGGGAAAATACTGATCCACAGACTTCACAAGAAAATGGCTTCTCTCCAGTGTGTGTTCGCATGTGATCTTTTAAGTGGGAACTAGAAGAAAATGCAGATGCACAGACTTCACAAGAAAATTGTTTCTCTCTAGTGTGTGTTTGCATGTGTATTTTCAAATTAGACCTCAGTGAAAATACTGTTCCACAGACTCCACAAGAACGTGGCTTCTCTCCAGCGTGTGTTTGCTTGTTATACTTTAATTGGAAACAATGAGAAAATAAAGATCCACAGACTTCACATGAAAATGGTTTCTCAACACTGTGTTTGTACATGTGTTTTCAAAGTGTCATTCCGAGAAAATGCTGATCCACAGATATCACAAGAAAACGTTTTTTCTCCAGTGTGTATTTGTATGTATCTTCTTAAAGTGGAAGTGTTTGAAAATGTGGATTCACAAACCTCACAAGAAAATGATTTCTCTCCAATGTGTGTTTGCATATGTGCTTTCAAACTTGAACTCACTGGAAATCTGGATCCACAAATTTTACAAGAAAATACTTCCGCTTCCGATCATGTTTTCATATCTGTTTTCATTTCTGATCTCTGTGAAAATGTTGATCTGCACAGCGGGGAAAAGTTGGGTTTTACAAGAGCCTATTTTTTCACTTGTTCTTTTAAATGTTAATTCAAGGAAAATGTTCATATACTGCATTTCAACTCTGTTAATTTGCAGATCTACACATAAGCAAGAATATTTTTTTTTTTCCTGTTTGAATGTGTCTTTTTTATATTTCCAGACTATGTTAAAATGCTGGTCTGCAAATTGAGGAGATTTATTTTTTAGATTTTTGCTGATCACTACAACGGAGAAAAGTTTATAATCGGATTGTTATCAGTAATAAAATAATCAAATATTTATCTTGATTTCTTTTTCCTATGTGAATCTGTCAAGATTATTTGTTTAGAATAATAGAATTAAATATACTACCACAAATTGTTTCGTCAAATTTTAAATTGTAATATTTTCTTTTTCAATAAGAACTTTTGAATTTTCCATGTAATTAATGACTTTGTGAAATATTAAATTGTTAATACCAGTTACTCCCCTTTTATTTGTAACTTTTTACAATTATCAAATGTTTTATTCTACTTTAAGTAAAATTTCTCAATTCATTAACTTTTTGATAATCTTTTCCCTGTAAAATTTTTTTTTACTTTCCACCATTCTCCTATCCTAAAAATACTAAACTTCAATTAGTTTTTTCACGGTTAAAATATTAATTTAGAATAAACTAATCATTTAGGTTGGTTAGTTGGGTTTCACTGGAGTCTCTTTTTGCACTTGTTCTTTGAAATATTTATAAAGAGAAAACATTCAAATGATAAATTCCAAGAAAAAGAATTGTCCTGTGAGTTCTCAATATGTAGATCCATAACATCAGAAGAATATATTTGTTCTTTGTTTGGTGCTTAAATGTGTCTTTTTACATTTCAATGCCATTCTTCTCCAATGCAGTTGATGTCTGTAAATGAAGAAGAATTAACATATCATTTAAAAAACAACCAAGGAACAAGACTCAAGAATTTTTTGGTATTGTGATATAACAATCAGTTCATATTTCAATTAACTGCATAACAGGTACATTAAAATAAAAAATAAAATTATTCAACCATTTGCTTAACATCTTTTTTCTTATTCAATAATTCAACAAATAATGAAGTAAATTAAATGGAATTTAATATAGATACATTTTTAAATTATTTTGACAAATTTATCTGATTTAAAAGGACACTTGGTTTTTAAAAATATGAGAAAATCTTTTCCACTCTAACATTTAGCAAACAAAACAAGTATAATTGTGGCAAACATTTTATCATCTTAAACTGAATGAACCATGGGAAAAACACTTTTTCATGTAGAAATGAATGGAATGTAGGAATAAAGGATTAATTATATTTTTTTTATTTCAAATGGCTAAGTAAATCACAATGAAAAAATAATAATAATAATAATAATAATAATAATAATCAAGATGATCTCATGGAATAATTCATGTGTTATGAGAAAATAAATTCATATATTTTAATACAAATTATTCAAAGCAGAACAAATAACTTCAGGCAAAAGAATTTTATTAAAATAAATGTAATTGTTTATTAAAGAGTTTGTGTGATGCCAGTACTGTTATATTCTGGGTATGAAAAATGATCAAATGAAAAGGAAACAGTTTTGAATTAGGTCAATAAAACGAGACAGATTAATTAATAATAATAATTGTAATAACTTATATTTTGCTTAAAAAAGACCAATTTTATTAAAATAAATGAAATTGTTTATTCAAGTGTTTGATGGATTTCATTAAGAGAACATTCAATTAATTTTTTTTTAAATATGGCTGTTTAGAAAATATCTGTTTAGAAGAGAAAAATTAAAATGTGAAAGGTAGTGAAATGGGTTTAAATTTGGGGCTCAATTTACAACAAGGTGCTAATCAGGACCTTGACTTAGTGATTGTCTTTATGACACTTGATGTTCAATTTACATTCATTTTATTTAATAAAATATACTACTGAACTGGACCCTGAATTTATGTTAATCTTTAAACAAATATGTCTAAAGTTAAACTAAATTCTTAATGAAGAAATGTCTAAAGGAAAACTATTCATAAGAGTTGAGTATTATAAGCTCATAATATGTTTGAAGTAACATCAGCAGGAGCTTAAAGCTCCGCCCACAAATCTTTTCCCGCTATTTGTAACAGTTCTGTTCAGTTCATAATAAATTTTTGTTGAATCAACCTTGTGTGTGCTCATCTCATCACTTTCTCTTTTATTTATTGTAAATTCTTTTTTTCTCATGCAGAAGCTGGGTTACTGAAATTTTGAATGCAGAAACGCACCAAAATTTAAAAAAGATGGTATGAATATTGCAAAAGAAATACACACGACACAAAATATTACCGAAATAAAAGAAAAGAAAATTCAGTCAACTCACTGAAAGACACAGATGAAAAGAAATTCATTTCTTTTCACTGTAAGTACCTTTAAAAAATTTTTGAAGATGATACATTTAATTTGCTAGTAGATTGTGGAGCTACAACTCACATAATTACAGATAAAACAAAATTTTTTCATTTTAATGAAGATTTTAATGCCTCACAACATACCATTGAACTTGCCGACGGTACCCGAAATACAGGTTTGGTACATGCAAAAGGCAATGCAAAATTTTTAATAAAAGATAATAAAGGCAATACTCATGAAACATTAAAAGATGCATTATATGTTCCATCCTATAAACAAAATATTTTTTCGGTACAGTCAGCGACCCAAAATGGCGCTTCCCTCCATTTTTACAAAAATGGCGCCAAACTCAAGACACCTAATGGATGTGTATGTAATATTAAAAAACAAGGAAAGTTATATTTCCTAAACAACATAAAAACTATAAACGAACTCATACTTTAAAAGAATGGCATAGTATTCTTGGACATTGTAACAAAGAAGATGTTTTAAAATTAGAACAAGCTGTAAAAGGCATGAAAATAAGTGATAAAAATAAATTTGATTGCAAAACTTGTACTTACGGGAAAATGTGTCAAAACAGAAATACAAAGGCCAATAAAAAAGCAAATAAAATACTTGATTTGATTCATTGTGATTTGGCAGGTCCTATTGAACTAATTTCAATAAATGACTCAAAATATGCACTAATGTTCATTGATGACTACCCAGAATTAATAGTGATTTATTTTCTTAAACATAAATCAGAAGCAGCAGGTGCAACAGAAAACTTTTTAGCTGATATGTCACCCTATGCATCTGTGAAAAGATTAAAAATGGACAATGCCCTTGAATTCACTTGTACAAAATTTTAAAATATTCTAGTAAAGTTAAAATAAAACAAGAATTTTCAGCTCCTTATTCACCACACCAAAATGGTACTGCTGAAAGATCATGGCGATCACTTTTTGAAATGGCAAGATGTTTATTGAAACAATCTAAATTACCAAAAAACTTGTGGAATTATGCAATCAAATCATCAGCTTATATAAGAGATAGATGCTTAAATAAAAGAACTGGAAAAACTTCTTATGAAATGTTCACATCTCAAAAACCTGACATAAGCAATATGCATACATTTGGTAGTACATGCTTTGCCCATATCCAAAAAGAAAGAAAATTGGATCCAAGGAGTGAACAAGGAATTTTTGTTGGATATGATCCAACAAGTCCAGATTATCTTATTTACTTTCCAGACAGAAAAGAAATTAAAAGAATAAGATGTGTATCTTTTCATGAAACTCAACAATCTGATGAAGAAGAAAACAGTTATTTTGACTACCCCATGAATAAAAACACTGAATCACTAAATGATAATAATGAAGAACTGGAAAATAAAAACACTGAATCACAAAATGATAGAGAAGAAAAACTTTCTAAACGAAAAATTAATAAACCCAAATATTTGGATGATTACATATTAGACGATTCAGACAACTCAGACACAACAAACTGTTCTATTGATTATTGTTATAGAGTAAGCAACATTCGACAAAGCTATGAAGAAGCCATCTTATCTACTGAAAAATTAAAATGGGAAAAAGCAATGAATGATGAAGTAAATGCTCTTAAAAAAATGGGACTTATGAACTTACCCCGTGTACCTCAAAACAAGAAAGTTATTGGAGGTTGATGGGTATATGCTGTAAAATTAGGACCAAACAATGAAGAACAATTTAGTGAGAATCGAACTCGCTTCTCAATGACACTAGTAATGATGTCACAAATATATCCTCGAAAGGCCTCTACCTGTCGCAATAGTCACAATAATACTGCTAGCTGTTTCTCAGTTGTCGTACGTAATCGCTTGACTCCCTGTCTCTCCGTCGCCGTATGTTTTTATACACACCCGATCTCGTGAGAATTTGCATACGTGCAATACTATTCTCGCCGGTTTGAGATCGCCCATTATTAAAGGTAGTGCTTACAGCAGCCATGTTTCTTTCCTGCGATGCAAGCCAGACTCGTCCGCGCACGCTTTGTGTTCCGAGGTACGTTACTTTCATTACATCTACAGGCTTGATATGTAGCCAAAGGATTTTCACCGGTAGAAAATGTTGATTATCAGGAAACTTTTGCACTGACAGCAAAAATGACATCAATTAGGTTGTTAATGCAGATCGCAGTACAAAACAATCTTATTATACATCAGATGGATTTTACAACAGCATACCTTAATGCAAATATCAACTGTGATATTTATGTAGAACAACCAAAAGGTTTTGTGCAAACAGGTAAGGACGATGAGAGATGTGTTTGCAAACGAAAAACGTCTTTGTATGGACTGAAACAAAGTGGAAGAAATTGGAACAATTTGTTACACACCTTTTTAACTAATAAAAATTTTGAACAATCATTAAATGATTATTGTGCATATACAAAAAATTCAAAAATAATTGTAATAACTTGAGTGAATTATATTATTATTGCAACTTCTGATTTTGAAAGCTTAAATGACTTAAAAAGTAATCTAGCACAAAATCTTAAAATGAAAGACTTAGGTCAATTATCTTACTTTTTAGGAATAGAATTTCAATTAAATAATAATAATATTAAAATGAGTCAAACAAAATATCTACAAAGAGTTTTAAATAGATTTGGGATGGCTGATTGCAATCCAAAAGCTATACCCTGTAATTAAATATTGATAAAAACCCAAAAGAATTAGTCAATAATAGATTATACAGGGAAATTATAGGTAGCCTAATCTATGCAATGACATGCACTAGGCCTGACTTGTGTTATGCTGTAGGCAAATTGTCCCAACACTTATCAAGACCTACAAATGAACACTTGAACCGTAGTAAGTTTGTTTTAAAACATATCAAGGGACACACTTGATTATAGTTTATTTTTCAAGGAATCTAAAAAAATTTAAGCCTAATTGGTCATTGTGACTCAGATTGGGCAAATTCTGAAGATAGAAAAAGTATACCTGAATACTGTTACCAGTTGAACAGAGATGGACCATTAATTTCATGGAGATCCAGAAAACAATCAATAATAGCTCTCTCGACTTGTGAAGCAGAATATTTAGCTTTATGTAATGCAGTGCAAGAAGCAAAATTTATAAAGCAATTATATAAGGACATGAAAGATGATGAACTTGAGATTGACATATATGCAGACAATCAAAGTGCTAACAAATTAGCTAAAAATCCCATTAATTATCAAAGATCTAAACATATTGATGTAAAATATCATTACATAAGATCAGAAATTCAGAATAATAATGTAAATTTAAATTACTCCCTTTAAAAGACAATATTGCAGATATGTTCACAAAACCATTGAGCAAAATTAAAGTAAGAGAATTTATAAAACCTTTTAAATTAATTTAACAAGAGTTGCATCCCTTGGACTGTCAATTATAACCTCATAAAGACAAATCTAATATTATGGGAGGGAGTGTTAATATAAAGTATTATAAGCTTATATTCCTCTTCATAAATATGTTTTAATTTAATATCAGCAGGAGCTCAAAGCTCCACCTACTTCCGCCCAGCACCCTCTTCCTACTATTTGTAACGGTTCTGTTCAGTTCGTAATAAATTTTTGTTGAATCAACCTTGTGTGCGCTTATCTCATCCCTTTCTTTTTTACCTATTGTAGATTCTTTTTTTCTCATGCATTGTTTCCACTATGCAATACGAATACTCAACCTCAACAATAAGAAATAAAAAACAAAAAAAGCACTGTTTTTAAATTTCAGATAAAATTAAAATCATGTATGGCTATTTTGTAGAAAGATAATAAAAATTTAAAAAGATGTTTTAAATTCTAAAACTATTACCAAAAAATCAAGCAATTGTGCAATTTATTCATCAATGTGTTAATATTACAAAACAAAAAAAAAACATGAAAAATTGTTTTTTTTTATCAATTATTATTAAATAAGCAAAAATACTCTTTTTTTGCATAAATTCAAAGAAAAATAGTTTTTAAAACTATGAAACACACACACACACTACAATGATTATCATTTGAGTTTTTAAAACATAACTTTTAAATTTTCAAAAAACTTATTTCGGGTATTGAATTTTTATTTTTAAAAAATATTACCTCCCTTTGCGATCTCTGTACAATAGGTACCACCAAACCGTTTAGGCCATCTTGAATAAAACGGAAATAGATATTTCCGAACTTTGTTTATAAAAAATCTCGTAAAAAAAGATCGTACAGGGTTGTTACAAAGAAAAATAGTTAATTCAAAGATCAAATTATCTGATTGGGAAAAATTACATCGTTATCTTAAAAAATAAACAAACCTGCCCGAATTACATGCGAAAGGGTAATTTTCAGACCGTAATATAGACAGAAAAGTTACTAATTATTTCCCTTTTACGATTAACCAGTAAAAGTATGGAATGAAAATTTGAATATTTTTTCTAAGAGAAAAACTGATAAAATAATCTATTATACTTACTTTTTATTTTAATTATTGAAAAAAGTTAAATAAATAATGTTTTTCGCGCTAACACTGTCAGCCTAACAAGAACAAACTTCGGTTACTTAGAAGCGTCTCGTCTCTTTGTAATACAAATATGTCAGCAATGCTCTTCCGTACATTCTAAGGATCACACATTACTATTCAACAATAAAAATTACAAATTCTTTTAAAAATATTAATCGAGCTCGTATCGGACCACTGATTAGTTCAACTGAATTATAAAATTCATATTTTTAAATATCCGTGAAAAATTTATTTATTTCACGCAGAAAATAAAAATATTTAATCACACAAAAGATTGAAAATCTCTTGAAAATTAATTTCTTTAAAATTTTTTTTTTTTTTTTTTTTTACAATTTAATAGAATATAGTACATACCAATTTTAAAAGCAAAAAAAAGTTTTCAAATATTAATATTATGACATTTTTTTGCACTTTTTATTTCCGATTTCATTAATTTTTCCTAAAAAAAACTAGACCTCGTAAATTCATACAATTTCATTGATATAGTTATTCAGACTCTTATCTTTATAGAAAAAAAGAAAAAGATTTTTTCTGACGCGTCATTTTTTTTATCTCATAAAATAAAATAGGGGGGGGGGAATAGACCTCGTAAAAAATATTTTCCGTAATATATTTTAGAAAAAAACTATTTCAGATGTATTTCCATCCAATGGTAAACATCTATGGAAATTTTCGTGAAAATCAGATTATTAATTGATTTTTCCTAGAATTTTAAAAAAATCCCCTTATCGTAACTTGTTTTTAGCTACGTTAAATTTTAGTTGATTTAACAGTGCAAAAATGAAAACATTGTTTTCCAATCATAATTTTCATTATTTCCGTATGCTGAAAAAATTTTTTAAAAATCATCAGGAGTTTATTTTATGTTTTTTCTTTAAAATGGAAAAAAATTTTTCAAGAAAATATTAAATTTTCTGTAAGTTTCATTGTGTTAAATATAGGGGGGGGGGTCAATTTCACAGGATCAAATTGGTGGTACCTACGTACAATGTTTATTAAACCTTTTAATACATTTTGAATAATTCATCAGACGTTATTTTAAATTAAAAGATAAAAATACAAAGTTGGTTGCAAAAGATTGATTATTACATGCATAAATATTTTGAATGGTTTGAAATATTGTTAAAATTTCTATCAATGATTTAATTAAATTCCGATGTGATACAAAGGTCTTGACAAAAAATTTTTTTTTTTTTTTTTGTTTAATCTATCACATTTACATGATCTTACAATGTAAAAAAAATATTTCAAAATTTATTGTTTAGCTTAAGGTTTGTTTTAAATCTATTTGATTAAATTATTTTTCATGATAAAAAAGTTTTTTTTTAACATTTGACGGAAATTTAATCGGCTAAAATTTCGATGGGTGACTTTGTTTATGTTCCGGTGGCCCAAAATTAGTCTGCTTGCGACAGATTTTTTGTTTTAAAAACGAATTAAAATACATCAAATCAATTATTTAAGGTCAAACTTTTTGTCTAAAACGATAAGTAGTAACATAATGACCATCATCAAAAAAATAATATATATACAATATTTTTTTTAAACATTTAAAACGATTTTTCGGTCAATTTCTATCGCTATCGGTCTGACACGCTGGTTGAAATGGCTTTGTTACAAATTTTATTGTAACATTCGCTATTGCATTTTATTTTAAAACTTTAATTAAGTAGTTTTGCTATGAAAAATGAATATATAAAATTCATTTAAAATATGAAAAGCCTGATGTTAAGTTTAAAATGTTATATTTTTAGATTCTAGAAATAAATATCTATCTAATGCAAACCTTATTTTAGATACAAAAGTTTTGAAGAAAACCTCTATTGAAAATGCAGCCCCCCCCCTATTTAAGCAGAAAAAATATCGATGTATAATTTTGTCTTTTATAAGATAATAGCCAATTAAATAATTATCGAAATGTTTTTTTGTTTTTTTATCTGTAAAAAAATTAATACTCTGAACGTTATACTTACTTCTTTCCTTTTTCTTTAGTCTGGTTTCTTTTCTTTGGGGCAATACAACGTTAAAGAAGATGGAGAAAAAAATGTAATATTTTAAATAGAACTGGTCTTTTCTGGTTGAATCAAAAAGTGTCGTTGATTTGCAAATAAATATAGTAATGTTTTCTTAAGAGCGACAAAACAAGGGACATAATTCTGATATTTTTTCATTTATTTCGGAACACATTTATTTCTTCGCCCTTCTTAGACGAAATTTATCAAATACATTTCTATACAGTTGCTATATTCAAGATGATATATCTTAAGATATCTGTAAAAGCGTATGGTATGCAAAGGAAAAATGGACAAGAAGGTTTTTAGATTAAAATCGTTTATTAAAATAAACAAGTGTTGAAGACGTTGTTGTTGTCGTCAGAAGTATTAGCAGTAATTCTGGAATGGCCGGGAGGAGCAAGTCAGGAATATCTCAGTGGCGGGGTAGCACGCGTGGGGTAAGTCAGGAATGGCCCTGGGGCCGTGAGGTACAGTGAGGTGTGGGTATCATATGATAATACGTCAGGCTCTGCGTGGTATGGGTGTGGATAGTTGCAGTCGTAGATAATAAGTCAGGAATAGTGACGTAGGCAGATGGACACGTGATGGTCAATGTGTAGTGTTGGTAGGGTGCCGATGTAAGTTGATATGTTCACTTGGTGTGGGAAATAAGCCAGGAATGACCCAGTGGCCACGTGGTGGTCAGGGAAGGTAAGAGTATCGTGCCGGCGGTGGTAAAGAGTTGAAGTAAGGTTGAGTTGGTGGGTGGACGCGGTGTGCGCGGCGGTGGGTAGATGTGCGTAGCGGCTCTTTGATCCTGCCTGCCGGTCGATCGGCGATATGAATGGCCCGGAGCCCTCAGTCAACTGGCGATCCTCAAAATGCCCGAGCTTATATACTAACGAGGTAGGCTCCAGAAATGCCTTTGGAGCGTTTTGCTGGAAGATTTTTCATTGGTTGAAAAACATTAATTAGAGTTTGTTTATCAATATTGTTCCTTCAACCGGAAGTTATTTCTGAGCCTATGCGCAGAACTGCGCCAAATTGGTCACTTCGTGATAGGGTACCATTGAGTTCACTTCCGCTTGTTGCTCCGATTTGTGTTTTAATTTGTTTTGTTAGCGAGTGTATATTTTGTGAAGTGAAGTTTGTGAATCATAAGAGATATCTATCTCTGTTATAACAAAGAAAAATAGAAAAATAAAAAGGGATCACTATATGCGCTAAATGAAATAGAATAAAAGAATAAACATTTTAAAAACTTCCATAATTCTAAAAAATAAATTTTGAGAATTTTTTAACTTGAAATATGCGTTGAAGGCAGTTCAATGTTTATTTTTAATTTTTTGTAAATGGCGTTAATCTGGGGAAGGATACGAACTCATTTTTTTGTAAAGGTTCTGTCTTACTCTGGTGACGCCCATAGAATTCTTGAATTCTTCAGGTCGGTCGGTGATTGGTTGAATTTGGGGGTGGGGTGGAACGAGGCTGATTTCCTGTTCCCTGAAAAGGGGCGCGAAATTCAGCAGACAGAAGATTGGGATTGCAGAGTCCGGTCTGGTTTTAGGTTGTCTCCGTTGGCTTTTCCAACGTAAACATTTTATACACCGGGACAAGACGAAGATTGGTAAAATTGAGAAAGTTTATCGTAGTCTATCCCGGAATTATTGTTTTTTTAAATCTCACAGAGTGGGATTATTTTCTTCTCCAAAGAAGAATTTGAATTGTTTTATTTTATATTTGGAAAACCCAAATAGCATAATTTTGGCTCTCAGAGAGAGTTCTTTGCTTCCCCCGAAAAGAAGAAAAGTTATTGTCCAGTGTCGTCTTGAAAAGCCGACTTTATTTTAAATTCTACCATTTTATTTGTAAGAAGGAAGAAGTTTCTTTAATTTTCAAGGCACTTTAGCCTTAAACATTTTTGAGACTCAACTACTGACCGTAAATATAGTAGCAGAATCCCAGAAGAGAGAGAGGAGAGATCAACTTCAACTCCCTAAGAGGACGATTGTAGACGGACTGACGCCCCGGTTTTCTCTCTACCCGACTGAAAGGTTTGCACTTTGTTGACCGACAGCGAGGGAAGAGAAAGAAAAGATACACATTTATTTACTCTCATGGTTCCTACCTTTGTAATTTGTGGGTAGAAATCACTGTAACAACTTTTTTTATATAGTTTGTAATATTTTTCTTTCTTTTTTTTTTTTTGGCTTCGAGCCTAATATTTGTTAAATGTAGAATAAAGGACAAATTATGCAAGTCACTAGTTGTCTCTATTTTTTTCTTTTTTTTTTTTCTTATTTATAAAAAACTTTGAATTAACATATCGTCTCCTTTGTAATTTTTTTCCTTATTGTCTTATTAATTTTTAGTTTGCTACTGTTAACATTTCTTTTTCTATGGGACGTAAAGGATGGACATATATCCTTTTAAATTCGTTCAAAATGTGGTTTTTTTTTTATTAATGAATAAGAAAATAAATAACACAATTATTTTCTAGACGAAAGTTATCAAGTACATTTTTTAAACAGTTGCTTAATTCACACACCCAAAAAAGATTGAATTAGATATTTTTATAAGAAATAGAATTGAATGGGCGTCACTACTAAGATGCTAGACTTCTTCTTAACTTGCAAAAATCGTAGTCAAAATTAAAACGGAAAATTTTGATAACGATTTGCAACACATCAAAGTAAATTTTGAAATTAAAATTAATTTTAAAAATCAGATTCAAAATACTTTACTTTTGTTTCGGTAAGTCAGGTTAGTAATTGTTTTATTTCATTTATTCAACGAATCTTGAAATATTTTTAAAACTGCACATGAATATTTTAGTTTTGAAAATATTTAAAGATTCGTTAAAAAAATGAAATAAATCAATTACTGTGGCTACCCGTAACAGCAGTATCAGTATTTTTGTTTGTAGTCAACAGGTTTGCCTTACGCCCTTCCATTCCCCTACCACGTGAATAGCCTGTGATCTTGTCACCCCTTGTAAGAATTCTCTTAGAAAAAATCGTTCGTTGGTTAAAAAAAAACAACCTAAAAGTTGTTGGAAATTGGGTTATCTGCCCACCGGAAGTCCGGACAATAGGGGACAGAGCATAGAACCCTGAATCAGCAGAACCAATACTGCAGGCACTAGCAGAAGACCAGAGTCGGCACGCTAGAGAAAGACGTCAACTCCGACAAGCAACAACAAGATAAGTGCACACAAATCTCTTGTATTACCTTTATATATCCCGCCAGTAGAAATTCTCTAATCCCCGGAGTTTGGTTCGGACCTGATCTCCAAGTCGAGAGAAATTGGTCGGAGGTACAGACAAAAGTGGAAGCTCAGATCCGAAGATGGTTTCCAAGGCGGTTGTCCTTAAAGGGAAGAGTGGAGGCTTGTGCCACCTACATTTTCCCCCTGATCCTTTACCGACTGTCTGTACCCCTTCTGCCTGCGGCTCGGTTTTTGGCATTAGAACAGCGTCTTTTCCGCTTTTTGTGGAGGGGGCGCCGGCCAATGGTACGTAGACAGGTTTGTTTCCAGCGGCCTTGTAATGGAGGTTTAAGGATGCCGGACTTGGCGGCTCATCGAAACGCTGAGAGGTTGGCATTTCTGAATCGATCGTTGCACACCGAAGCCGCGTGGTCGCAGCGAATCCGGGCCATCTTCCCGGACCTCCTGCTGCGGCCCCGCGGTTCTCGCGGAGAAGCAAGTTTTCTATCCGAGTGTTGCCTCGCCCTTCGAAGACTACCTGAGTCTAGCGACGTCTCATGGCCTCGAAGGGCACTATATCGGGCATTAGTTGAGGGGGCCGTTTCGGATCCGCTCGTGGAGCGGTACGACTCGTCGTTGGAGGAGGTCCGCTCACAATGGAGTTGGGCGCTGGGTGCTGGGTTTATAAACAACTCCGAATTCTCCCTCACCTGGCGACTTACTCGGAATGCGTTGCCGCTCGCAAGCGTACAATACAAGTGAACATCACAGACTTTCCGTCTTGCGCCCGCTGCAACAGTGGCTTAGAGGAAACGGCTGCGCATGCCTTCTTCCACTGCAGCAGGGTGCGTTCGTTTTGGGAGTACGTGAACGAGGTTACGGCCCGTATCGTACCCAATCAATGGGTGCCGCTCGATATTGGCTACATCGTGGACAATGTCAGTCCGCCATTCTCCGGAGAAAAACGAATGTTTTTCGCTATACTAGCCGTAGCTAGAATGGCGGTATGGACGACACGAAATAAGGGATTGCAACAAGGGCGAGGAATCATCCTGTCGCGATCTGATCGCCTACTTCAAACATCAACTCAGGGTGAAGATCAGGTGCGACAGGAGGATGCTCGACACCATGACATTCAACGAAAGGTGGATAAATGCCGCAAGCTTGTGTGTGAGAACGAGGGCAGGAGTGGAAACGTTGCTCCCTGCCATTCATGGCTGGCACTGACGGGTTTTCTCAGTCTGGGACCCCACCCCTAGATAGACAAACAAAATCTATAAAATAAAGACAAACAAAGTCTAGCAATCTTTCCACATATACTAGAGTTTCTCGTAGTTAAGTGGCTGAATGTTTCATCAACCCCATTTTTTTTTTCCATTTAGGACATATCCAGGATCCCCAAATCCAACTTTTTCATTCTAACCCTAGCTTTTTCATTCCTGGAGAGTCAAATTTTTCCCAGCAACCTAACCAATATGAACCACAGCCTCCCCCCCCCCATTTTTTGCCCACCCCCACTAAGGACACCCACTCCACGACATAGAGGAACCGACCAACCCACAATTTTATCCTTATTTTCACCTTTTCAGTTTCTCGGGATATTGTCTTGTTTTTTACCCCCCCTCCATCTCCAACTCATCTGGAGCATACATCGTATGCTTATCATCCAACATCATCGAAACGGGGACTTAAGTAGGGATCATAGAAAGAATGAGGTATTTTGGTGACATTAGGCTGCAAGAAGAAGAAAGAAAGTGTTTATTTTTGTATGAATCGGTCGGTAAGTGTACCTAGCTAGCTAGAAACTTAGGAAGCAAGACCAGATTTATTTTCCCCTCCCCCAAACAAAACTTCCGGCTATATGCCGAGTTGTGTACACACTCGATGTATCTCTCTTTAAAATGAATAAAAATTTTGGAGTGAGTGCACGAGTGTGCTCACTTCAAATATTGCCTCGAAGACCCGCCGGTCCTCGCTGTTAATGACAGTCCCACAATTTTGCTGACAACAAATTTGGCTTCCCGGGTCTTTTACAAAGAAGTTGTTTCGCACCGTACGCTCAAGGACGTACAGACAACACCGTAGTTCAAAAATATTTCTATATTTTTTCATACGGCGAATGCCGTGAAAACTGTGAATTAAACGAAAATTCGAATAAGTCACAATATCACACAAAATACAATAAAATACAAATACAATAAAATAGACAAATATTACAAAAAGGATAAAAACACAATTACCAAGAAAGGTTTACGTCATGTAATTTACAGAAAATTCCAACTATAAAAACATTCAAAGCTAAAACTATGAATTACAAATTACACATATGAAGGGGGGTTTGGGGTATTTAAAACGCAAATGCCAAAAGAAGGCACAAACAATATTTTAACGGGAAAAGGATATTTCTCATTTTGAGAAATTACAAATTAAACCAAAAAATAACACATGTAAATAAATGCAGTTTCAGAAAGAGAATGGAGAACTTAAATACCTTTGCTGGCACGTAGGGACTTGCACATTAAAATAGACCAATATCTTAGTGGTTCTTATACCAAGAATTGCGGTTTCAAAAATACCGCCAAAGTTGCTCACAATAGGAGCCTCAAAAAACTTGACTTGCTCAAGTGGGCATCTCAACGGAAAGAAAGATACTTGCCAGGACTCTTTTAGACTTGACAATACCAAAAATTACTACTCAGTCCAAGACTTTATCTTTTATTTAAAACCCTTTTCTATTTCACTGCACAAACAGCAGTGAGTTACTTATCATAACACAAAGGCAAAATAAGCACTCCAAACAATCTCAAAAATGCACTTACACATATAATAGGGGTTATTAAAAACCCAAGAACTATTTCTTATAGGGTAACCATTTTTACCAGGAGGATGACCAGGGTCATAGGGTACTTTATTTGGGGTCAGAGGAGGAAGTGGGAAGGGGAGGCCTAAAACCGGACATGCTCATGACAAGACAAAAATTTAGATTACTGCTGGAATTCTTTCGTTTAATTCACAGTTTTCATGGCATGCGCCGTATGAAAAAATAAAGAACTATTTTGAACTACGGTGTTTGTCTGTACGTCCTTGAGCGCAAGTGTGAAACAACTTCTTTGTAAAAGACCCGGGAAGCCAAACTTGTCAGCAAAATTGTGGGACTGTCATTAACACTATGATTCAAAATACATGTACCTAATTTTAACTATCAGAATTATTAAATTAGAAAAAAATCCATAGAAAGTAAATGAAAACATTATTTAAAAATGTTATAACTTAAGGAGTAATTAGTTTATATATATATATATATATATATATATATATATATATATATATATATATATATACCAACCCTTCCGCACGAGCAGGATGCGACACAAGGTCAATTTCTTAAGCGGAGTTCAACAGGTTTGAATTCAGAGTTTTCCTTCTCTTAGACCGGTTGCCTGTCAAATCCACCCTCAAGATTTTCGCCAACTAATGGCTTTCCCTAGTTTGCATATGCGTTCATTGATGTGCAAAGTGTGCATAAAGCCATACAGAATACAAAGTCTTTCGAATAAGTCTTTATTTCCATACAGTGCAGCCGCGGGAAAAACTATGAATTAAAGGAAAAACTTCGTATAAGTCACAGCATATACGAAAAAGGGCAACAAGTTTACAAACAATAAAAACAAACAAATTTCACACAAAAGGGTTATGATAAAGTTAACAGGAAAGGTTTACGTCTCGTATTTTACCAAACATTCAAAGTATAAAACATTTAAGCATAATTAATGACTTACAAATTAAAGAACATATAAAGGGGTTTGGAGGTATTTAACTAGGGACTAGCAAACAGAGGCTAAAATTCGTTTTTGACAAAATGACTTTAGCCCCCCCTACAGAAAATAATTTACCAAAAATCAGGGAATTATAGGATTTTAATGAAATTTTCAGTGTTTATGTATCAATAAATGATCTTTATAATGCATTACTTATTTTATTTTAAAACTTTCTCATTTTTTTTTCAGGTCACTTAATTTTGACCCCCCTTATGTTGGGGACGTAACATAGCTTCAAGTTGGTCCTAACTTGATACTAATTACAGTATAAATAAAGAGATAAAAGACCGAAGTTATGAATAGAAACAAAACAAAATTTTTACGGTGGAGCTCCTATGAGAAAATAAGTACCGAAAATCGAAAAATAAAATGTAAAAAAAATATAAAATAATATTTTTAGGAGATTTCTTTTCTACTCATTTCCATAATTATTTAATTGACTATTATCTTATTAAAAAAAAAATTATATATCGATATTTTTTCTGCGAAAATAGAATTTTTCTTCAAAACTTATTACTTCGTGAGTATAAAGTAAGGTTTGCATTAAATAGATATTTATTTCTAGAAACTAAAAATATAACATTTTAAACTTAATATCAAGGCCACATATTTTAAAACAATTGAATTGATTTTCAATAAAAAACCATAATGTTTGACCAATAATTCTATGGAAGACCAAATGTTTTATGTTTTAAAAACATAAAATATCTTCCTCTCTATTCAGGAGAGTTATTGTTTGTGTCAGTAATTTAACCGAAAGATTCAATATCTAATAAGTTAAGGTAAGTTCAGTTCATTTCATTATTACTATTTTTAATTCAATTATTCCTTTTTAATTAAAAATATTCAAATTCTAATTGATGTTTTCTCACTTTTTATCTTTAAATTAACTTTTTTTTTTAACTAAAATAAAAAAAAATTGCAATTACAAAATCTTGTCATGTCTGGCCGGACAGGACTATCTGGAACCCCATCTAAAATTTTTGTTTTTAATTTTTGTTTTTTTTCCTTCAATGGATTATTATCGATTGCACACCAATCTATCAGATTGTAAAAAAAAAATTCTAAAAAGTTCTTTATTTTTCGAGTTCCCCGTCGTAAATATTGGAAACGCTACAATTTTTCCCCTTCCTTCAATGGATTATTATCGTTTACACACCAATCTATCAGATTTTTTTTTTAATTCTTAAAAGTTCTTTACTTTTTGAGTGTTTAGGGGTGCTCATTTTCCCGTACGTGGAAATTATTTTCTGTAGGAGGGGGTGCTAAATTCATTTTGTCAAAACCCGGGTTTTACGTCAATCAAACAACACAAAAAAATTTAAAATATTATGGCAATTATGGAATACCATACACGAAACGCAAATAATATGCAAATTTTATTTTCAATGAAACTAAATATATTTTTGATTTTTTTACATACAAAAAACGGATTTTCCTTGGTTAAAAGTTAAAACTAGTGTGAAAAATTTCAGTAACATTTAATGAATATGAATTTAAAGTAACGCTTTACTTATTTCTAAAAAGAAATGTTTATAAGTATTTTAAAAATATTTTAAAGCCATTATTGAACACGATAAATCAAAATAAATTTAACGTAACTTTTTGTTGAAATTCGGACGATTTTTAATGTATAAAATGTATTAAAAATAAATTGCATATTGTAATAATATTTTTCTTTTTTAATGATGGTCATTATGTTACTACTTATCGATTTAAACAAAGTTTGACCTTAAATAATAGATTTAATTATTTTTAATTCACTTTTAAAACTCCTAGCAGACGAAATTAATGCTAGTAGCTATATTTAACTTATTTGTCAAAAAAGGAACAAACAGCAAGTTAACTAGGGTAAAGGGATAATTTACCATTTAAGACAATTCATAATTTTACAAGAAAAATAACACGTTTTAAACGTACAGAGCAAATACAGTTTGAAGAAAAAGAATCGAAAAAAGTGTACCTTTGTTAGCACGTAGGGCGTTGGACTTGAAGGGACTATGTCTTAGTAATTTAATACGAAGAGTGCGCTGACCAATTTTACCGCCT
Source organism: Doryteuthis pealeii (assembly GCA_023376005.1). NCBI lineage: Eukaryota > Metazoa > Mollusca > Cephalopoda > Myopsida > Loliginidae > Doryteuthis > Doryteuthis pealeii. The sequence continues at coordinate 76,931,159 of CM042151.1, read as the reverse complement.
AAAATGCTCTACATTTGAGAGCCCAAAGAATTTTGACTGTTCTCACAGCATGCCAAAAGGGAAAGAAAGATAATGGCCAGGACTCCCTTAGCATGACAATTTACTGGGGGGGGGGGCTAAATTCATTTAGTCAAAAACGCATTTTAGGCCAATTTTGGGTATCTCTATTATTCACCCTTCTGAGACGAAATATATCAAATACATTTCTAGATGAAATAGAATAAAAGAATAAACATTTTACAAACTTCCATAATTAAAAAGATAGACCGTGTGTTTTTTTTAAAGAAAGTTTCATATTCATTTTCAGAAATTAAATAATTAGCTACTGGCAAATGAGCCTAAAATGCGTTTTTGACAAAATGACTTTAGCCCCCTTACAGAAAATAATTTACCAACAATCAGGGAATTATCGGATTTAATGAAATTTTCAGTGTTTATTTATCACTGAATGATCTTTATAATGCATTATTTATTTTATTTCAAAACTTTCTCATTTTTTTCAGGTCACTTAATATCCCCCCCCCCCTATGTTGGGGGCGTAACATTTTTTCAAGTTGGTTTTATATTGTACTAATTACAGTATAAATAAAGAGATAAAAGACCGAAGTTATGAATAGAAGCGAGAAAAAAATTTTACGGTGGTTTTTCTATGAGAAAATAAGTACCGAAAATCGAAAAATAAAATGTAAAAAAAAAAAATAATAATTAATTTTTTGGAGATTTCTTTTTTAACTCATTTCGATAATTATCTAATAGGCTATTATCTTATAAAAGAAAAATTATACATTGATATTTTTTCTGCTTAAAAAAGGGGGGAGGTACATTTTCAATAGAGTTTTTCTTCAAAACTTATTACTTTATGTGTCTAAAATATAGTTTAAAATAGATAGGCATTAAATAGATATTTATTTCTAGAATCTAAAAATGTAACATTTTAAACTTAACATCAGACTTTTCACATTTTAAATGAATTTTATATATTAATTTTTCATAGCAAAAATACCAAATTAAAGTTTTCAAATATGATGCATTATTGCTCTATTTGCATGAAAAAAAAAAGGTCTTTTTAAAACAGAATTGTATGAGCGTGATTACTAAGATACTAGACTTCTGTACGGCCAGAGAACTGGTTTGAAGTCAATAAAAATAGTCAAATTGAATAACAGAAAATACATTTTTGCATCAATTCAAAGAAAAAGAGTGTTTTTTAAATTTTGAAGAAAGAAAAAACGCTACAATTTTTTAGGAAAACAATTTTTAAATTGTCAAATAACTTTTTTCGTGAATTATTCAAATTACCACTCGTTGAAAAAAAACTCTACAATTCTAATTGATCAATAACATTCTTTCAAGTTTCATCTTTCATTAGAATAAGGTACTCATTATATAATCAAATCATTAATGTTGAAAAATTTAATTCAAATCCACTTATTTATAGAAATTGTTTCAAAATTTAAAAAAAATATATATTGCCACGATTCAAAATACCTGTACCTTATTTTAACTATCAGAATTATTAAATTAGAAAAAAAATCTATAGAAAGTATATACATTATTTTAAAATTTTATAACTTAAGGAGTAATTAGAGTTATGTCTCTTTGTAATTTGCATGGATGGGCTACTACTAATAGTGGGATTGAAGCAAGGGTAGTTAAGCCCTTGCAGAGTCTTTTCCATCTTCACGTGATCAATTCAGGCAATATTGAAGGAAGAATCTTGATATTTTTGAATTTTCTAAAAAGAATCTTGAAAAATAAATAAATATATAAATAATGAACATAAAGGGTTGTTACAAAAAAAAAACAGTTAATTCAAAGATCAAATTATCCAATTGGGGAAAATTTACTAACTGTTATCTTAAAAAATTAGTAAAACAGTCCGTTTTATTAACAGGGCAATTTCTTTACTGATATTTTAGAAGAATTCTGTATTCATAGTTCTCTTATTAAAAGTAATTCCCGTATAGAAACTTATAAAAATTTTCTGATATGATTATGTAGACTCTTATCTTTATAGAAAAAAAGGAAAAATCTTTTTTTGTTAGTTCATTTTTTTCATATTTCATGAAATAAAATAGGGGATGAGTAGACCTCGTAAAAAATATTTCCCCTAATATATCTTAGGAAAACCCTATTTCAAACATATTCTCATGAAAAGGTAAGTAATTATGGAAATGTTTGTGAAAACCGCACCATTAATTGTTTTCTCGTAGAATTTTTTTAAAAGCCTCTAGTCGAAACTTGCTTTTGGCTATATTAAATTTTAATTGATTTAACAGTGCAAAAATGTAAGCATTGTTTTCGTTCATATTTTTCATTATTTGCATAAGCTGAAAAAAAATGTTTAAAAATTCATCAGGAGTTTTTTTTATGATTCCCCCTTTTGAATGGACAAAAATTTTTCAAGATAATATTAACATTTTCATTGTGTTAAGTATAGAGGGTGGGTAAATTCCTAAGAACAAATTGAAGGTACCTAGTGAATGTATATGAATTTTTTAACTGACCATACAACACTATTATATTTGGTACTTGTTCACTTTGATGGCCCATCACAATTTGAATTTGGCACATTTTTTATTTTTCAATAGAATTAGGTATTCATTATAAAATCAAGTCCTTATTGAATAAAGTGGTGAAAATTTCATTAAAATTGAACAATCCCTGATTTTTCATAATTGATTCAAAATTCAAAAATTTTTTAATTATTTTATTATCTCCCCTGACAAAAATTAGACATATATAATTATTTAAACATATCTATGTTATCACTGAAATTAGAGTAGTGACCATGCATGGGCAGGGGGAGTGCAGTAAAATTTAAAGTGGTCAGTAAGTTCACAGGGTGCTAAGGGGTAATAGGGATTACAGAGATGCTACTCCTCAAACAGGGTTGTAAGAATAGAGAGAGAGAGAGAGAGAGAAATAGATAGATACAGAGAGAGGGAGAGAGAGATTTTTCTAGTATCAAGGTCTTTTTTATGTTAAAGTAAGAAAATCCTATTTATAAATAGTCATGTGAAATAATGAAAGAACTCTTCATAATCAACCATCACACTTGATTACTAACTGAAACAAAAAGAATCTTTTTTTTATAGTTAAACAGATGTCTTTGAATTTTATTATATCCAAATTACTAAGTAAATCCTATTGACATTTTGTTTTTACATTCTGCTCCCTTTGACATTGTTCAGAAACCATTGAATCGTTCTGTTAAAGGGATTTCCTTTTTATTGAATACTTCAAGCCCTAACAAAAAAATAGTGAATTAGCACACTTGCATAGTATCACATAAGAGAACTAATTCTTGGTTTTTAGGGAAAGGGTATTTTCCCTGCTTACCCCCCTTTAGTTATTGAAACCTTAATTATAAAAAATCAAATTAAAACTAATTCACCTTGAAAGACGATATTTACCTTACATAATTTGATTTCGATTTGGATGATCTGACTTAATTTGGAGACTTTGGTGAAATATCCGAAAGATATTATAAGGATACATTGCCATTCGGAGAAATACAATCCACGTCCATCTTACAGAAGAATTACATCTGTTTCAGAACAATGATTATTATTGAGAATTAAATTTCTCGAGTAATTTTCGCCATATTAAAATACTAAATGTAGCAATGAATTTTTTTATGGCAAACAAGTAAAAGAAAAGGACTTTACATTTGACACTGTTGGGAATTCTAAAGTTACCTCGAACAAACAGAGGTGAAAATCACCCATCTTTTTCTCAGGCAGCGACCTTAGATGTTTGTTTTCAAATGTTTCATTCTGACTCTAGTTAAGAATTACCAATATAAAATATTTTAGTCTTTTTGTATTGATATTTGAAATTCTGAACTTATGAAATGTGATGCAATAAACTTGTTTATTTTTCTGGTACTGTCAGTGATTCTGATAGCTTTTTAATTTAGTGCGTCCTGAGATGCACATATTTGCTTTGAATGAGTCCCCAGGAAAATGTACGGGTCTCATGTAAAGTTTCTTAAATAAATTGTAGGGTTTTTATTTATGATCTGGGGGGGGAACCTCTCCAGATGTAATTCAATCATCTGTGTGAAAGGAAAATCACCGGCCTGTTAAGGGATCTTAGAATACGCGGACTGTATCCTCATCAAATAAGGAACAAAACGGAGTGAAAATGAGAAGAAAGAAGCCATTGTAGAAAAGAGAGTCATAAGAAAGAAGAGAAAACAGCATCTCCATTAAGTATCACCGTTTGTTTGCAATCACTGCACAAGAGTTGCAGATAAACAAAAAATAGATGATTCTGTTTCAAATACGGTTACTTTGGTTAGTAATTCCTAATTTGAATTCATTCGGTGTTTCTCGATTGGACAGATAAACATTCTTTTGAAACACAGCTCTATCAAATAATTATGCTTCTCTATTAACTTCTTTCTTTTTTTCTTTCTTTTTTTCTTTTTGTTTTTCTTCTTCTTTTTTCAAAACTGAATGACTGGTTATCAAAAGATAAAATTTGACGGTAGAATATATGTCGCACAACACTTGAGTCGGTCGATTCCAAATTTTTTTTTTTGCAGCCTTTTATATTATTTCAGTTGAGGATAAATTTTAAAGGATCCTGAAAAAATCCTGAAGGACGAATGCTGATCTATCTTGACAATTTTTGCCTCCAATGAAGATTGTCTCATTTATATCACTATATCATCGTCATCAATAGACATAAGGATGACAAAAAAAAATAATAATCAACCATTACACTTTATAACCCACTGAAATATATATTTTTTATTGATTCCTATGGTGACAGGAATTTTACCTCAACATAGCTTCCACAAACTCCTGTCTCCTTCTTCTCAGCTTAAAAATAAAAACCTTAAATACAAATTTTAACTTTATTCAATTATTTTGTCTTAGAAGCAGGCATTATTTCTTTTAAAGAAAGTGCGTGGCCTAATAGTTAAAGTCATGGGAAATGGTCTTGTCACCCAGAGTTCAAATCCTGAATGTGTGAATTGTATTTCATTTACCGCTAATACCCTTGGGAAAGGTATGAATCCTACTCTCCCTCCAGCTATAGATAAAATAGTATGGCAGACTGGGCTCTTTAACCATGGTTAGGCAACTGGTCTAGGAGAAGGAAAACTCTGAATTCAAACCTGTTGAAATGGTTTCTCACCAGTGTGTGTTGTATAATTTCAAGCCCCAACTCTGTGAAAATGCTGATCCACAGACTACACAAAAGACTTTTCATGAAAATGGTTTCTCACCACTATGTATTCGCATGTGTCTTCATAAACTGGATGGGTCTGAAAATGCTGATCCTCAAACTTCACAAGAAAATGGTTTCTCTCCAGTGTGTGTTCACATGTGTGATTTCAAATTGGATCTCTCTGAAAATGCAGATTCACATACTTCACATGAAAATGGTTTTGCTCCAGTGTGTGTTTGCCTGGGTAATTACAATTCAAAACTCGGTGAAAATGCCGATCCACAGACTTCAGAAGAAAATGGTTTCACTCAAGTGTGTGTTCGCATGTGACATTTTAAGATGGAACTAGTGGAAAATGCAGATTCACATACTTCACATGAAAATGGTTTCTCTCCAGTGTGTGTTCGCATGTGTGATTTCAAATGGGATTTCCTTGAGAATGCCGATCCACAGACTTCACAAGAAAATGGTTTCTTTCCAGTGTGTGTTCGCATGTGACGTTTTAAGTTGCAACTAGTGGAAAATGCAGATCCACAGAATTCACAAGAAAATGGTTTCTCACCAGTGTGTGTTCGCATGTGCATTTTTAAACTGTAACTCTGAGAAAATGCAGATCCACATACTTCACATGAAAATGGTTTTGCTCCAGTGTGTGCTCGCATGTGTGATTTCAATTCCCAACTCTGTGAAAATGCCGATCCACAGACTTCACAAGAAAATGGTTTCACTCCAGTGTGTGTTCGCATATGACATTTTAAGTTGGAACTAGTGGAAAATGCAGATGCACAGAATTCACAAGAAAATGGTTTCTCTCCAGTGTGTGTTCGCATGTGCATTTTGAAACTGTAACTCTGTGAAAATGCCGATCCACATACTTTACATGAAAATGGTTTTGCTCCAGTGTGTGCTCGCATGTGTAATTTCAATTCCCAACTCTGTGAAAATGCCGATCCACAGACTTCACAAGAAAATGGTTTCTCTCCAGTGTGTGTTCGCATGTGACATTTTAAGTTGGAACTAGTGGAAAATGCAGATCCACATACTTCACACGAAAATGGTTTCTCTCCAGTATGTGTTCGCATGTGTGATTTCAAATAGGATCTCACTGAAAATGCAGATCCACAGACTTCACAAGAATAAGGTTTCTTTCCTGTGTGTTTGCATGTGTAATTTCAAATTGGATCTCACTGAAAATGCAGATCCACAGACTTCACAAGGAAATGGTTTCTCTCCAGTATGTGTTCGCATGTGCATTTTCAAACTGTAACTCTGTGAAAATGCAGATCCACAGACTTCACAAGAATAAGGTTTCTCTCCTGTGTGTGTTCGCATGTGTGATTTCAATTCAAAACTCTGTGAAAATGCAGATCCACAGACTTCACAAGAATAAGGTTTCTTTCCTGTGTGTGTTCGCATGTGTAATTTCAAATTGGATCTCACTGAAAATGCAGATCCACAGACTTCACAAGAATAAGGTTTCTCTCCTGTGTGTGTTCGCATGTGTAATTTCAAACTGGATCTCACTGAAAATGCAGATCCACAGACTTCACAAGGAAATGGTTTCTCTCCAGTATGTGTTCGCATGTGTAATTTCAAATTGGATCTCACTGAAAATGCAGATCCACAGACTTCACAAGAATAAGGTTTCTCTCCTGTGTGTGTTCGCATGTGTAATTTCAAACTGGATCTCACTGAAAATGCTGATTCACAGACCTCACATGAAAATGGTTTCGCTCCTGTGTGTGTTCGCATGTGTAATTTCAATTCAAAACTCCCTGAAAATGCAGATCCACAGACTTTACAAGAAAATAGTTTCTCACCAGTGTGTTTGTGTGATTTCAAATGGGATTTCTCTCCAGTGTGTGTATTCATGTGTCTTTTTAAACTGGATCTCTGTGAAAATGCCACTCCACAGAATTCACAAGTAAATGGCATCTCTCCAATGTGTGTTTGCATGTGCCTTCTTAAATTGGAAGAGTCTGAAAATGTGGATTCACAGACTTCACAAGAAAATGATTTCTCTCCAGTGTGTGGTTTCAAACCTGAACTCACTGGAAATGTGGATCCACAAATTTTACAAGAAAATACTTCTGCTTCCAATCATGTTTCCATATCTGTTTTCAGTTCTGATCTCTGTGAAAATGCTGATCTGCTGAGTGGTGAGAAGTTGGGTTTTACAGTGAGTACATAAATGTTTTTTCAAACTCGATCTCTGGGAAAATGCAGTTTTGCACACTTCACAAGTAAATGGTTTCTCTCCAGTGTGTGTGCGCATGTGTCTTCTCAAATGAGAACTTCGTGAAAATGCTGATCCACAGGCTTCACAGGAAAATGGTTTCTCACCAGTGTGTGTTCGCATGTGTAATTTCAAACTGGAACTCTGTGAAAATGCAGATCCACATACTTCACAAGAAAATGGTTTTTCTCCAGTGTGTGTATATATGTGTCTTTTTAAGCTGCAACTCTGTGAAAATGCTGCTCCACATACTTGACAAGAAAATGGTTTCTCTCCAGTGTGTGTTCGCATGTGCCTTTTTAAAATCGAAGAGTCTGAAAATGTGGATTCACAGACTTCACAAGAAAATGGTTTCTCTCCAGTGTGTGTTTGCATGTGTGCTTTCAAATCTGAACTCACTGGAAATGTGGATCCACAAATTTTACAAGAAAATTCTTCCGCTTCCAATTGTGTTTGCATATCTGTTTTCAGTTCTGACCTCTGTGCTGATCTGCTCAGTAGTGAAAAGGTGGGTTTTACATGAGCCTATTTTCCCACTTGTTCTTTGAAATGTTAATTAAGGAAGATATTCATATACTGAATTCGAAACTCTGATAATTTGCAGATCTACACATAAGCAAGAATATTCTTTTTTCTTTTAGCATGTGTTTGAATGTGAATTTTTATATTTCCAAACTATGTGAAAATGCTCGTCTGCAAATTGAGGACATTTTTTAAAAAAATTGGCTGATCTCTACAATGGAGAAAAGTTAATAATAAATTCCAAGAAAAAGAATTGTCCTGTGACTTCTCAGTATGTAGACCCACACACATCAGAAGTATATATTTGTTAAATGCATCTTATTACATTTCAAATTCATTCTTACCAATGCAGTTGATATCTGTGAATAAATAAGAAATAAGTATTATTTTAAAACATGAAATTCATTCATATTTTGGAATTATAATATTACAATCAGTTCATATTTCAATTAACAGGAACATCAGCATAAAGAAAAAATGCTATTCAACAATTCAACAAATAATTAAGTAAATTTCATGGAATTTAATATAAATATTTTTTCTAATTTTGACAAAGATTTATCAGAATTCAAAGGACAATCCATTTATAAAAATATGAGAATTTTTTTTCCACTCTAAAATTTAGCAAACAAAACAAGTGTACATGTGGCAAATATCTTATCTTAAACTTAATAGAACAAAAATGGAATGTAAGAATAAATGATTAATAATATTTTGATTTTAAATAGCTAAGTAAATCATATTGAAATTAATCATAATAATAATAATAATGATAAATATAATGCTGGTCTACAAATTTAGGATATTTATTTATTAATTTATTTTCTGATCTCTACAATGGAAAAAAATTTGGGTTTCAATTGAGTCTCTTTTTGCACTTGTTCTTTGAAATATTGATCAAGAGAAAACATTTAATTAATAAATTCCAAGAAAAAGAATTGTCCTGTGATTTCTAAATATGTAGATCAACATACATCAGAAGAATATCTTTGTTAGGTGTTTGAATGTGTCTTTTTACTTGCAGTTGATATCTGTGAATGAATAAGAATTAAAGTGTTATTTTAAAAAAACAAAAAGCATGAAATTTATTAACTTTTTGGTATTATGATATTACAATCAGTTCATATTTCAATTAACTTAATAATAGGAACATCAGCATAAAGAAAAATTGTTATTCAACAAATAATGAAGTAAATTTAATGGAATTTAGTATAAATACAGTATTTTTTTCTAATTTTGACAAAGATTTATCAGAATTAAAAGGAAAATCCATTTATAAAAATATGAGAAGATTTTTTCCACTCTAACATTTAGCAAACAAAACAAGTGTATTGTGGCAAACATTTTATCATCTTAATCTTAACAAAATGTAGTGAAATTGAAAGGCAGAACTGTGGACAAGCAGATTCCCAACCCCCACAAACAAAGCGCGTCCGGATATGTTTGGCCTGTGCGAAGGGGAGGAGTGTGGTGGTTGGTCACAGAAATTGAACTTGCCACCTCTTTGTCACTGAAATGCTGTTGAAATTCCACATTATGCATGAACTGGATGTAAACAGTATTGACATGTACTTAAAATGCTGGTGAATGTCAAAGTTCAAAAATGGACAATGCAGAGTAAGGCACCTGAATATACACATTAACTGTGTATTTAAGACCCTGTCCTTCCAGACCGAGAGAGTGCAAGAGTAGGAGTTTTGCTGTTAAGAAGAGATTAATACTGTTGTGAGAGATTGTTGCAGACTAAGTACTTTGTCAGGGGGGAGAACATATACGTCGGACTTGACTGTAACCCACACCAAGTTTACTTTCCTTTTATTTCGTTTGTTAGACAAAACATCTGAAAAATTACTTTTTTCATGTAGAACAAAAATGGAATGTAAGAATAAATGATTAATCATATTTTGATTTTAAATCGCTTTAAAGTAAATCACATTGAAATTAATAATAATAATAATAATAATAATAAACTGAATCATTAATAATTGCTGCACAAAATAATGCCATAAGGACAAACTATATCAAAGCAAAAATTGATAAGACCCAACAAAATAGTAAATGTAGACTTTGCGGTAAAAGAGATGAGACTGTAAACCATGTACTCTGCGAATGTAGCAAACTAGCACAACAGGAGTACAAAACTAGACATGACTGTGTTGGGAAGGTGATCCACTGGGAATTATGCAAAAGATTTAATTTTGACCATACAACAAAATAGTATATGCATAAACCAGAATCTGTTCTTCAGAATGAAACGCATAAAATTCTCTGGGACTTTGATATAAAAACGGATCACTTTATCCCAGCAAGAAGACCAGACCTAGTGTTGATAAACAAAAAAGAAAGAACTTGTCAACTGGTGGATTTTGCAGTTCTAGCAGATCACAGGGTGAAGCTAAAGGAAAATGAAAAAATGGACAAATATCTGGACCTTGCCAGAGAACTGAAAAAGCTATGGAATATGAAAGTCAAAGTGATACCAATTGTAGTTGGTGCACTTGGAACGGTCCCAAAAGGATTGGAAAGGGGTTTGGAAAGTTTGGAAATCAGAGGAAGGATTGAAACCATTCAGAACACTGCACTGCTGCAATCTGCCAGAATACTCAGAAAAGTCCTGGAGACCTGAGGAGACTTGCTGTCACTCAGACTCCAGTGAAAGGCCATCAGCTGACGCTGATGTGAAAAACTCAAAAGGAGTAAATGATAATAATAAAGATTGAAATAATTCAGTGTCTTTTAAGAAACATTAAAATGTGAAAGCTAGTGAAATTAGGCACTTAATTTACAATCAAAATAAGGTCCCAAAAAGGACCATAACTTAGTGATTGACAATTGATGTTCAATTTACATTCATTTTACTTCATAAATATATATTCAAAAGCCTGAATATAATGGAAGTAGCCGGGCATCAAGATGTGGTGCTAAATAAGACCTTAGTGATTTTCTTTATGACATTTGATATTCAATTTGCATTCATTTTATTAGATAAATATACTGCTGAACTATAATAAGTTTTTCAACAGGCGCCTATTCAATTAACAACAGTAATCCCTTTTGTTCAGCAAACTGCTCTCACAATAACCACATTCCTCTGGCATTCGCGGTTCTTTCTCCAAAAGACAGTAGTTCACAGAATTTCAACTCTCTCCCAGTAACTTGCTTCGGTTCTGTCGTACGTAACTGCCCTCGTCAACAAGACTCAAACACAACTGTGCAATGTGTTAAGGCAGGTCTTACATAATGACACTAACATCCCACATCCAGTTCAATTGCACAGTCTAGTGATTTACAGGCCAACGAAGTAGTACGATATCAAGCCACAACTCACAATCAGTAGAATGTGAGTTCAATGTCCCCAATCACCCGTTACACTACCCCCTGATCTCATTTTACACGCCAGACATTGTGGTGTACACTTTGAACCATTACGTAAGTGATTTCTCTCATCACATTCCTATAACACTATGATAGTGTTATAGGTTGATTAGTGATATCAAATAAATTGATAATAATTAAGATAGTTTGTAAAATGTTAAAGTTGCTTTTGTAATGTAGTGGAGAAACAAGAAAAACCGAAATAATAATAATAATATTAGAAATCACAAGTTGTTTATTGTATTTTCCATGGAAATAGAAGGCATTACTCTCAGTGTTTCCCTCTTAATAAATTAAAACTAAATGCATTGCTAGCCGTAGCAACTGCGTGGAAAAATAGTGTTTTATGACTTGAAATAGTGTTTTATAACAGTGTTATAATTCTTCCAAGTTCTAGCTATGTTTTATAATTTTTATTTTCCCAACTCTCTTTTTCAATAATATTAAGAGTTAAATCGTGAGGCATCAAGGAAATGCTAAATTAGTAATTTGTTTTTGCTTCAGAAAATATTTTTTATACGTATTATCTTCCATACTAAGAAAAGGTGCACATGTCAAGATGTGATAACTTTCAACAAAGGGTGGGAATTTACTTTAAAATGCAAAAATTTAGGTTTTATGTAAGAGAAATTTGTTTTTTCTTTTTTATAACACATAAACTTGGAATTGTTCTTTATATTAAACGTAAAAGAAAACATTAAAAAGTTAATTTTCCATTTTTTATTGACGTTTTAAAATATCTTTAACAATTACGTGGGCTTTTCGAAAGCCCGCGTTTTGCACAACCCTAGTATATATCTATCTATATCTATCTGTGATCACCCTTTTTTAGAGCCAGCGACAAAATGAACATGCCTATATAGATGTGATAAAAAGATCTCGACGAAGAACATAAATCTTTTTTTTTTAAACTTTCAAAATTACAGTAAATAATCTTATAATTTAAAAAAAATCTTAAGGTTCCATTTGAATCTATTTGATGGAAATATTTTTCATGATAAAATAGTTTTTAAAAGATTTTACAGAAATTTAATCGGCTGAGATTTCGATGGGCGAATTTTTTTGTCATCCTGCTGATTACAACGGATAGCAGCGAAAATGATATATTAGGGACTGGCAAACAGAGCCTCAAAGTCGTTTTTGACCAAATGACTTTAGCCACTGAAAATTCCATTAAAATCCGATAATTCCCTGATTTTTGGTAAATTATTTTCTGTTATTTTCTGTTTCGTGTATGGTATTCCATAATTGCCATAATATTTTAAATTTTTTTGTGTTGTTTGATTGACGTAAAAAACCCGTTTTTTGACAAAATGAATTTAGCACCCCCTCCTATAGAAAATAATTTACCAAAAATCAGGGAATTATCGGATTTTTATGAAATGTTCAGTGTTGATTAATCAATGTATGAACTTTATAATGCATTATTTATTTTATTTCAAAACTTTCTCATTTTGTTTTAGGTCACTTAATTTTGACACCCGTGGACGTAAAATCTCTGCGAGTTAGTCAGTGTTCGATATTTAATCACAGTATAAATAAAAACTTTTTATTTATATAAAGATAAAAGACCGAAGTTGTGAATAGAAAAAAAATTAAGGGGAATATTCTACGAGAAAATAAATACCGAAAATCGGAAAATAAAATATTAAAACAAAAAAATGTAAATAATTTTCGGAGATTTCTTTTTTACTCATTTCGATAATTATTTAATTGGCTATTATTTTATAAAAGAAAAACCTATCCATTAATATTTTTTTCGGGTGGGGTGGGGTGGTATGGGGTGGATTAAAATTTCAATACAGTTTTCATCCAAAAAATATGGGTGATTAATTGATAAATTTATACTGAAAATTACATTAAAATTGATAATTTTTATTCTATCGCAAATGTTACATTAATTTTGTAAACACGCCATTTTTAAACAGCGGTTCAGGATGAACGCGATTGAAATTTACAAAAATATTGTTTTAATTGTCTTAAAAATGAATTAAATGTTTAATGTTATTTTGCTTTTTTATTGATGGTCATTATGTTAATACTTTTCGATTTAAACAAAAGTTAGACCTTAACATCAATTAGAATTTGAATATTTTTAATTAAAAAGGAATAATTGAATTAAAAATAGTAATAATGAAATGAACTTACCTTAACTTATTAGATATTGAATCTTTCGGTTAAATTACTGACACAAACAATAACTCTCCTGAATAGAGAGGAAGATATTTTATGTTTTATGTATTTGGTCTTCCATACAATTATTGTTCTAACATTATGGTTTTATATTGAAAATCAATTCAATTGTTTTAAAATATGTGACTCTTGATATTAAGTTTAAAATGTTATTTTTTAGTTTCTAGAAATAAATATCTATTTAATGCAAACCTTACTTTATACTCACGAAGTAATAAGTTTTGAAGAAAAATTCTATTTTCGCAGAAAAAATATCGATGTATAATTTTTTTTTAATAAGATAATAGTCAATTAAATAATTATGGAAATGAGTAAAAAAGAAATCTCCTAAAAAATTATTTTATATTTTTTTTTACATTTTATTTTTCGATTTTCGGTACTTATTTTTTCATAGAAGCTCCACCGTAAAAATTTTTTTTTGTTTCTATTCATAACTTCGGTCTTTTATCTCTTTATTTATACTGTAATTAGTATCAAGTTAGGACCAACTTGAAGCAATGTTACGCCCCCAACATAAGGGGGGTCAAAATTAAGTGACCTGAAAAAAAACGAGAAAGTTTTAAAATAAAATAAATAATGCATTATAAAGATCATTTATTGATACATAAACACTGAAAATTTCATTAAAATCCGATAATTCCCTGATTTTTGGTAAATTATTTTCTGTAGGGGGGGTAAAGTCATTTGTCAAAAACGAATTTTAGCCTCTGTTTGCTAGTCCCTAGATAATACCCTGAATGTTATACTTACTTCTTTCCTTTTTCTTTTGTCTGGTTTCTTTTCTTTGGGGCAATACAATGTTAAAAAAGACGGAGAAAAAAAATGTAATATTTTAAATAGAACTAATCTTTTCTGGTTGAATGAAAAAGTGTCGTTGATTTGCAAAAAATACAAAAAGGTTTCCTTAAGAGCGAGAAATCAAGGGACATAATTCCGATCTTTTTTCTCATTTATTTTGGAACACATTTTTTTATTCACCTTTCTTAGATGAAATATATCAAATACATTTCTATGCAATTGCTATAAAAATGAAAAATGGAATTTTTAAAGATATATGAAAAAATACGATGTCATTACTATATGTGCTGATATTCATGAAAAATAGAATTTTTTAAAAAACGTATGAAAAAATAAAAAACGGTTACTATATGAACTAAATGAAATAAAATAAAAGAATAAACATTGTACAAAGTTCCATAATTAAAAAAATAAAAAATAAAATAATAAAATAAAAGTGTTTTTTAAAGAAAGTTTCATTCATTTTAAGAAATTAAATAATAAAGAAGAAAATGAATGTCACAATTATTTATTAGCTGAAAGTTGTCAAATAAATTTCTTGAACAGTTGCCTATAATCACACACACTTAAAAAAAATTATCTCCCATGACAAAAATTACACATACTGTTAAGTTTTTTATAAGCTTATACTTCTATTATTAATAAATATATTTGATGTGACATCAGCAGGAGCTCAGACTCCGCCCACAGGTTAGTTCCTGCCTTTTTAACCCTTGTAAGAAATTAAATCAGTTCGTAATAAATCATTGTTGAATTTACCTCGTGTGTGTTAACCTCTGCTGACTTATCCTTATTCTACCCTGTGTGACCAACTCCTCACTTTATACTTTTACCTATTGTAAATTCTATTATTATTTCACGCATTATTTTCACTATGCACTCCTCTGCTACTTACCAAACCTCAACATATACAATTATTAAAAACATATCTACATTATCACTGAAATATAGTGTTTTATGACTCAAAACTTGCTCTATCCAAAAGTGTTATTATGTTCTCTTTTTTATTGCATTTTCTATGCCATCAAACAACAAGAGAATAAACTTCTTAACAAATAGTGACACATGGACCGAACATTCCTTATTCCATGCAATTTATGATTGCATCATAGAAATTTTAAATTTTGATAAATAAAACGATTGTAAGAAAAAGGATTCAAAGTTATATATACTTGAATACAAGACTCCGACGAAGGTTGACAGACAAAACATTTAATATGGTACAGCACATGGATATAACAAGATACATAATACATAGGTAAGACAAAGTTACATGTAGAAAGATAAAGACACATTCATGAATGGTACAAGAATATACAAAAAGTACAGACAAGAGACTAAGATTAGTCCATGCTGTATAATTCACTTACAGTAATGTAAGGGGGGCGAAGCCCCAACGAGAAGGGGTAGACCAAAATCTACCCCATGTGTCTCGTGGTTACTGGAACAGGAAAAGAGACAGAAGAGTTTGAACCCGGCGCTTAAATACTATAGCCCCTAGCGGGCACCAGCAAACTAAACCGGGCAGACAACTCTCCCAGGCAAATATGAAACTAACGCTACACGATAATTGATAAAATAAGATTCCTGAAGGTTTTGAAATTTGGTCAAGAATTCCAAAATTGGATAAATAAAACAATGGTTGGCCTTAAGTTGTGGCAGTTCGAAAAAACTAATGGAAAATTACAACTAAGACTGGCACAAGGCCATTTATACAAATGATCAATATTATCTAGTGGCTCACCAATCAAGGAAAAGTAGGGAGTTTTTTCTCCTTCACAATGTTTGCACTGCGAGGCCATTGGTCCAGGGTTTCTATGGGCTGGCCAATCAGAGATGTATGTTTGGTGGATGGGGGGGTGTCTGGACCCCATAAATAGTAGACCCAAAGCTTGAGCAGCAGACCATCAGCCAGAATCAGGCAAACCAAAACCAGAAAGCTCGCTACAAGTCTGATCCCTTGTCACCATTTACAGCTGCACTCCGGAATCTTACCACTCAGTACCATTTTTGGTAATTTGGTTATCATCCAACCCAACTGAGTTGATAAAAAGAATGAAACCAGCTCTCTTTCAGCCTTCCTGTTGATCAACAAATAACAAAACAGGAGGTCTGAACAGGCAGTTTCGAGCAGCATTTGTTACCCACATCACCACACATTCCGATAAAATGACTGTAGTACTGTGCCAGAGCATCATTCCATAAATTGAAACCGTGCCCCAGCAAGGTATTATACTCCTCCTGATCTCATGATCTCAAAGATGGCAGTCTGGCGGCATGTGCTTTTGTCGGGTGGTTCTTTGCAAAGGCAGGGAAAGGGGTCCAGATTCTGCTCCTTTAGTGGGTACACTGTCTGACTCAGTATCTTCTTTATTGTCATGCATCAAACTCTCCGTCCCTCTCTCAGAGCACCTTGTACTGTCGAAGTCTTCCTCCGATCTGGTGACACAGTGATGTGGCCGCAGATCCTTTATGTGGTAGGGTATCCTGTCCACCAGAATTGACTGTAAGGTAATTATTTTGGTCACCTCATCCCTGCAGAACTTTGTGGTACACCAACTCTGCGGCGCCTTAATCAACACACAATCTCAAACTTGTTAAGATCTTGTAGTAACGAGTCGAACTTATCTGACTCAAAGCACTCTAGATGCCTGGCCTGCGAAACTGTCCCTGGCAGGCAAAGGAATGTGGTTGAGGGAATAAGGAATGTGGTACGCCATTATGCCCACTCTGAGTAAGAGGTGTCGAGAGGTTGGAGGGGGCAGAATGGACTTTTTGCGGGGAGTTGTGGGTGACTTCCGATAGTGCTGTAGGGACCTGAACTCTCCTGTGCGTTTTGGGGACAGGAAGAAAAAAGAGTTAATGTCCCTTGTGAGGTAGTGAAAAGAAACAAAATGTCTTCTTCTCGGTTTTGGTATGAACTTGCAAGCCTCGTAGAAACGAGCTCTTGTCTCAGTCCCTTGTGACTGAAGGAACTTTTCCCTCAGTGAGAGAGTAACAACTGAACTGTAAGTACTGTCTCTAAGTACTCGTATCGACTGTTGTTGTTGCATGTTAATAAATAAGGTTAAAAGTACACGTGCTTTCCCTTTCGTCATTACATTCTGTGAACTTACAAAGAAGAGAAAGAGAAAGAGAAAGACAAGCTGGTAAACAAGTTTCAGTTTTATTTAAAACTTACAATGCTTGGGATCGGAGTACGTTGTCACAGCATTAGCTTCCTTCACTCTAACTTCGCATAGATAGATCCTGTTGGTAGGTGCAGTGGAGGGAGATACATCATCTCTTGGTGTGATGTTATACCAGTAGACAGCTTCCTGTATGGCACAGAGAATCCTGGCCACAATTCGTTTTACCGTGCAGTGACATCAATTCGCTATACCATTCTGAGCTGGGGCGTATGCACAACGGAATCATAATTGAATTCCCCACTCACATGTGTCATTGTCCATAAGGATCTCATGCGGTGGGCCATGCTCGATGAACACCACCTCCAACTGACAAATCTCTCTTGCCTCACCAACTGCTTCCAAATGGAGAAACCCTATGGGCCACAGTCTGTGATCATTAAGAACTGACAGACACCGTAATATGTGATGTCCATTCCTAACCTCTGCCACTTCCTGTTCCCCTCCAGCTTTTCCTTTTCCCAGTAGATCAGTGCAGGGTCTATGGACTAGCATTTTTCGCACATCTGTATGGCTGTATTAATGGCTGCCTTTGTTATCCTTGGGCAAATTCTCCTGATAAAATAAGTGGTGCAACACATTCCCGGGTGTCCACTGCTTCTATGGATACCCATGATTTAACTCGCATCCAGCTCGTCCTCATGGACAACGTTGATCAGTGGTTTAAGCCAGTTTTCCTTCTTCAGTATGGCCATTAGTGGAATTAGCCCTTTGGGAGGTACTTGTTTGTTTTCCGGGTATAGCAGGAGCTAACCATTGTCTATCCAAGTCGTTTCGGATCTCTGCCACTACCAGATATTCTGACATTCCATTGTGCAATCCTTCAGGTGCATGATCCTCAGACCACTTCGATAACACAGTCTACGTTCGGCTCTGATGGTCAAGTCAGGTTCATGGATGGAAATGGCTGCACATTTAGTAGTCTTCCCTTCGCCCAGCTGTACTGATCCTGTTGGCCCAACATCTCCCAATGCTTTTATCACATCAATCCCTAACAGCAAATCAAACCCCAGTGGTATGATCTTGGCAGAATTGCCTTCGTCCGTGGATATGGAGACCACTCTGACACTGCAGCACACACAGGATGCTCCACCAATTGTCACGGTGTCCGCCCTTGCTTTACTCCAAGATTAGTACCAATTGGCATCCACAATTGTCTGTGAGCAGCCCGTATCGATAAGCACCAAACACCACGTCCCATCAACATAAATGACTGCCACTGGTAATGCTGCATTTATATCTTGGTGGAAGAGAAGGCTGGCACTGATGCCTTGCCCCCTAGCTCATTTCCCGAACAGTCCTGGGCCCAGATTTGCCGCATTGGTAGCACCACATTTTGCGCTTTAAGCAGTCTTTTGTGAGGTGATCTTTACCGTTGCACCTGTAACAGGTCACATTGGTGCGCCACATCCTCTACCTGCTGAAGATTCACCACTAATCTCACTATGCTGCCATGTCACCCTCGCAAGAAAATGGTTTCATTATATCGCTGCTTATGCGCACCTTCGTCATAGTGATGTAGCCGAAAAAGCTTATAATAAGTTTTTCAACTGGAGTCCATTCAATTAACAACACTAATCCCTTTCGTTCATCAAACTGTTCTCACAATAACTGCATTCTTCTGACGTTTGTTGTTCTTTCCCCAAAAGACAGTAGTTTGCTGAATTTCAACTCTCTCACAATCACTTGCTTCGCTGCTGTCATAAGTCAATGGATTCTTCTAATGACAGCACTACACGGTCTTCATGATAAGGGGAGCTACATTTAGGCCAAACCCCAAATGGGTCAGACAGTATCTTTTCCATCAATGTTCATGGTCTGGTATGGCCACTGTGTCTCATAGACATGTAGCTGGAGGTACCAGCAGAGATACATTAGCACCTCAATCTGCTCTATTTCCTTTTGGTTGTCCTCCTCCATTTCCATATAGAGGGCCAGTGCATCACCCACCAAATATAATTGAAAGCAGACGGACCACATCCTCTACCTGCTGAAGTTTTGCCATTAATCTCACTTTCTTTAGCCACACTACCACATCATCCTCGCAAGAAAATGGTTTCACTGCTTATGCGCACCTTCATCATAGTGATGTAGCCAAAAAGCTTATAAGAAGTTTCTCAACTGGAGTCCATTCAATTAACAACACTAATCCCTTTCGTTTAGCAAACTGTTCTCACAATAACTGCATTCTTCTGACGTTTGTTGTTCTTTCCCCAAAAGACAGTAGTCTGCTGAATTTCAACTCTCTCGCAATCACTTGCTTCGCTGCTGTCATATGTCACTACCATCATCAGCAAGACTCTAATGTAACAGGTCACATTGTGCTGGGGCCGCCCTTGCACTACTGTGGGGTTGAGTGTGCGGCTGCTACTACATCCAAGCTTTGGTTCCCAGCACTCTTGCTTTTGCTATTAAATCCCCCATGGTTAGGTTCTCAATATTTGGCGCCTGTTGCAGTCCGATTGAGATGGAGTCAGGGCCCCCCGTGATGAAAGTTTTGTGAGCCTTTCCAGCCCATTTCCCTTGAAATCGGCCAATCCAACCAACTCCCTGATTTTGTTGGCATAGATGTCCATGTATTCACCATCCCACCTGATCATGGTCAGTGTATTAAGGCAGGCTTTGAATAATGACACATCTCGGTCAAACACACAGTCTAGTGATTTACATGTGCGCCAACTGTCATCAATTTACAATTCACAATAAGGAGGATGTGAGTTCAATCTCCCCAATCGTTCATTACACTCCCCACTGATCTCATTTTCCACACCAGACATAGTCGTGTATGCTTTGAACCACTACAAGCATGATTTCTCTTGCCGCATGAACTGGACCCTGAATTTATGTTAATTCATCAAACAAATATGTCAAAAGTGAAACTAAATTCTTAATGAAGAAAGATCTAACGGATAATTCTTCATAAGAAATAATTAAAAAAGAAGGTATAAATAAAAATGATATTTATTATTAAAATAAGAAAAGCATTGTTTTTAAATTTAGGATAAAATTAAAATTATGTATGGCTATTTTGAAGAGAGGTAATAGAAATTTTTAAAAAGATATTTTTAAGTCTAAAATTATTACCAAAAAATCAAGTAATTGTGCAATTGTAATGAAATTTTCAGAATTTTATTCCTCAATAAGTTCAGATTACAAAAAAACAAAACATGGAAAATGTTTTTTATCATATATTATATCATATTATTGAATCAGAGAAAATTCTCTTTTTTTGCATCAATACAAAGAAAAATATTGTTTTTAAAACTATGACCCCCCCCCAAAAAAAAACAAACACACACACACACACACACTACAATAATTACACTGGGGAACATGATTTTTGTTGACTTTTTATTTTAGACTATTTTATGACCACTGAATCCAAAAATGGCCCCAGTTTTTCTATATCACGTCAACTTTTTCAGCTACAGGATAACCTTGATTGTTCTCAAAAACACATAAAAATAATTAATATATAATTATATTATTATTATATAATTATATTATAATTAATTACAGCATCTAATAAATTTCTGCTTATTTTATGGAAGATTTTAAAAGTATATATACAATGGGAAAAAATAAAACATTATACTGGGCATCACAGATTTTGTTGACACTTGTTTTTGACAAATTTTTGGACTCTGAATCCAAAAATTTCCCCATTTTTTCTCTATTACATCAACCTTTTAAGTAACAGGATACCCTCGCTCAGTCTAAAAAAAAAAACATTAAAATACTGTATGTGAGCTCATTTTATAGAATGATTTAAAAATTTACAATGGGAAATGATAAAAACAATTGCTTAACTGTAATGTTTATACAAATTCATGTTGTTCATATAAAGGATATTGTTACTGTAAGTCAAAATGTGTGCAAGCAGTTATGGTAAAAAATTACAGTTTTTTTTTCTAGAGTGTTCAATATGTGAACAATTCCCCTTTATGCTCCATAATTAGCCATAATTAATACGTAATCTAATGATATTATCTTTTGTGCACTATTCTGCATTAGTACCCTTTCTATTTAACCCATAGATGAGACCACAACAGGTACTACCATATCGAGCCAGAGTGAACCTGGTAGTAACGGCTATGAAGAGCTCCAAAATTGGAACTTCATCATTAGATGCAGTTAAATATCATAACCAGAACACTAAGACCCTCAACCACTGCCTTCTAGCACATATATGATAAAAAAAGTTAAGGGTTTGTTATAAAGGCAATAGGATTTGTAGAATCATACAGGTGCTAGAGCTTGCCGTGACTAGCCGGTTGATCGGAAGGAGACTATCCGACCGCCCATCTGGCCTAAGTAAGGGTCAAAGTGGACAGCTCAGCCACCAGGATTACATCCGTAAACTACACGGGTCGCCACCCACGGCCAACAGGTAGTTCCATGGGGGGGGGGTTACACCTCTGCAGAGATGCAGTCTGTGTTTTGTACAGCCCCAGCTGACAGGAGGTGATAGATGGATAATTAACAGACTATAGATAGATAGATAGTAAACATACTACATACATACATACATACAGACAGACAGACAGTGAACAATTGTTAACAATTCCCCTTTATACTCCATAGTTAGCCTAATTTTTAAATATCTTCCCAGATATAAATAAAATCTCCATTACTTTTACACAAATAGCAAGCTCGTGTAATAGTGAATGTATATATATATTTACTTTGTCATTAATTGCTTTATTTTTGTAATTCCCTCCGGACATACATACATATACACAACTGCCCTTTATATATGTATCGAAGATAAAGTTTGAATAGCTTAGACACAGTCAGTGTCACTTGTTGACTGTCAGTTCTCACCTATTCATTCATCAGACCAAGAGCATAGGTGACAAACTGAAAGTCACCAAGTGTTGTTGACTCTGTGTCTATGCTATTCTTAAATATACATATGCTCTATCACCAATTTTGACCACTTTATTTATTTTTATAGCAAGCTGCTTCATTTATATATATATATATATATATATATATATATATATATCTTATTATAATGGAGATTATGTGTTTGCTTGTCTGTAACCGAAACTATATCACTACTCAAGTTACTATCCATTTAGTTATTATACATCACCTTCTCCATGAATCATTTTTATTTAAGCCTCAATTATTAATAAAATTGTTTTTCATTATTAATACTGCTGGTCATATCTACGTACTAATAAGATGCAATTGTATTTATATGTACAACAAAAAGCGGTTTACTGTGTGAACGGGAAGGCTAATTTGCATATTGATATTTAAAATTTGATTTTAATAAATATGTGCTTGGTATTGTTGATTTCTAATTATTTGATTTTATCTTAATGAATATGAGCAAAAATCTCGGAGATAAATCTGAAAAGAAATCAATTAACAAAAAGAAATAACTGTAATTTTATTCTTTACTTTCTTATTTAACTAAATAGTTAAATTAGAAAAGTTCAGCAAGGAAAGACAGGGGGTGGAAAAGGAAGCTATAGCTGTTTTATATTTCGATTATACCCCTCTCTGTTTCAAATCATTTTATCTGCATTCTTATTTAGTTTATTTAGACTTTCTAATTTAATATGATATTTTATGACATTAATACTTGCACCCGGAGGGTGCATATATTTGCTAGTATATATAATAATACAAATTACTCCATAAATTTCAAATTTTGGTGAAATCATTCATCTTGCTCATAACTGACCACATCAAGGTTTTTCAAGAAGTTAGCAAGATGATTGTGCAAAAAATGGAACTTGATGCTCATGATGTAGTCAAGCATTTTGTGGCTATCCAATTTCAGTGTAATTCATTGTTCATACATTTCCAAGATATTTTTTGACAAGGTAAAGATCTTGTCAAGGACCGAGCATTCTGACATTATCCTGATGAAATGTTCATCTTTGATAACTTCCAGAATCAGTAGACCATCAAATATGTCGGTCTTGATTTTTCTCAATTGACAGGCCAGGAAATGCCAAAATGTGGTACTTGAAATATCTGCCTTCAATTGGCAATGCTTTAATGAATTGCTTCAAGAGACCTAGTTTCATGTGCAAGGTGCAAACATAATGATCTTCATGTCAACAAATGGCTCATGTAGAATGTTGGGATTGACAGGTTTATGGTCAGATCTTGGAGGCCAATTTCTCTCCGCCCAATGCTTCTCTTAAGCTCTACTGTCCCACACTGGAATTTCAGCTGAATGCTGCACTGCACGTATAGCTGATGGTAGACTAGGATACTCAATTTTACACTTGCTTTTCTTGTTATATTATGAAGTTTTCATGAAACAAAAGTAACAGTCTGTGCAATGATATTTTGGCTTTCACCAAATCATAGGTATACCCAATGCCAACTTATCACATGTTCTCTTGAGATCCACATCCATAAATTCTCAACATACTGCTTTCACATCTTGTAAAGGACCCAAGAAGTGTGTTAATCGACACATTTAATTCAAAATAAACTTCACAAATGCTTTGATATTTGTTCTTTGGCTGGGAATCAACCTAGTCACCAAATCTGAATAATTCTCCTTAATTTTTAATAAAACAATCAATGTAATCAGTTGACCAATCCTATTACTTACTGACAGACAATGCAATTTTCCTTATTTTGGGAGTAAGCTTTAGAGAGAAAAAAAAGGACCTGAACTTAGTGATTGTCTTTATGACACTTGATGTTCAATTTACATTCATTTTTATTAGATAAATATACTGCTGAACTGGACTCTGAATTTATGTTAATTAATCAAACAGATATGTCTAAAGTGAAACTAAATTCTTAATGAAGAAAAGTCTAAAGGAAAATTCTTCATAAGAAATAAAATAAAATAAAAAGTATTAATAAAAACAATATTTATTATTAAATTAAGAAAAGCATTGTTTTTAAATTGCGGATGAATTTAAAATTATGTATGGATATTTTGCAGCGAGGTAAAAATTTAAAAATATATTTTTAATTCTAAAAAATACCAAAAAATTAAGTAACTGTGCAATTGTAATGAAATTTTCAGAAATTTATTCACCAAGGAGTTAATATTACAAAACAAAAAGAAAACATGAAAAATTGTTTTTTTTTCATCAATTATTATTGAATAAGAAAAAATACTCTTTTTTTTTGCATAAATTCAAAATTGTTTTTAAAACTATGAAACACACACACACACTACAATGGTTATCATTTGAATAAAAAATAAAAACAACTTTTAAATTTTTAAATAACTTATTTCAGGTATTGAATTTTTATTCAAAAAAATATTAACTCCCTTTGCGATCTCTGTACAATGTTTATTAAACCTTTTAATACATTTTGAATATCATTTCTCACGTTATTTTTAATTAAAAGATAAAAATACAAAGTTGGTTGCAAAAGATTGATTATTACATGCATAAATATTTTGAATGGTTTGAAATATTCTTAACATTTCTATCAATTATTTAATTAAATTCTGATATATATATATATATATATATATATATATATATATATATATATATATAAGTATACCCAATTTTTTGTCTGCTACAAATTCTAAAAACGAATTAAAATTAATTAAATCTATTTAAGGTCAAACTTTAGCCTAAATCGATAAGTAGTAACATAATGACCATCATTAAAAAAAACATTACATAGGCAGTTTATTTTTAATACATTTAAAGGCATTTGTTTTGGTAAATTTCGACACGATCCGCCATTCTGTCTCGTTTTCAATGGTTTTAAGCACTTGTTTACAATTTTAAAGTAACATTTGCAATTGCAAAAGAATTTACCAAAAATCAGGTAATTATCCGATTTTAATGAAATTTTCAGTATTGATTTATCAATTAATGAATTTTATAATGCATCAAATATTTTATTTCAAAACTTTAATTTAGTATTTTTGCTATGAAAAATTAATATATAAAATTCATTTAAAATATGAAAAGCCTGATGTTAATTTTAAAATGTTATATTTTTAGATTCTAAAAATAAATATCTACTTAATGCAAACCTTATTTTATTACTGAAAAGTATACTTTTTGAAGAAAAACTCGATTGAAAATACACCCTCCCCTTTTTAAGCAGAAAAAATATCGATGTATAATTTGTTCTTATTTTATAAATAATAGCCAATTAAATAATCATCGAAATGAGTAGAAAAGAAATCTCCAAAAAATGTATTATTTATTATTTGTTTTACATTTTATTTTTCGATACTTATTTTCTCATAGAAAAGCCACCGTAATTTTATTTTGTTTCTATTCATAACTTCGGTCTTTTATCTCTTTATTTATACTATAACTGTATCGAAAATGACCAACTAGCAAAAAATGTTACACCCCCAACATAAGGGGAAGGGGGGGGGGGCAAAAATAAGTGACCTGAAAAAAATGAGAAAGTTTTGAAATAAAATACGTAATGCATTATAAAGATCATTCATTGATACATAAACACTGAAAATTTCATTAAAATCCGAAAATTCACTGATTTTTGGTTAATTATTTTCCCTATGGAAAACGCATTTTAGTCCTATTTTTGTCAAAAACGCATTTTAGTCCTATTTTTGTCAAAAAAGCATTTTAGGCCTATTTTGGGTATAGCTAAGATATATGACGAAGAACATAAATCTTTATTTTTTTTTTAACTTTCAAAATTACAGTAAATAATCTTATAATTAAAAAAAAATCTCAAGGTTCCTTTTGAATCTATTTGATGGAAATATTTTTTTGATAAAATAGTTTTTAAAAGATTTTACAGAAATTTAATCGGCTGAGATTTCGATGTGTGACTTTATTTGTCATCAGCGAAAATAATATAAATATTTCAATTAAATGTTGATTTTCTATAATAATTGAATGAGTTTTCAAAAGATTACAGATATTTTTATATCCATAAATTACTGTCAGAAATAAAAAAAAAAAAAAAATATTTCACTTCTTCAATGGAAAAGAAAATTTCCAAATTACGTTTCTTTTTGTGTTTTTTTTTTTTTTTTGGTAAAGAAAAACAATTCCCCGAACGTTATACTTACTTCTTTCCTTTTTCTTTTGTCTGATTTCTTTTCTTTGGTGCGATACAACGTTAAAGAAGACGGAGAAAAGAAATGTAATATTTTAAATAGAACTAATCTTTTCTGGTTGAATGAAAATGTGTCGTTGATTTGCCAAAAAATACAAAAAGGTTTCCTTAAGAGCGAGAAAACAAGGGACATAATTCCGATCTTTTTTCTCATTTATTTTGGAACATATCTATTTATTCACCTTTCTTAGATGAAATATATCAAATACATTTCTATACAGTTGCTAAATTCACGAAAAATAGAATTTTTAAAGAATGTATGAAAAAATAAAACCGATTACTATATGAACTATTTGCAAAAAAATCATCTGCTTGGAGTTTTAAAAGCGAATTAAAAATAATTAAATCTATTATTTAAGGTCAAACTTTGTCTAAATCGATAAGAAGTAACATAATGACCATCATTAAAAAAAGAAAAATATTATTACAATATGCAATTTATTTTTAATACATTAAAAATCGTCCGAATTTCAACAAAAAGTTACGTTGAATTTATTTTGATTTATCGTGTTCAATAATGGCTTTAAAATATTTTTAAAATACTTATAATATAAACATTTCTTTTTAGAAATAAGTAAAGCGTTACTTTAAATACATATTTATTAAATGTTACTGAAATTTTACACACACGTTTTAACTTTTAATCAAGTAAAATCCGTTTTTTGTATGTAAAAAAATATATTAGTTTCATTGAAAATAAAATTTGCATATTATTTACGTTTCGTGAATGGTATTCCATAATTGCCATAATATTTTTTAACTTTTTTATAGCGTTTCCAATATTTACGACGGGGAACTGAGCACCCAACTCGAAAAATAAAGAACTTTTAAAATTTTTTTTTTTTTTACAATCTGATAGATTGGTGTGCAATCGATAATAATCCATTGAAGGAAAAAAAACAAAAATTAAAAACAAAAATTTTAGATGGTGGGGGTTCCAGATAGTCTTTTCCGTCAAGACATGACAATTGCAATCTTTTTTTTATTTTAGTAAAAAAAAAAAAAAAAAATTGTTAATTTAAAGATAAAAAGTGAGAAAACATCAATTAGAATTTGAATATTTTTAATTAAAAAGGAATAATTGAATTAAAAATAGTAATAATGAAATGAACTTACCATAACTTATTAGATATTGAATCTTTCGGTTAAATTACTGACACATAGATTAACTCTTCTTGAATAGAGGAAGATATTTCATATTTTCTGTATTTGGTCTTAATTGTTTTCCATACAATTAATCTTCTAACATTATGTGATTATATTGAAAATCAATTTAATTGTTTTAAAATATGTGAATCTTGATATTAGGTTTAAAATGTTATATTTTTAGTTTCTAGAAATAAATATCTATTTAATGCAAACCTTATTTTATACTCCTAAAGTAATAAGTTTTGAAGAAAAACTCTATTAAAAATTTACCTCCCCCCCCTTTTTAGCAGAAAAAATATAGATGTATAATTTTTTTTTTAATAAGATAATAGTCAATTAAATAATTATGGAAATGAGTAAAAAAGAAATCAAAAAAATTATTTTATATTTTTTTTTTTTACATTTTATTTTTCAATAATCAATACTTATTTTCTCATAGAAGAGCCACCGTAAAAAAATTTTTTTTGTTTCTATTCATAACTTCGGTCTTTTATCTCTTTATTTATACTGTAATTAGTATCAAGTAAGGACCAACTTGAAAACAATTTTACGCCCCCAACATAAGGGGGGTAAAAATTAAGTGACCTGAAAAAATTAGAAAGTTTTGAAATAAAATAAATAATGCATTATAAAGATCATTCTTTGATAAATAAACACTGAAAATTTCATTAAAATCCGATAATTTCCTGATTTTCGGTAAATTATTTTCTGTAGGTGGGACTAAAGTCATTCGGTCAAAAATGACTTTGAGGCTCTGTTTGCCACTCCCTAGAATAAAAGAATAAACATTTTACAAACTTACATAATTAAAAAAGATAAATGTTTTTTAAAGAAAGTTTCACATTCATTTTAAGAAATTAAATAATAAAGAAGAAATTAATGTCACAATTATTTATTAGGCGAAAGTTATCAAATAAATTTCTTGAAGAGTTGCCTATAATTAGACACATAAAAACAAAATTACCCCCATGACAAAAATTACACATGTATAATTATTAAAAACATATCTAAATTATCACTGAAATTAGAGTAATGACTGTATGGGCAGGGAGAGTTCTGTAAACTTTCAAGTGGTCGGTAAGTTCCCAGGGCGCTATAGGATTACAGAGATGCTACTCCTCCAACAGGGTTGTAAGAATAGAGAGAGGGATATATATATATATATATATATATATATATATATATATATATAGAGAGAGAGAGAGAGAGAGAGAGAGAGAGGGGGAGATTTCTAGTATCAAGGTCAAGGATAGAGAAAGAAAAACAGTTAATTCAAAGATCAAATTATCCAATTGGTGAAAATTTACTCACTGTTATCATGAAAAAAAATAAGTAAAACAGTCAGTTTTATTAACAGGGCAGTTTCTTTACTGATATTTTTTAGAAGAATTCTGTATTCATAGTTCTCTTATTAAAAGTAATTCCCGTATAGAAACTTATAAAAATTTTCTGATATAATTATGTAGACTCTTATCTTTATAGAAAAAAAGGAAAAATCTTTTTGTTAGTTCATTTTTTCATATTTTCTGAAATAAAATAGGGGATGAGTAGACCTCGTAAAAATATTTCCCCATATATCTTAGGAAAACCCTATTTCAAACATATTCTCATGAAAATGTAAGTAATTATAGAAATGTTTGTGAAAATCGCACCATTAATTGTGTTTTTCATAGAATTTTTGAAAAGGCCTCTAGTGATAATTTGTTTTTGGCTCCCATTAAATTTCAATTGATTTAACGATGTGAAAATGTAAACATTCTTTTCATTCATATTTTTCCCTATTTCTGTAAGCTGAAAAAAATGTTTAAAAATTCATTGGGAGATTTTTTTATTATGATTCCTCTCTTAAATGGAGAAAAAATTTTAAGATAATATTAACATTTATGCAAGTTTCATTATGTTAAATATAGGGGGTGGGTAAATTCCAAAGAGCAAATTGGAGGTACCCAGTGAATGTCTATGAATGTTTTAACTGACCATACAACACTATATTTCGTACTAGTCCACTTTGATGGTCCCCACCCCAAAAGAATTCCATCACAATTTGAATTTTGTGCATTTTTTATTTTTCAATAGAATTATGTATTCATTATAAAATCAATCCTTATTGAATAAAGTGGTGAAAATTTCATTAAAATTGAACAATCACTGATTTTTCATAATTGATTCAAAATTCAAAAACATTTTTAATTATTTTATTACCTCCTCTGATAAAAATTAGACTAGATAGGCAGTCAGAGAGGCCCCATCTGATCAATTGACTGGTCATGTAAAGTCCAAGCATGTATATGATTGACCCAACCCCATCACCCTTGTGGCAAGCCCCAACCTTTTTTTCATATATGTGCTAGAAGGCAGTGACTGAGGGTCTTTATGTCCTGGGGATAATGTTAATCTCCATCTGATGGTGAGGTCTCAGTTCTTGAGGTCTGAGGAATGTGGAGCACCCCTTCATCACTATTGCTCCCAGGTCCACTCTGACCTGGACTGGTAGTACCTGTTAGGGTTCCATCTATGGGTTAAATAGAAAAAAGTGTATATAAAAAAAATTGTGTATCCATTAAGAATTAATTTATTTCAGAATGTTGTTGGCATCAAATGACCCAGCAAGGTTGATATGCCGTAAAACAAACTAAACAAAATATTTTCCAAATAAAGATAAAGGAAAGATTTTAATTTTATCAGGAGATTTACCAATGATATATTTTCTATTATGCATATCAAATACAGTTGCTATATTCACGAAAAATAAAATTTTTTTAAATTTATGAAAAAATAAAAAGTGATTACTATATGAGCTAAATGAAATAGAATAAAAGAATAAACATTTTACTAACTTACATAATTAAAAAAATAAAAAAATAAAAAAAATAAACGTGTTTTAAAGAAAGTTTCACATTCATTTTAAGAAATTAAATAATAAAGAAGATTACTGTCACAATTATTTATTAGGCGAAAGTTATTAAGAAATTTCTTGTACAGTTGTTTAATTCACAAACAAAAATTAAATTAGATCTTTTTATAAGAAATAGAATTAGGTGAGCGTAATTACTAAGATGCTAAACTTCTGTGTGGCCTAAGAACTGGAGGGAAGTCAATAAAAATAGTGAAATTGAAACAGAGAAAACACATTTTTGCATCAATTCAAAGAAAAATATTGTTTTTAAAACTATGAAGAAAGAAAACACGCTACAATTTTTTTTTTTTTTTTGAGTGTTAGGAAAATGATCTTAAAATTTTCAAATAACTTTTTCCGGGTATTGAATTGTTTCTTTTTTAATTTTGAATGTGGTATTTCTAGAAATGTAAAAAAAAAAAAAAAAAAAAAAAGATTTATTCAAATGACCACTCATTGAAAATAAAAACAAAACCTACAATTTTAATTGAACAAAAACATTTTTCAAGTTTCATCTTTCATTAGTATAAGGTACTCATTATATTAGGGTGGCCCAAAATGTGTTTATGACAAAATTAATCCCCCCCTACAGAAAATAATTTACCAGAAATCAGGGAATTATTGGATTTTAATGACATTTTCAGTGTTTATTTATCAATGAATGATCTTTATAATACATTATTTATTTTATTTCAAAACTTTCTCATTTTTTTCAGGTCACTTAATTTTGACCCCCCCCCCCTATGTTGGGGGCATAACATTTTTTCGAGTTGATCATTTGCTGTACTAATTACAGTAGAAATATAAAGATAAAAGACCAAAGTTGTAAATAGAAAAAAACAATTTTTAAGAGGAATATTTTATAAGAAAATAAGTACCAAAAATCGGAAAATAAAACGAAAAAAATAATGAATAATTAATTTTTGGGAGATTTATTTTTTACTAATTTCTATAATTATTTAATTGGCTATTATCTTAGAAAAGAAAAAAAAATATACATTGATATTTTTCAGCATAAAAAGGGGGGGGGGTCATTTTCAGTCAATTTTTATTTTCAAAAATGATACTTTGATGTAATAAAATAAGGTTTGCATTAACTCTTAATATCCTGTTGAGAATTTTCTAAGTCCAGACACCTGTTCCTATCAGGATTTATAAAAAAATGGCTAAAAATGTCCTTTTCCTTAAATCAAAGACTTCTAAATGGTTAATATTACATTTAAACAAAGGCTATCATTTGGGATAGATTAAGAAAACAAATATGACTTCCGGCCGGGTGGAATGAGGTGGTATAGGTTAAGAGTTAAATAGATATTTATTTAAAACATTTTTAACTTAACATCAGGCTTTTCATATTTTAAATGAATTTTATATATTCATTTTTCATAGCAAAAATACTTAATTAAAACATTATAAAATTCATTAATTGATAAATCAATACTGAAAATTTCATTAAAATCAGATAATTCCCTGATTTTTGGTAAATTTTTTTGCAATCACGAATGTTACACTAAATTTGTAAAAAAAGGCATTTTAAACCAGTGTCTCAGACCGAAAGTGAAAGAAATTGACCAAAAAAATCGTTTTAAATGTTTTTTAAAAAAAATTGTATATGTAATAATATTTTTCTCTTTTTAATGATTGTCATTATGTTACTACTTATCATGTGTACATATGGTGTAAAAACAATATTCTGACTAAGGTGTGAAATGTAACTATGGAATTTAATGAGCAGGTGAAGAAAATACATACAACAGGAATACATAATGATATAATATACATAAGCAACATATAGGAGACAAGATACAATATAGCAGTTAGAAGAATACATAAACGTATTGTGAAGAGGGTAGAGCTTCATCCTACAGAAGTAGGGAGAGTCCATTAAAGACAGGATGAGTGACGAAAGCCAACCACCTGAAAGTGTGTAGATGCAAATGTCTAAGCTTTCGAGTGATTTCTCATTTTCAAAAAAGCTGCTGGTCACTGTGAAGCTGCATAGGACGGCTCTCTTATTAGCCAACAGCGGACATGACGATAAAAGTGACTAGAATTTACAAGCAGTTTACTGCAGTGATAGTTTATTTACATAGAAATTCTGTTAGGATATCTTCAAAGAGCAATGATATGCACATGACACACAAACATTGCACATTGTGTAATGATAAATCAAAGCAGATCAAATAAATACCTAATACCATGAATGTATATTAACAAAGGAGTTCCCGGGTAATTTATGAGGAAGTGCGTCCCGGTCTCCTGCCTCAGAAATTGCTACCCGGTGACTATTAAAATAACGCCCCCAGCTATGTCGTGTTACTTAAAAGAAAACAACCAACTTAGGGCATTAGAAATGTATTTTAGAGGGGGGGGGGGCCTTCTCTTTTTTGGCGTAATTCTTATTTATTTATCGTAATTTGTGATTCTTGTTCATTTATAGAAATTTGTCGTAATTCTTATTCATTTATAGAAATTTGTCGTAATTCTTGTTTATTTATCGTAAATTGTCGTTATTCTTGTTTAGATATGAAGATGGATATATAGTTTGGAATAGACTGAGATAGATAAACAAAATAATATAGATAGATTTTTGTCGTAATTCTTGTTTATTTAAACTAAAAACAAGACATTAAACAAACATGAATAAAAGAAAATCTGTATTGGTTGAAGTCCGGAGACTAAGAGAGTTCAAAACTGGCATTTCATTAAATAACTAACACTCCTGGTGGTAGAAACCTGGAAATAAAGGAAGATAACTCCTCCAGATCAAACAAGGTCAGACAATCGCTACAATTGTATAACATAAGGAATAATTAGAGTGATAGCCCTTTATAAGTTACCCGGATAGGTTGTATATATTTTTTTAATTTCTAGGAAGGATTAAAATAAATGGGCAATAAGAGTTATGGCCCTTTGTTTGCTGACAACAGATTGAGGATGGTGCTGTTACCTCCTTGCCAAATAGCAGCAGTAGCAGGTAGTGGGTGTGAGGCTGAGTTCCTGTTCCAAAATTTGGGCGCCAAATTCAACAGACACAAGAAAGAATTTGAATGGAACAGTTCGATATTCTCTGTCTCTGTTGATTGAGTCAATGTTAAATTTGGTGTACCAGGATAAGACGAAGATTGTCAAAACGAGAGAGTTTTTTTCAGTCTTTCCCGGACTTGGTTTTGAATATTTGGAATAACTAAATATTATACTTTTCACTCATGGAGTTGGTTATTTTCTTTTCCTGAGGAAAAGAAAAAAATTGGTTAATTACTTGGTTGCATATTTGGTATAATCAAATATTGCGTTTATCTCACAGTGAATCTATTTCTCCTTTGGAGAAGAAATATTATTGTAAGATTGTTTTGAAAGTCGGTATGTAAATACCGATAAATTTGGTGAAAGGAATATTTGATCAGGGTTTATTTCCAAGGGGAAGTATTGTTATGCCATATATTATCAAATACCTTTGATGCAGTGTCTAGGCTTTTCCAATTCTCTCAGTGTGTTTGCATGTGTGATTTCAAATGGGAACGCTCTGAAAATGCTGACCCACACACTTTACAAGAAAATGGTTTCTCTCCAGTGTGTGTTCGCATGTGTGATTTCAAACTTGACCCCAGTGAAAATGCTGATCCACAGACTTCACAAGAAAATGGTTTTTCACCAGTGTGGGTTCGCATATGTTTTCAAACTAGGCTTACTTGTAAATGATGATCCACAGATTTCACAGAAAATGGCTTCTCTCCAGTGTGTGTTTGCATGTGTGATTTCAAACTGCAACTCTGTGAAAATGCTGATCACAGACTTCACAAGAAAATGGTTTCTCTCCAGTGTGTGTTCGCATGTGACATTTTAAGGTTGAACTAGAAGAAAATGCAGTTTCACAGACTTTACAAGAAAATGTTTTCCCTCCTGTATGGTTACGCATGTGGCTTCTTAGACCGGAAGGATCTGAAAATGCTGATTTGCAGACTTCACAAGAAAATGGTTTCTCTCCAGTGTGTGTTTGCATGTGACATTTTAATGAGGAACTAGTAGAAAATGCAGATCCACAGACTTTACAAGAAAATGTTTTCTCTCCTGTGTGGTTCCGCATGTGGCTTTTTAGACTGGAAGAGTTTGAAAATGCTGATTTGCAGACTTAACAAGAAAATGGTTTCTCTCCAGTGTGTGTTCGCATGTGACATTTTAAGGAGGAACTAGTAGAAAATGCAGATCCACAGACTTTACAAGAAAATGGCTTCTCTCCAGTGTGTGTTCGCATGTGACATTTTAGGGTGAAACTAGAAGAAAATGCAGATCCACAGACTTTACAAGAAAATGGCTTCTCTCCAGTGTGGTTCCGCATGTGGCTTCTTAGACCGGAAGGGTCTGAAAATGCTGATTTGCAGACTTCACAGAAAATGGTTTCACTCCAGTGTGTGTTCGCATGTGACATTTTAAGTGGGAACTAGTAGAAAATGCAGATCCACAGACTTTACAAGAAAATGGCTTCTCTCCAGTGTGTGTTCGCATGTGACATTTTAGGGTGAAACTAGAAGAAAATGCAGATCCACAGACTTTACAAGAAAATGGCTTCTCTCCAGTGTGTGTTCGCATGTGACATTTTAGGGTGAAACTAGAAGAAAATGCAGATCCACAGACTTTACAAGAAAATGGTTTCTCTCCAGTGTGTGTTCGCATGTGACTTTTTAAGGACGAACTAGTAGAAAATGCAGATCCACAGACTTTACAAGAAAATGGCTTCTCTCCAGTGTGTGTTCGCATGTGACATTTTAAGTGGGAACTAGTAGAATATGCAGATCCACAGACTTTACAAGAAAATGGCTTCTCTCCAGTGTGTGTTCGCATGTGACATTTTAGGGTGTAACTAGAAGAAAATGCAGTTCCACAGACTTTACAAGAAAATGTTTTCTCTCCTGTGTGGTTCCGGATGTGGCTTCTTAGACCGGAAGGGTCTGAAAATGCTGATTTGCAGACTTCACAAGAAAATGGTTTCTCTCCAGTGTGTGTTCGCATGTGACATTTTAAGGAGGAACTAGTAGAAAATGCAGACCCACAGACTTTACAAGAAAATGGCTTCTCTCCAGTGTGTGTTCGCATGTGGCATTTTAGGGTGAAACTAGAAGAAAATGCAGATCCACAGACTTTACAAGAAAATGGCTTCTCTCCAGTGTGTGTTCGCATGTGACATTTTAGGGTGAAACTAGAAGAAAATGTATTTCCACAGACTTTACAAGAAAATGTTTTCTCTCCTGTATGGTTCCGCATGTGGCTTCTTAGACCGGAAGGGTCTGAAAATGCTGATTTGCAGACTACACAAGAAAATGGTTTCTCTCCAGTGTGTGTTCGCATGTGACATTTTAAGGAGGAACTAGTAGAAAATGCAGATCCACAGACTTTACAAGAAAATGGCTTCTCTCCAGTGTGTGTTCGCATGTGACATTTTAGGGTGAAACTAGAAGAAAATGCAGATCCACAGACTTTACAAGAAAATGGCTTCTCTCCAGTGTGTGTTCGCATGTGACATTTTAGGGTGAAACTAGAAGAAAATGCAGATCCACAGACTTTACAAGAAAATGGCTTCTCTCCAGTGTGTGTTCGCATGTGACTTTTTAAGGACGAACTAGTAGAAAATGCAGATCCACAGACTTTACAAGAAAATGGCTTCTCTCCAGTGTGTGTTCGCATGTGACATTTTAAGTGGGAACTAGTAGAAAATTCAGATCCACAGACTTTACAAGAAAATGGCTTCTCTCCAGTGTGTGTTCGCATGTGACATTTTAGGGTGGAACTAGAAGAAAATGCAGTTCCACAGACTTTACAAGAAAATGTTTTCTCTCCTGTGTGGTTCCGCATGTGGCTTCTTAGACCGGAAGGGTGTGAAAATGCTGATTTGCAGACTTCACAAGAAAATGGTTTCTCTCCAGTGTGTGTTCGCATGTGACATTTTAAGGAGGAACTAGTAGAATATGCAGATCCACAGACTTTACAAGAAAATGGTTTCTCTCCAGTGTGTGTTCGCATGTGACATTTTAAGGAGGAACTAGTAGAATATGCAGATCCACAGACTTTACAAGAAAATGGCTTCTCTCCAGTGTGTGTTCGCATGTGACATTTTAGGGTGAAACTAGAAGAAAATGCAGTTCCACAGACTTTACAAGAAAATGTTTTCTCTCCTGTGTGGTTCCGCATGTGGCTTCTTAGACCGGAAGGGTCTGAAAATGCTGATTTGCAGACTTCACAAGAAAATGGTTTCTCTCCAGTGTGTGTTCGCATGTGACATTTTAAGTGGGAACTAGTAGAAAATGCAGATCCACAGACTTTACAAGAAAATGGCTTCTCTCCAGTGTGTGTTCGCATGTGACATTTTAGGGTGAAACTAGAAGAAAATGCAGATCCACAGACTTTACAAGAAAATGGCTTCTCTCCAGTGTGTGTTCGCATGTGACATTTTAGGGTGAAACTAGAAGAAAATGCAGATCTACAGACTTCACAAGAAAATGGTTTCTCTCCACTGTGTGTTTGCATGTGGTATTTCAAACCGGATCTATATAAAAATGCTGATCCACAGACTTTACAAGAAAATGGTTTTGCTTTAGTATGAGATCGCATGTGTGCATTTAAACTTGACCTTACTGGAAATGTGGATCCACAAATTTTACAAGAAAATATTTCCACTTCTGATTGTGTTTCCATATCTGTTTTTAGTTCTGATCTCTGAAAATGTTGATCTGCACAGTGGTGAAAAGTTGGGTTTTACAAGAGGCTCTACACATTAGCAAGAATTTCTTTTTCCATTAGCAAGTGTTTGAATGTGTATCTTTATATTTCCAGACCATGTGATAATGCTGGTCTACAAATTGGGGACATTTATTATTGGAAAAAAGTTGGGTTTCACTGGAGTCTGTTTTTGCACTTGTTCTTTGAAATATTGATCAAGAGAAAACATTCAAATAATAAATTTCAAGAAAAAGAATTGTCTGAGTTCTCAATATGTAGGTCCACACACATAGGAAGAATATATTTTTTCTTTGTTTGGTGTTTAAATGTGTCTTTTTACTTGCAGTTGATATCTGTGAATGAATAAGAATTAAAGTGTTATTTTTTTAAAAACAAAAAGCATGAAATTTATTAACACTCATGTAATAAATTGTCCTATGAGCTCTCAATATGTAGATCCACACACATAGGAAGAATATATTTGTTCTTTGTTAGGGGTTTCAATGTGTCTATTTACATTTCAAAACTATTCTTCCCAATGTAGTTGATATCTGTGAATGAATAAGAATTAAATTATCATTAAAAAAAAAACCCAGAAAAGCACAAAATTCAAGAATTTTTTGGAATTATAATGTTACATCATATAATTTTCAGTATGAAAAGAGCGTGTTTTGAGCAACCCTAAGATAAACGAATTATATACGCAAGACTAAAAAATGCTGTTAATTTTATTCCCACGTGCGCAGCTGAAATACGCGCGTACGTCAGAATACTTTTCCGAATGGGAGTCATTCATTTGCCGAATTACAGGTAAATTTTATTCATTATTATTATCTGTGAATTTCTTAAATTTAGATTTTTAAATTTTAAAAATATTTTCAAATTGTTAAAAATATTATAAAACATCAATAAAAAAAAATGGAAAATTAACTTTTTAAATGTTTTTTTTACGTTTAATATAAAGAACAATTCCAAGTTGGTGTTTAAAAAAAAGGAAAAACAAATTTCTGTTACATAAAACCTAATTTTTTTATTTTAAAGTAAATTCCCAATCTTTGACAGGTGAGTTCTCAAGTATTCAAGGAAAACTGGATAAAACAATCCTTACCTATTTACTTCAACTTACTGTTGGAAATTATGGAATTGTCCGAAGCATCCATTTTCTTTACACAATGTAACGCCACATCGCTTGCATTCCACGAACTTTGGATTTTGTTTCCATTCGCAGTCCTTTTTGTTCCCTTGGCGCAAACAACGCAGACACGTTTTCCTCTCATCGTTTCTATCCTGGTTGGCTGGTGTTGTACGGGTTTCTTTAGAATCGGGGATGGTACTTCAGTGGCAGCTTTCCTTTTCCGGGAAGTGTGTCCATTTATTAGCCCTTCTGCAACTGCTAGCTGGAAATCCATGCGGGAAATTCGCCTTTGTCATGGTCCTCCAGGGGTTTCAGTGTACAGGATGTATACATTGATTGCAGACACATCCAAAATGAACCAGAACAAATACTTCCACCATTTTCTAGCCTTAGTGGCAATTTTGTAATATTGCCGTAGCTGGTCATTTTTGTCCAGACCGTTGAAATTGTTCGTGTATTCTATAATGGCTATGGGCTTTTCATAGGTCAAATCAGCACCGCCACCTTTCCTTTTCCTTGTAACTGTCCTATTTTTTATGGTGTTAGCAGTTGTCAAAAGATTCACTTGGCGTCGGTTTTCACACCAAGTGATGGCTGTCAGTTTACCCTTTTGAAACTTTTTCATATCACCGGTGTTTGTCAGTGTACAATTTTTATACGCATAAGGTAATCCCCGACGGTTCCTTCGGATGGTACCACAGGCATATGTCTTTTCCTTTAATAAATTTTCCATCAATGGTACAGTTCTGTTACAACATATGTACCAAGTGGCACTGTCCTATCAGGATATGAGTCCTTGCCGGTATAGATATCAAAATCTAATAAATAATAAGTGTCTAAATCAGCAATTCCCAATGCTTTGAAGCCCCACTTTGTCGGTTTATTCGGCATATACTGCAGAAAAGAATTCCTGCCCTTGAATTTAATCATTCCCTCGTCGATACTGAGGGTTTTGTGGGGCTCGTAATAGTACCTAAATTGTCTTTTAGCATTTTCAATAGGGTTCGTCAAAGAATCATTCAGATGAAAATACCTTGTTAATTCATCGTATCGATTACAGGGCATTATATTAGCAATTGAACTAATTTTTAAGTCAGCAGTTTTACTCCAATAACACCTGAAAAAGTATCAAAATTCATTTTAATTTTTTTAAACCGAAAGAAAAATTAGAAGAAAAAAATCTAAATTTCAGAAATTCACACATAATAATAATGAATAAAATTTACCTGTAATTCGTCAAATGACTCCCATTCGAAAAAGTATTCCGATGTACGCGCGTATTTCAGCTGCGCATTTGGGAATAAAATTAACAGCATTTTTTTTTTTGCCTCGCGTATAAATTTGTTTGAAAAGCAATTTCTTCAAACAATATTATTATTATTTCACATATATTGTACCAAAAAGATGTATATATGTAGATATGGTCAACTGTATTAATAATGTAAAAGAATTTTATTAATAATTGACGTTTAGATAAAAATCAAATCATGGATAATGTGATGTAAATAACAAAGCGAATTGTGACTTGAGTAGTGAGGTAGTTTCGGTTACAGAAAGACAAACACACAATCTCCATTAT
Organism: Doryteuthis pealeii; assembly: GCA_023376005.1. NCBI lineage: Eukaryota > Metazoa > Mollusca > Cephalopoda > Myopsida > Loliginidae > Doryteuthis > Doryteuthis pealeii. Next base: position 76,891,133 of record CM042151.1, on the reverse strand, counting down.
TATAAGATTTGTTTGGTTTGCCTCCTTTGGCATCTCCTCTTTTTTCTATCTTTCCGCATCAATGTCTAACAACGACAACACAACAGAGAATCCTTGCACAGAACCCTGTTAATATAGGATTTATCATGTATTACTCCATTAGCCTAAGAGTTTGTGTGTTTTAAAAAGAAAGGAGGCATCTCCACACTCGACGGTGAATTGTTCTACTAGCTTCTAAAGCCAGTAGAACAATTCACATACCTAGGTAGTAATATCTCATCCACAGAAAGCGATGTTAATGCACTAATAGGAAAGGCATAGATAGATAGATAGATAGAGAGAGGGGGAGAGAGAAATAGACAGATAGATAGATATTAAGGTTTGAGATAGATATTAACAGACAGACAGACAGACAGATAGATAGATAGATAGATAGATCGATAAATATGGAGGTTTGAGATAGATAGATAGATAGATAGATAGATAGGACCAACGAAACTTGTGAATTCTGATGGTCTCGTTAGTTCAAAAACATTTTCGCTCCATTCGTCAGGTTCCGTAAAAATTTCATCGTCATCTTCTAATTCAGAAAAATAAGTCACAAGTATTGACACTCGAAAAAGAAATATCACTTTGAGCATCAATTCCAAAGCCTGTCTCTTCCCATAAAGGATTATCTTCGGAAAAACCTTCGAAAGTGTAAGTATTTTCAGCGGCCATCTCCAAAATTGGTTTAAAAAATGCGAGGGAAAATATTGGTGCTGTCTAGACAAAATCTTCGTTTAAAAAGAAAGAAATCAATAGTTAACCGGAAATAAATTATTTATGAAGTGGCCACGGTTATTTCCCTTGCTTAAAAACTATTGAAAAATACTTTTTAATGGGTTTTTACAAATATATATATGAAAACGAGCGGACCCACCTTCATTCGTAATCACCATTTTTTAAAATTCGAGACCATAAATTTTCTTCGTTTTTTGTATTAAAAAAATAGTTTAAAAAAGACAGATAAATATTTTAAAACCAAAATAGATACATTATAAAATGAACAGTTGCATAAAAGGATTTTAAAAATAATTTTAAATCGATTTTTTATGAATGTATCTGAAAACGGACGTTTTTTTTTTAAATTTTCTATTTTCATTTTTTTTTTGTAATTCGAGTAGATAAACACCTCTGTTCTTTGGGAATAATTATTTTAAAAAGACAGAAAAACATTCCAGATGAGAAATTAACCTTTCTGTAACAAACATACTTGTTTTCCTGGATTAAAAATGTTGAAAATGTGAGTTTTAATTGAATTTAACAGTGTATATGAACTCAGGGCGCTTTAGGGCGTTCTGGGAATGGAAAAATATTTTTTTCTCATCGTTTCAGGACGTTAGAAGTTTTAAATCAAAAGTGCTGGGTGTAATGGTTAGCAAGCTAGATTTTCAGACAATTCTTATCAGACGTCTATACTTCTGGCCTTGTGACACAGCTAAGCTTAGTAAATAATTATATTATTTATGAAATAAGGTTTCTTCTTGGTAAATGAAGAAATTTATTTTTGGTTAAAATTTATATTTTTATGAAAAATTAAAATTAAAAGAAATTGTCAAAAGGTGGTAAAAAAAGATATTTCTTAATTTCTAAATCACGGTCATAATATTTAGCTGAAAAGCATTGCTCAGAACTGGTTGTTATGTTATAAATTTGTCCCAAACAAAAAAAATCTAATTTAAAATTTCTTCTAAGTAAATTTTACAATGAAATTAAATTTTTCACTATGCAAACTTATATTTTTAAAAAAAAAGGTAGTTATTTGCTATGTAAATTTGACAATAAAAATGAAATTTTTTTTTCCACTTGACAATTTACACAAGTTTTTTTCATTTTAATTTTTCATAAAAATATAAATTTTAACCAAAAATAAATTTCTTCATTTGCCAAAGAGAAACCTTCTCTTAAAAATATTTTTTTAAATATCCAGCCACGCAAAGGGAAAGTAAAAATTTAAACACGTGACTTGAAAACAAGTTAGATCAAACTTAATGAACTTAAATTCCATCATCATTGAAAATTTCATTAAATTTGATTAATTCCCTGATTTTTTCTTTTTTTTTTTCTTTCAGTGGGGTGACAATATGATAGTTGAATTTATGTCCGTTGAATTCGATGTAACCCGAAAACGTTTCAACTTTAAAAAAAAAAACAAAAAAAAACGGCCTAAATTAAAATTGTAAATTAATATTTATTTAGTATTCCAAATAAAAATTATGGTTTTAGCACCGGAAAAAATTCCAGACACTGACCAATTATAGAATTAATGATATTAGGAAACTTTACCAAAAGAAAAAAAAATGAAATTATTTGGTATGTAAATTTTACTATAAACTTATTTTAATTAAACATTTCAATAGCGAATAATTTCATAAACAAAAAGAAAATTCATTTGCCGATAATTCCTGTTAACGCAAATGGAAATTTACATGAAAACTACAAAAATTTCACATGTCTAATAAAACTTCAAGTGTTATTTCTTTGTTGCTTTTTTTTTTAAATATCCTTACAAAAATGTTTACTAGTTAGTGTTAGTCTAATAATATTTAGAATAAAAATATTCGTGTAAAATATATTTTTAAGAACATTCAGTTTTATTTCAGTGGTCAATAATTTAAAATTCTTTCTTTTAATTAGATTAGGTATTAATTTCAAGTTTACTATTTTTGAAAGGAATGAAATAAAAAAAATAAAAGAAGAAATAAAAGAACAATGTACTTTTTGAAATAAAGTCTTCCTTCAATCAATGAATTATAATAAGTTGTGAAATGCGTTGAATTTGTTCACAAATCACACTGTAAAGACCGTGGTCAGAAAGGGAGATAATTTGCCCCTTTTTGTCTTCCATTGTTAAAATTAACAATTTAAAAAAAAAATCATTTAAATTCTTTAAAAATATGTAGCAAGGTATACAGAGTTTTTTTTTAACTTAGATTTTTTCAAAGATAGAATTTTGGGCTATCTTTGGTTAAAATTTCAAGTTAGTCCATAATAGTATCCAACAAGTAAAATTGACCTTGAAATTTTTAAGGTATAAAAAAACTCAGTTGAACTTAGATGAAATAATTTTTTTTTCATCAATTTAAAGAAAAATACAAAAAAAAAAAAATTGCTACATTATTTATTTTTTGAGTTTTAAGAAAATAACTTTAAAATTTTAAAATCACTTTTTTAGGTTATTGAATTAATATTTTTTAATTTTCTATATATTCTTCAGGATATGATCTTTCAAGAACTATAAAAATCAGGGACCGGGATTTTTTTCTTCAAATAATCAAAGGTCATAACCCCCCCCACACACACACACATACACACACATTGATAAAAAAAATTAAGTCATGGGAAAATAATTTAGTGAAAATTTCATTAAAATTGGACAATTCCCTGATTTTTGGTAACTATTTTAAAATTAGAAATTTAAAAAAATTATCTCCCTTTGAAATATATATATATATATATATATATATATATACTAGCTAAAGTACCCGGTCCTTGACCAGACTAAAGAAAAAATAGTAACACCAAAGAGTGAGTGGCAAGAAAATAAGAGATAGGTATACCCAATTTCGGATCATTTTTTAAAAATATCTCATAAAATAAAATAGGGGATGGGGTAGACCTCATAAAAAAATATTTCCCCTAATATATTTTTGTGAAAATCGGACCATCAATTGATTTTTCATAGTATATTTTAAAGATCCTCTAGTTGTAAGTTGTTTTTGGCTACGTAAAATTTCAGTTGATTTAATGGTGCAAAAATGAAAACATTGTTTTTCAATCATAATTTTCATTATTTCTGTGAGCTGAACATTTTTAAAAAATCATCAGTAGTTTGTTTAATGTTTCTTCTTTCAAATTGAAAAAAAAATTTTCAAAATAATATTAATTTTTATGCATGTTTCATTGTGTTAAATATATGTGTGGGGTAAATTTCACAGGGAAAATTGGTGGTAACTAATAAGAGATAATTATTTATCAAATTTTTTAAAAAATCGACGAGAATTGTCTAATGAATAAACGGTCGAGATGTTATATTCGAGACGACACTAATATGAATGAATTAAAGTAACTCCTAAAGTTTTAAAAAAATGTTAATAAATGATTAAAAGAAATCTCAAGATAAGGGCTGAATTTGAAAAACGGTCGGAAAATTAGGGTGACCAAAAGAAAACAAAAAAAAACAAACAGAACCCAAATTATTTATTTTCCCATGAAACTACCCCTAAAACCCCCTAGTTAAAATTATGTTTTATTACAAAATTTGTGGGTTCTGTCTTTTCTGGGTCACCCTGTATATAGGTGACCAAGAAAAAACAGAACCCAAATTATTTATTTTCCCATTAAACTAACCTTAAACCCCAACCCTAACCCCCCTAGTTAAAATCAACAATTTTATTACAAATTTTGTGGGTTCTGTTTTTTCTGGGTTACCCTAATATACCCACCGTTTTTCAAGTTCAGCCGAGATAAATTCGAAAGACCATTTTTGACGGTTTTTAGTAAAAAAAAGAAAGAGAGAAAAAAGTGGTGACTTAATTTTTTTTTAAATCTGCCTATTTATTTATCATTAGAATTAAGATAGATTAAATAACAAATTTTCTCATTCAAGTTACGTACATTAGAATCATTTTTATTTTATGTTTAAGGTAAGCTTAACATAACATTTCAAACACTGTTTTGTTTATATACGAAATGTCAACTACATCATATTTTTATTATAAATTGTTTGTTTGTTTTTATTACAATACAACTATGTTTACTTAGTTACGAAATAAGTAGTTATATAATTTAACTACCCATTTTTGTAAAAGGCTTTTTTTTGTAAAACTCTTTTGTATATACAAAAAAATTAAAAACAAAGTTGAGTTAAATTATTATTGTTATTTACTTTGATTATTATTTATTTTGCTTATTATTGTTATTTACTTCGCTTATTATTGTTATTTACTTCACTCTTTCTAACCAAATAAATATTTGTAAGATAGATTATTTCATTTCATTTCTAACTAAATTAATATTTTAAAGACAGGAATAAAAAGATTGCGATATGAATGGATTTGATTTTTCCTTAAAACATACTTTTGCTGTCCGAAGCAAAATAATTTTTTCTAACTCGCTATAAAAATAATTCAATGGATAAAGACTCATACAAATTATATATTGAGCAAGATTATTTTCTCTTATTTTCAACCATATGGAAATTTTTAAGATTGGACTACAAATAGGCGATAAATTCCGAGCTGAACGGCTTAAGACTGTGACATTTATTCACTAAAATTTAATTCACTGCTTATGAGCAGAGAATTCAGCTTATCGCTTTAAAAAAAAGTCAGGCAGGGGACAATATCTTATCATCAGCAGGACTTGGTATACGGACAGTTTTGCAAATTGGGTGATTTTGGTTTAATTAATTAATTATATCCCTTAATCAGTAGAAATCAATAACGAAATTTGGTGTGTTTCTTAGTTAGAAGGATATTAATATGTATGCAAGATTTAGAATCAGAACGACCTCCTGTTTTGAACTTATACGCCGACACGTACAAATCAAAAACTTAGTCTTATATATTTAGATATAATAGATAGATGGGCAGAAAAAAAGGTAGATTGTTAAATACATATTTACCATGATTTATATGTAAAACCTCTTGATGTATACCTACATTCTTACATAATGACCATCATTAAAAAAAGAAATTTAAAGGAATTTTTTTTGGTCAATTTTGACGCGAACCGCAATTCTGTCTCTTTTTCAATGGTTTTAAGTGCTTGTTTACAATTTTAATGTAACATTCACGATGGCAAAAAAAATTACAAAAAATCAGGTAATTATCCGATTTTAATGGAATTTTCAGTATTGATTTATCAATTAATGAATTTTATAATGCATCATTTATTTTATTTCAAAACTTTAATTTAGTATTTTTGCTATGAAAAATCAATATATAAAATTCATTTAAAATATGAAAAGTCTGATGTTAAGTTTAAAATGTTATATTTTTAGATTCTAGAAATACATATCTATTTAATGCAAACCTTATTTTATTACATCAAAGTATAATTTTTGAAGAAAAACTCGATTGAAAATGTACCCACTCCCCTTTAAGCAGAAAAAATATTGATGTATAATTTTTTCTTTTATAAGATAATAGCCAATTAAATAATTATCGAAATGAGTAAAAAAGAAATCTCCAAAAAATTAATTATCTATAATTTTTTACATTTTATTTTTCGATTTTCGGTACTTATTTTCTCATAGAAAATCCACCTTAATTTTTTTTGTTTTTTTCAATTCATAACTTCGGTCTCTTATCTCTTTATTTATACTGTAATTAGAAAACTATAAGACCAACTCGAAAAAATGTTACGCCCCCAACATAATTAAGTGACCTGAAAAAAAAAATGAGAAAGTTTTGAAATAAAAAGAAATAATGCATTATAAAGATCATTCATTGTTAAATAAATACTGAAAATTCCATTAAAATTCGATAATTCCCTGATTTTTGGTAAATTATTTTCTGTAGGGGGGGGGCAAAAGTCATTTTGTCAAAAACGCATTTTATGCCCATTTTGGGTATAGCTAATATATTCTGAATTTATCTAAAAAATTTGATTTTTTTTAAAATAAAATAAACGCTATCATATAATTAAGTCATTAACGAATAATTAGGTGAAAATTTAATTAAAATCGATAATTTTCCTGATTTTTTGGTGATAGTTTGATAATTTAAAAATAATCTTTAAAAAAATATTATATCCCTTTGCGATTTCTGCGCATAAAACCTTTTAACACATTTTGAACATTTTATCTGACGTTATATCTAATTAAAAGATGAAAATACAAAGTTGATTGCAAAGGATTGATTTTAACATGCATAAATATTTTGGTTGGTCTGAAATATTATTAACATTTTTCTATGAATCATTTAAAACTCTTAAAGTCCTATACCACCTCATTCCACCCGGCCGGAAGTCATATTCATTTTCCTAATCTACCCCAAACGATAGCTTTTGTTTAAATGT
>CM042151.1:76815341-76884079 GCA_023376005.1 Doryteuthis pealeii | reverse complement strand
AATATCAAACATATTTAGAAGTTTTTGATTTAAGGGAAATTACAAAGTAACTTTAGATGCCATATGTAATTTTTATCCATGTTTTGATATAAATGCTCTGGACTTTTGAAAGTTTCAACAGGATGTTAAGAGTTAATCAATTCCGATGTGATACAAAGATCTCGACGACAGAACAAAAATCTTTTTTTTTTTAAACTTTTCAAAATTACAGTAAATAATCATATAATTTTTTAAAAAATCTTAAAGGTTCCTTTTGAACCTATTTGATGGGAATATCTTTTTCATGGATAAAATAGTTTTTAAAAGATTCTACAGAAATTTTAATCGGCTAGGATTTAGGTGACTTTGTCATCCCAACTGATTAACACGGAAAAACAAGAAAATGATATCTCAATTAAATGTTGAAATGAATTGGATTTTTTAATATTGATCAGTTCAAAAGATTACAGATATTTTTATCCATAAAGTATTGTCAAAAATTTAAAAATTGTTTCACTTCTTAATGAAAAAGAAAATTTTTCATTCAAATTACGTTTCCTTTGGTGTGTGTGTGTGTGTGTGTTTGGGGAGGGGCTGTTAAAAAAAGCAATTACCCGTGGAATGATATAACTTAACGTCTTTCTTTCTTTTAGCTGATTTTATTTTTTGGGGGGCAATACAACTAAAGTAGACGAGAAAAAAAAATGTAATATTTTAAATCGAACTAATTAATCTTTTTCTGGTTGAATGAAAAAGTGTCGTTGATTATCAATAAATACAAAAAGGTTTTCTTAAGAGCGAGAAAAACAAGGGCATAATTTCAAGATCTTTTTTCTCATTTATTTTTGGAACATATCTATTATTCACCTTTCTTAATGAAATATATCAAATTACTTTTTCTATGCAGTTGCTATATTCACGAAAAAATAGGATTTTTTTGTTTAAAAATATGCAGTGAAAAAATAAAAAACGGTTACTATATGAACTAATTGAGTAGAATTAAAAGAATAAACATTTTACAAAAGGTTCATAATTAAAAAAAATAAAGTGTTTTTTAAAAGAAAGTTTCACGATTTCATTTTAGAAATTAATAATTGAAAGAAAATGAATGTACCATTTATTATATAGGCCAAAATTTACAAATAAATTTATTTAGAAGATTTGCTTATAATCACAACATAAAAAAAATTACCTCCTATGACAAAAAATTACACATATATAATTATTAAAAACATATCTTAAATTATCACTGAAATAGAGTAGTGACTCTGTATGGGCAGGGGAGTTTCTGTAAACTTTCAAGTGGTCGGTAATTTCCCAGGGTACTAAGGGGCCATAAGGTTACAGAGATGCTACTCCTCCAAACAGGCGTTTAAGTATAGAGAGAGGGATAGATACACCACACATATATGACCACCTCCCACCCGGGGAACCCCTCCGTTAAGACGGGAAAGCCCCCGATAGCCGATCTAGTAGCAAACACTAATCCACCAATTTCTAAAAATGCAGGTCCGTTTCTCGTGTCGTGGATTTTCTCTCAGGTGTGCGATCTCAACGCTCTCCAAACCCCCATGTTGTGACATTTTATATCAGAGGGAGGAGCAAGGCCCGCCGCCGAAAAATTAGAAGTCATTTCCGCAGCTTTGGTAAAAGGATTGCATAGAAAAGACTTAACAATTCTGTTAAAAGTTGAATTTGCTTTTAATCGACAGGTAAAAAGTCTGTACAGAAAAAAATAATAAAGTTGTTTGTTAGAAAAAATGTTCTCGTGGTGGAGGACACTCTGCCTGGTTCAAAAGGGCAGGGCTGGTTAGGTTCTAAACAGGGACTTGAGTTATCTCAGAGTCATAGCGTCTCACAGCGACAGAATCCATCAGAGTTGGTTTCTTCAGACATCAATGTGTCTACAACGACAAAATCTTCTGGCAGTGGGCTGGCAAAATGCGCCAAGCCCCAAAACAGCTGCTTAAGTAAATAATCGCCAAAATACAGGGTAGGGTCAACGGGGGAAAGGTCTTCCCTAATTGTCAAATTCTAATCAATTCGCACTTATCAGAATTCTAAGCACAAACCCTCTTTTCCGTCCGACCCTCCAAAATCCCCTTCTGCTACATTACCCATGATGAGTTGGATAACGGGAGGATAGCTTTCCTCTTACTCTCTCAATGGCCTATTGTGACCACCACTTTTTTAGGGGCGTGACTTTCGTCCACTCTGTAAAAAAGGTATTTGTGAAAAAAATTAGGAAAGTACCTTAATTTTTTATTATTCCAGCCCAACCAATGGCCTTTTCTGTTATCATTCGGACACCTGTCCTCACCTTTGGTGAACCCCTCTGAGCTCGAGACGCTGGGAACAACAGAAAACGCCAATTCTCTCAATCCATTTGATAAGATCAATGTCCAAAAGGGGTGTTAAAAGAGCATATGATTCTCTGAATTTGTATTTTACTGGAAAAACATATACGCTTTCTCTGTAAAAAAAATCAGACGAAAAAACATTTCTCGTCTCAAAAAATTAAAAAAATTAATAAAAAATCTCCTTTTACTGTTTTCTATCTTTCAAAAAAAAAATTCCTATTCTATTTTTAGGGATCCTGACATCACCAGATCAGGATATATCAACTCTTTAATGTACAGGATAGGATTAACCCCCCCAATGTCAAACAGTGTCACACACAACACACACACACACACACACACACACACACACACACACCACACAGACAGAGGTTTCTGGTATTAAGAAATTTAAAGTATTGATATCCCAAGTTAAAGAAAGCTAATGATTGGAAAAAACCCACAGAATAAAATTATTCTTAATAGTTTCATAGCGAATTTTATTTTGAAATTAGGGTATCAATATCACTGGACTCAAAAATTTGCTTAACTCTTGAAATTTCCAAAATTTAAAGAAAATACCGGATTATTTTATTATTGGATGAAAATCTTTATTTTGTTAGTTCATTTTTTAATATTTCATAAAATAAAATAGGGGATGAGTAGACCTGATAAAAAAAATATTTCCCCAAATATATCTTTGGAAAACCTTAATTTCAAACAGTTATTCTTGTGAAAAGGTAGTACTTATGGAAATGTTGTGGAAAATGCACCATTAATTGTTTTTTTTTCATAGAATTTTAAAAAAAAAGCCTCTTAGTAAATAACTTGTTTGACTACATTAAATTTCAATTGATTTAACAATTGCGAAAATGTAACATCTTATTTGTTCATATTTTTCCTTATTTCTTTAAGCTGAAGAAAATGGTTTTAAAAATTCATTGGAGTTTTTTTTTTTATAATTGCTCATCTTGAATGGATAAAAAAAATTCCACCATTAATTTGATTTTTTCATAGAACCTTTTTAAAAGTTTCTCTAGTAATAACTTGGTTTTTGGCTACAATTAAATTTCAATTGATTGCGGTGCAAAAATGTAAACATTGTTTTCATTCATATTTATCCATTATTTCCGTAAGCTGAAAAAAAATGTTTAAAATTTTATCAGGAGTTTTTTTTATGATTCCTTCTCTTGAAATGGAAGAAAAATTTTTTTAAGATAATATTAAAATTCATGCAAGTTTCATTGTGTTTTAAATATAGAGGGTGGGTAAATCCAAAAAGCCAATTGAGTACCCAGGAATGTATATGAATGTGACTCTGCAGTGGGCAAGGGATGCTGTAAAATCAAGTGGTGGTAAGTTCAAGAACACTAAGGAAGTCATAGGATACAGAGATGCTACTCCTTCCACAGAATTGTAAAGTTATATTTTTTATATTATATATATATATATATATATATAATATATATATATACGAGAGAGAAGAGAGAGAGAGAGAGAGAAGCACTGTTTCTTATATTAAGGTCAAGCGATAAATAGAGAGAGAGAGAGAAAGAAGAGCTAAGGATAGGTATTCAAATATTATTAGTGTGAGGAGTACTTTGGACAAATACTTTATAATAACCGCCTCTCCCCATTATAAATTGGTCACTAACTTTTCTTTCTTATCCTTTTTCTTTCTTACTTCTTCTTCTGATTGTATTTCACTGGTGGCTAAGGGACAAACAAGGTCTCCTCAGGTTTCCAGGGACTCTTCTGAGTATTTTAGCTGATTGCAGCAATGCAATAGTCTGGATGGTCTCAATTTCTTTCCTCTAAGATCCTCCAGTCTTTTTTTCCAAAATTTATTCGGGACCGTTCAAGAGCACCAAACGTAATATTGGTACACCCTCTATTCGACAGCTTTTTTCAATTCTCTGGCAAAGTCAGGTATTTAATCCATTTTCCTTCATCTTCACCCTTGATCTGTGGAAGCGCAGAAGTTCACAGTTGACACGTTTCTTTATTTTTTATTTTTTTTTGTTAATCAACACTTAGGTCTGGTCTTTCTTGTGGGATAAGGTGAATGTTTTAATACAATCCCACTATACTCTCCAAGAAACAGACTGAAGGGACTGTTTCAAGTTATTATATTTCCTGTGCAAAAAGAAGCAAAATTAATTTTCTTCAGGTCCATGGGATTAATAACCACTAGTCTCAAGTCATTGGACCAAACTAAAAATGTTAAGGTCAAGGAGAGAGAGAGAGAGAGAGAGAGAAGAGGAGAGAGAGAGAGAGAGAGAGAGAGAGCTAAGCATAGGTATTCAATAAAATTTTAGTATAGGTTTGTTAGTTTGACCGTATATCAACCTTTTACTGTTCATTCAATATGAATGAAGTCATTTGATACACAAACAACTAGGTTGCTTATTGTACCTGCTTTTGCTTAAATGGTCACCCAATTACGTATTGAAACAGGTTTCATTCATCTTATCATAGTTTTTTCATTGCTGGATTTCATGAAACCATCTGTTCTCCCTGCAGCTAAGGGCTACATAGGCAAACAGACTGGGTATCTTTAGCCTTTGATTGTTAAAAAAAAACAGTCTTAGAAGAAGGAATTCTTTGAATTCAAATTAGGCACTGCTCTTAAATAATTCACCTGTTGTTACAGGTGCTGGTTTAAATTGCGTTGGTGTAATTCTAAAGGGACCCGCCGACAGGTCTAAAGCGGGCTTAAAAATATCTAAATTGATGTGCCAATTATAAGCTGGTGGGGGGAGGCATAATTGTAGAATATCTACATAATATTTTGCCGATAAAAAGTGAAAAATACAAGCACGTACATATTTGGAAATTTTGAATTGTTTTTGTAAAAATTCACTGGAAAAAAAATTAACCTGGGGAGGGGGTAAAAAATATTTAAATTGATTTTGGTGATGAAAGCGGGGTTGAGGTGGGCATTGTAAATATCTCCATTAATTGCCGATAAAAATGTGAAAAACACGACTCGGAAAATATCATATTTGGCTAGAATTTATGTCTATGCCGCAATTAAAAAACAGCGTAAATTAGGGAGGAATCCGGGATGACAAAACATTAAAAATGACAATAGTACTATTCGCAGAGATTCCGTCCCGGCCTCCTGCCATAAAAACGCTAAGGCGGTGATAGGTGAAAAAAAACAAAACCCACCTATTGAATGAAAGCCCTAGCTGAAGTGGTGCCTGCTGTATATGAAAAAATAATTTGTCAATTGAGGGCATTTTTATGTTTTTTTAGTTTGAAAAGTAAAACCATATTTTTAAAAGGTTAAAATATTTTCATTTCTTTGTTGGAAAAAAAAAAAAAACTGGAGGTGATTAAAATATCACATTAACTTTTTGGGAAAAAGCAGTTTTTTTTTTTTTTTTTTTTTTTTTTTTGAATATTTTCAAAAATATGGTTTATTTTTAACACCTTCAAAAACACTAAAAAAAATTAATTTATGGTCATTCCATGTTCCAATTCACGGGGTGTTTAACCCACCGACAACCGAATTACTTTGAAATTGGCACAATGTTCCCCTTCCATGGAGTTAAGGAAAGAATGGTTAGGTTAAGAAATGGAACCTTACCCAACTTTACAAACTGGTCAAAATATTCATTAAACAGTAAAAAGGCTTCTGAGGGATATTTTGAAGTTTTCGCTTTCATCAGATTTGATTATTTTTATACGACACTGACAAGACAAGAATTTATCATCAGATAAAGATAATAAGGTATTCGTTTAAAGGAAAAGTTAAAAAAAATAAATTACGTTGACAAAATCACCCTCTAACTTCGTAAATTAGAACATTAAAAAGATATTCTGTGCTTGTTAAAATTTTTGGGACTGAAAATGACAATTTAAAAAAAAATAATTATAGAATTAATAAATTAAATGTTCATTCAAAAAAAAGTTTGTTAAACATTTTTGGAAACACTGAAAAGTAACAACATTTCCTAAGACAAAAGTTGTACCATTTTAGTCCCTGTTAGTTTGTCGGATGTGGTGTTGGCGATCAAGAACTGTCACAATGTAGGGATGGCATATACCGTCTTTGTCATGTTAATGGGTGGGGTTGGGGGCACACCCTCCTCAGCAAGTCTTCAAGCAAGTGGTGCTTGAACAAAATTTCCAAGGACATTCAAATGTCAATTTCAACTCAGTTAAAGTAAGTGTTATGTTTACGTGAATAATACTCCACACCCAGGTTTATTTTAAAGGAATATACGAGGAAAATTGTTGTTTTTTTACCCTGGAAAATATTGGATCAGGTACTATTCGCCAAAGTTCCAGTCCTGTCTCCTGCGGTGATAGGATTAAAATAAACTAAACCCTACTGAATAAGGTCCTAGCTGAAGCGGATGCTGCTTTGTATATGAAAAAATAATTTGTCGATTGAAGGCGTTTTTATCGGTAAGGGTCATTCCTGAAAACAACGGAAAAATTTGAAATCTGCACCCTACCGACACCGAATTTCTTGAATTTGGCACAAATGTTCCCCTTCATGAGTTAGGAAAGTGTGCCAGAATTATTTCTGTCCTTAAACCTTACAGTTCCGATTTTAGAGGGGGGATATCATTTTTGCTTTCTTGCCTCAAAATTAAGGGCTGTGCGGTGTCCGCAAAATCTCAGTGATTTTTTTTTAATTTTAAAAAAAATACTTTCATAATTCATATTTCTGAATTTGGTATGTAAGGCGCAATAAGGACTGATAGAATCCAAATATCCAACTATTTAACTCTATACCTCACAGTAAATTTTATTTTGCCCACCCAACTGCATGACTCAAAATCAACAAACTTTTCACCTATGTAGCTTACGGTCGTCTATCGAAAATGGGTCCTCTTCATTTTCATAAATATTTTTTTCTTAAAATCTACTATGTCTGCCTAAGTTCACCAAAGAATTTTGTGAGGGGTCAGTCCTACTTTAGAAGATATGAACCTGCCAAGTTTCAAGAGTTTTTTTCCTATATCTGCAGGATTTCAGTGACAAAGATTAATAATTAAAGACATCATCCTAATGCTCCATGACTCTCAAATGTTGATATTGTGGCCTCAGTGACTTCTTAAACTATTCAATAATATTATTTTTATTTCATTAAAAAAAAAAAATTAAATACAGGGTGAGTCAAAAAGGTATCGGCCATTTTTGTTTGTTACAGGTATAATTACCGACAACAGGAACATGTATCATGAAATTAAGATGAAGTTGGTCCTCTGTGGATCACCTCCCTACTTTCCACAGTCACTGTTTTTTTTTTTTGTTTGTTTGTTTTTTTTTCATAGCAATGTTCCACCTTCAAATAGAGTTGATTCCCTATTCCTGTTAACTGTTCTTGAGACCACTTCTTCACTATAGATTTCACCTTCTCTTATTTGTTGTGTTTGATAAAAAAAATATTTTTTATATGTAATCAAAAAAGGGAGGAATGGGAAAAGGAATGAATATTAAGGGGGTTTTTAAAATGATAGGCAAAAACATTTTATTTACTACACTGTAGCCATGAGCTAAATGTTTGAATTGTTTTCCATGTAAGACAGGTTGGCATGGGATCTCCATTATGCATGTTATGGGATCGACATGAAGATATTGTAATGGACAATACCTTAATTCTGTCCCTATAATGAACAAGATTGGAGAGT
This sequence comes from Doryteuthis pealeii, assembly GCA_023376005.1. Lineage (NCBI taxonomy): Eukaryota > Metazoa > Mollusca > Cephalopoda > Myopsida > Loliginidae > Doryteuthis > Doryteuthis pealeii. Next base: position 76,876,110 of record CM042151.1, on the reverse strand, counting down.
GGGGATTATAATACAGTCTATTTTCTGTCATCAACAAATCAGACCTTGTGACTAACTATAATCTTGAACAAGAGATTCTGTTTCCAATTCTTCATCAATAGGAGCAAATTAATTAGGTCAGTTTAACTACAATTTCATTCGTATGCAGAGTACTATTGTTATTCCTGCATGAAATGCTGCTAGTCAAATACAAATGTATAACAACTTCGTGTTCCTGGATGGGAATGATTTAATCCATAGTTGAAAGCAGCTTCTGCTTTCAACTTCTCCTAACACAGAAGAGTAGTAATTAATGATACGCTTATTGCAGATCGCAATGCACAAACTATACAGTTTTGCGAAAGGCATTTTGGATAGGTCCAGATGTTTCTTCTTGACTATCCTGGATTTAACTCCACCTAAAACATCAAAGGACATCTTTACCTGAAAGCTATGTTAGGTCAAGAGAAACATTCATTGAATTCTGTTTCTGCAGAATACTTGTATCAAGCTTTTTCATTGCTGATCTATACATGTCTTGGTTCTTCATTATTACTACTCTTTTCTGCATTCTGCAGAAGACGCTTCAAGCTCTTTCATTTCTATCAGAAGAAGTTTGTGAGATTTGATGTGACAATTAGGGCAGAGTTTCTTGTTTGGATTAGTCCAACTTAGCCTTTACTGTCTCCATCACCTATGAAATGAAATGGTTTACAAAACTGCCTTTAATTTGCTTTTTATGATTTTAAAATGGAATACAACATCTCTTTTCAAGCCATTCATATTAGTAACAAGGTCTGTTATGTGATAGCAACAGACTAGACTGTATCTTCATCCTCATCACAATCTTGTTTATAGGCAATAAGCTTATATCATCGCATCCAACTGAATCAATATGGAACACTCCAACCTGTTTATCATGGAATAACATTTTCAACTGTATTAGCTCAGTACAAATAAGTTACAAATACAGTTTGCCTCAAAACTACTTTCATTCTTTCTTTCATAAAAAACATTATTCATGATGAGAAGTGAAATCTTATAGTGAAAGAAGTTGCTCAAAGAACAGTTAACAGACTCAGGGATACAATACTCTCATTTGAAGGTGGAACATTGCTATTGAAAAAAAAACAAACAAACAAAAAAAACAGTGACTGTGGGAAAGTAGGGAGGTGATCCACAGAGGACACTTCATCTTAATTCATGATACATGTCCTGTCTCGGTAATTATACCTGTACTAAACAAAATGCAACTTTTGACTCACCCTCGTATTTAATTTTTTTTTTAATTGATAAAAATAATATTATTGAATAGTTTAAGAAGTCACTGAGCACAATATCAACATTTGAGAGTCATGAGCATTAGATGATTGTCTTAATTATAATCTTTCACTGAAATCCTGCACGTACATAGGAAAAAAACTCTGAACTGGCAGTTCATATCTTCTTAAAGTAGACTTGACCCCTCACAAAATTCTTTGGTGAACTTAGGCAGACATAGTAGATGTAAGAAAAAAATATTATGAAAATTGAAGAGACCCATTTTCGATAGACTGACCGTAAGCTACATAGGTGAAAAGTTGTTGATTTTGAGTCATGCATTTGGGTGGCAAATAAAATTTACTGTGATATAGGGTTAAAATAGTTGATATTTGGATTCTACAGTCCTTATTTGCCTTACATACCAAATTTCAGAAATATTGAATGTATGAAAGTATTTTTTTTAAATTAAAAAAAAAACACTGAGATTTTGCGACACCGCACAGCCTTAATTTTGAGGCAAAATAGCAAAAATGATATCCCCCCCTCTAAAATCGGAACTGTAAGGTTTAGACAAAATAATTTGCACACTTTCCTAACTCATGAAGGGGAACATTTGTGCCAAATTTCAAGTAATTCGGTGTCGGTGGGTGCAGATTTCAAAATTTTCCGGGTTTTGACATGGAATGACCCTTATCGATAAAAACGCCTTCAATCGACAAATTATTTTTCATATACAGCAGGCACCGCTTCAGCTAGGGACTTTATTCATAGGTGGGTTTGTTTTTTTAATCTATCACCGCAGGAGACCAGGATGGAACTTTGCGAATAGTACCTGACCAATATTTTCCAGGGGTAAAAAACAACAATTTCCTCGTATATTCCTTTTAAATAAACCTGGGTGGGGAGTATTATCACCGTAAAAATAACACTTACTTTAACTGAGTTGAAATTGACATTTTGATGTCCTTGGAAATTTTGTTCAAGCACCACTTGCTTGAAGACTTGCTAGGAGGGTGTGTCCCCCAACCCCACCCCATTAACATGACTAAAGACAGTAATACTGCCAATCCCTACATTGTTGACAGTTGCTTGATCCCAACACCACATCCGACAAACTACAGGGACTAAATGGTTATCAACTTTTGTCTTAGGAAATGTTTTACTTTTCAGTGTTTCCAAAAATGTTTAACAAACTTTTTTGAATGAACATTAATTTTATTTAATTCTTAAATATATTTTTTTTTTTTTTTTAAATGTTCATTTCAGTCAAAATTTTATACAAGCACAGAAAATTCTTTTTAAATGTTCCTAATTTACGAGTTAGAGGGTGAGTTTTGTCAAACGTAATTTATTTTTTTTAACTTTTCTTAACGAATACCTTATTATCTTTAGTCTGATGATAAATTCTTGTCTTGTTCAGTGTCGTATAAAAATAAATCAAAATATGATGAAAGCGAAACTTCAAAATATCCAATCAGAAGCATTTTACTGTTTAATGAATATTTATGACCAGTTTAGTAAATGTTGGGTATTCATTTCTTAACCTAACCATTCTTTTCCTAACTATGAAGGGGAACATTTGTGCCAAATTTCAAGTAATTCGGTGTCGGTGGGTGTAACACCCCGGTGAATTGACATGGAATGACCCATAAATATTTTTTTTAGTGTTTTGAAGGTGTTAAAAATAAGCCATATTTTTGAAAATATAAAAAAAAAAAAAAAAAAAAAAAAAAAAACTGCTTTTTCCCAAAAGTTAATGTGATATTTTATCACCTCCAGTTTTTTTTCAACAAGTAAATGAAAATATTTTAACCTTTTTAAAAATATGGTTTACTTTTCAAACTAAAAAAAACATAAAAATGCCTTCAATTGACAAATTATTTTTCATATACAGCAGGCACCACTTCAGCTAGGGGCTTCATTCATAGGTGGGTTTGTTTTTTCACCTATCACCGCCTAGCGTTTTTTATGGGCAGGAGGCCGGGACGGAACTCTGCGAATAGTACTATTGGTCATTTTAATGTTTTGTCATCCCGGATTCCTGCCCTAATTTACGCTGTTTTTATTGCTGGCATAAGACATAATTCTAGCCAAATATAGATATTTTCCGAGTCGTGTTTTTCACATTTTATCGGCAAATTAATGGAGATATTTTACAATGCCCCACCTCAACCCCGCTTTCATCACCAAATCAATTTAAATATTTTTACCCCCTCCCAGGTTTAATTTTTTTACCATGAATTTTTACAAAACAAATTCAAATTTCAAATATGTACGTGCTGTATTTTTCACTTTTTATCGGCAAATATATGTAGATATTCTACAATTATGCCTCCCCCACCAGCTTTATATTGGCACATCAATTTAGATATTTTATAGCCCCGCCTTAGCCCTGTCTGGCTGGGTCTTTAGAATACACCAACTGCAATTTAACCAGCACCTGTAACACAAGGTGAATTTTTAAGAGCAGTGCTAATTTGAATTCAAAGATTTCCTTCTTCTAGACTGTTTTTTTTTACCAAGGCTAAAGAACCCAGTCTGTTTTGCTATGTACCCTTAGCTGGAGGGAGAACAGATGGTTTCATGAAATCCAGCATGAAAAACTATGATAAGATGAAATGAACCTGTTCAATACGTAATTGGGTGACCACTTAAGCAGAAGCAGGTACAATAAGCAACCCTAGTTGTTTGTGTATCAAAATGACTTCATTCAATATTGAATGAACAGTAAAAGGTTGATATACGGTCAAACTAAACAAACCTATACATAAAATTTTTATTGAATACCTATGCTTAGCTCTCTCTCTCCTCTCTCTCTCTCCTCTCTCTCTCTCTCTCTCTCTCTCTCTCTCTCTCCTTGACCTTAACATTTTAGTTTGGTCCAATGACTTGAGACTAGTGGCTTATTAATCCCATGGACCTGAGAAAATAATTTTGCTTCTTTTTTGCACAGGAATAAATACTTGAAACAGTCTTCCAAAGTCTGTTTCTTGGAGAGGTATAGTGGGATGGTATTAAAAACATCACCTTATCCCAGCAAGAAGACCAGACCTAGTGTTGATTAACAAAAAAAAAAATAAAAAATAAAGAAAACGTGTCAACTGGTGAACTTTGCGCTTCCAGCAGATCACAGGGTGAAGATGAAGGAAAATGGATTAAATACCTGGACTTTGCCAGAGAATTGAAAAAGCTGTCGAATATGAGAGGTGATACCAATATTAGTTGGTGCTCTTGGAACGGCCAATAAATTTGGAAAAAAAGACTGGAGGATCTAGAGGAAGAATTGAGACCATCCAGACTATTGCATTGCTGCAATCAGCTAAAATACTCAGAAGAGTCCTGGAAACCTGAGGAGACTTGTTGTCCCTTAGCCACCAGTGAAATACAATCAGAAGAAGAAGAAGAAGAAAAAGGAAAGAAAGAAAGTAGTGACCAATTTATAATGGGGGAGAGGCTTATTAATAAGTATTTTGTCAAAGTACTCCTCACACTAATAATATTGAATACCTATCCTTACATCTCTCTTTCTCTTCTCTCTCTCTATTTATCCTTGCCTTAATATAAGAAACAGTTGCTCTCTCTCTCTCTTCTCTCTCTCTCTCTCTATATTATATATATATATATATATATATATATTATATATATATATTAATCTTTACAATTCTGTGGAAGGAGTAGCATCTCTGTAATCCTATGACTCCTTAGTGTTCTTGGAACTTACCAACCACTTGAATGTTTACAGCACTCCCCTTGCCCAAGCAGAGTCACATTCATATACATTCCCTGGGTACCTCCAATTTGCTTTTTGAATTTACCCACCCTCTATATTTAACACAATGAAACTTGCATGAATTTTAATATTATCTTAAAAAAAATTTTCTCCATTCAAGAGAGGAATCATAAAAAAAACTCCTGATAAAATTTTAAACATTTTTTTTCAGCTTACGGAAATAATGATAAATATGAATGAAAACAATGTTTACATTTTTGCACCGCAAAATCAATTGAAATTTATTGTAGCCAAAAACAAGTTATTACTAGAGAACTTTTAAAAGGTTCTATGAAAAAATCAATTAATGGTGGGAATTTTTTTATCCATTCAAGAGAGCAATCATAAAAAAAAAAAACTCCCAATGAATTTTTAAACATTTTCTTCAGCTTACAGAAATAAGGAAAAATATGAACAAAAGAATGTTTACATTTTCGCATTGTTAAATCAATTGAAATTTAATGTAGTCAAAAACAAGTTATTACTAGAGGCTTTTTTTTAAAATTCTATGAAAAAAACAATTAATGGTGCAATTTTCACAAACATTTCCATAAGTACTTACCTTTCACAAGAATATGTTTGAAATAAGGTTTTCCAAAGATATATTTGGGGAAATATTTTTTATCAGGTCTACTCATCCCCTATTTTATTTTATGAAATATTAAAAAATGAACTAACAAAAAAGATTTTTCATCCAAATAATACAAATAATCCTGGTATTTTTCTTTAAATTTTGGAAAAATTTCAGATTAAGCAAATTTTTGAGTCCAGTGATATTGATACCCTAATTTCAAAATAAAATTCCTATGAAACTATTAAGAATATTTATTCTGTGGGTTTCCAATCAATTAGCTCTTTAACTTGGGATATCATATACTTTCTTTCTTAATACTAGAAACCTCTTGTCTGTGTTGTGTGTGTGTGTGTGTGTGTGTGTGTGTGTGACACTTTTGACATTGGGGGGGTTAATCCTATCCTGTAGTCATTAAAGGTTGATATATCCTGATACTGGTGATGTCAGGATCCTAAAAATAGAATAGGAATTTTTTTTTTTGAAAGATAGAAACAGTAAAAGGAGATTTTTTTATTTATTTTGAGAACGAGAAATGTTTTCGTCTGATTTTTTAAGGAAGGTATATGTTTTCCAGTAAAATACAAATTCAGAGAATCATATGCTCTTTTAACCCCTTTTGACAATTGTCTTGTTCAAATGGATTAGAGAATGGCGGTTTTCTGTTGTTCCCAGCGTCTCGAGTCAGAGGGGTCACCAAAGGTGAGGACAGGTGTCGAATGATACAGAAAAGGCCATTGCTTGGCTGGGAATAATAAAATTATGTACTTTCTAATTTTTCACAAAATACTTTTACAGATGGACGAAAGTCACGCCCCTAAAAAAAGTGGTGGTCACAATAGGCATTGAGAGAGTAAGAGGAAAGCTATCCTCCCGTTATCCTCATCATGGGTAATGGTAGCAGAAGGGATTTTGGGGGTCGGAGGAAAAGAGGGTTGTGCTTAGAATTCTGATAAGTGCGAATTGATTAGAATTTGACATTAGGGAAGACGCTCTTCCCCCGTCTGACCCTACCCTGTATTTTGGCGATTATTACTTAAGCAAGCTGATTTTGGGCTTGGCGCATTTTGCCAGCCCACTGTCCAGAGATTTTGTCGTTGTGAGACACATTGATGTCTGAAGAAAAACCAACTCTGATGGATTCTGTCGCTGTGAGACGTATTGACATCTGAGATAACCAAGTCTGTTAGAACCTACCAGCTCCTGCCCTTGAACCAGTCCAGAGTGTCACTCCACCAACGAGAACATTTTTTCTACAAACAACTTTATTATTTTTTCTGTACAGACTTTTACCTGTCGATAAAAGCAATTCAACTTTACCAGACATTGTTAATGTCTTTTCTATGCATCCTTTTACCAAGCTGCGGAAAGTGACTTCTAATTTTCAGCGGCGGCCTTGCTCCTCCCTCTGATATAAAATTCACAACATGGGGGTTGGAGGAGCGTGAGATCGCACACCTGAGAGAAAATCCACGACACGAGGAACGGACCTGCAGTTTATTGGTGGATTAGTGTTTGCACTATCGGCTAATCGGGGCTTTCGTCTTAACGGAGGGTCCCGGGTGGAGTGTATATATGTGTGTGTATCTATCCCTCTCTCTATACTTACAACCCTGTTGGAGGAGTAGCATCTCTGTAACCCTATGGCCCCTTAGTACCCTGGGAACTTACCGACCACTTGAAAGTTTACAGAACTCTCCCTGCCCATACAGAGTCACTACTCTAATTTCAGTGATAATTTAGATATGTTTTTAATAATTATAATGTGTAATTTTTGTCATAGGAGGTAATTTTTTTATGTGTGTGATTATAAGCAAATCTTCAATAAATTTATTTGATAACTTTTGCCTAATAAATAAATGTGACATTCATTTTCTTCTTAATTATTTAATTTCTTAAAATGAATGTGAACTTTCTTTAAAAAACACATTTATTTTTTTTAATTATGAAACTTTGTAAAATGTTTATTCTTTTATTCTATTCAATTAGTTCATATAGTAACCGTTTTTATTTTTTCATGCATTTTTTAAAAAAATCCTATTTTTCGTGAATATAGCAACTGCATAGAAATGTATTTGATATATTTCATTTAAGAAAGGTGAATAAATAGATATGTTCCAAATAAATGAGAAAAAAGATCGGAATTATGTCCCTTGTTTTCTCGCTCTTAGAAGAAACCTTTTTGTATTTATGATAATCAACGACACTTTTTCATTCAACCAGAAAAGATTAATTAGTTCGATTTAAAATATTACATTTTTTTTTCTCCGTCTACTTTAACGTTGTATTGCCCCCCAAAATAAATCAGCTAAAAGAAAAAAGAAAGAAGTAAGTATATCATTCCACGGTATTGTCTTTTTTACAGCCCCCCTCCACAAACACACACACACACACACACACAAAGGAAACGTAATTTGATGAAAAATTTTCTTTTCCATTGAAGAAGTGAAACAATTTTTAATTTTGACAATACTTTATGGATAAAAAAAATCTGTAATCTTTTGAAAACTGATTCAATTATTATAAAAATCCAATTCATTTCAACATTTAATTGATATATCATTTTCGTTGTTATTCTGTTAATCAGTGGGATGACAAAGTCACCTAAATCCTAGCCGATTAAATTTCTGTAAAATCTTTTAAAAACTATTTTATCATGAAAAATATTTCCATCAAATAGATTCAAAAGGAACCTTAAGATTTTTAAAAAATTATATGATTATTTACTGTAATTTTGAAAGTTTAAAAAAAAAAAGATTTTTGTTCTTCGTCGAGATCTTTGTATCACATCGGAATTTGATTAACTCTTAACATCCTGTTGAGAACTTTCAAAGTCCAGAGTATTATATATCAAAACATGGATAAAAATTACATATGCATCTAAAGTTACTTGTAATTTCCCTTAAATCAAAAACTTCTAAATATGTTTGATATTACATTTAAACAAAAGCTATCGTTTGGGTAGATTAGGAAAATGAATATGACTTACGGCCGGGTGGAATGAGGTGGTATAGGACTTTAAGAGTTTTAAATGATTCATAGAAAAATGTTAATAATATTTCAGACCAACCAAAATATTTATGCATGTTAAAATCAATCCTTTGCAATCAACTTTGTATTTCATCTTTTAATTAGATATAACGTCAGATAAAATGTTCAAAATGTGTTAAAAGGTTTTATGCGCAGAAATCGCAAAGGGATATAATATTTTTTTAAAGATTATTTTTAAATTATCAAACTATCACCAAAAAATCAGGAAAATTATCGATTTTAATTAAATTTTCACCTAATTATTCGTTAATGACTTAATTATATGATAGCGTTTATTTTATTTTAAAAAAATCAAATTTTTTAGATAAATTCAGAATATATTAGCTATACCCAAAATGGGCATAAAATGGTTTTTGACAAAATGACTTTTGCCCCCCCCCTACAGAAAATAATTTACCAAAAATCAGGGAATTATCGAATTTTAATGGAATTTTCAGTATTTATTTAACAATGAATGATCTTTATAATGCATTATTTCTTTTTATTTCAAAACTTTCTCATTTTTTTTTCAGGTCACTTAATTATGTTGGGGGCGTAACATTTTTTCGAGTTGGTCTTATAGTTTCTAATTACAGTATAAATAAAGAGATAAGAGACCAAGTTATGAATTGAAAAAAACAAAAAAAATTAAGGTGGATTTTCTATGAGAAAATAAGTACCGAAAATCGAAAAATAAAATGTAAAAAATTATAGATAATTAATTTTTTGGAGATTTCTTTTTACTCATTTCGATAATTATTTATGGCTATTATCTTATAAAAGAAAAAAATATACATCAATATTTTTTCTGCTTAAAGGGGAGGTGTACATTTTCAATCGAGTTTTTCTTCAAAAATTATACTTTGATGTAATAAAATAAGGTTTGCATTAAATAGATATATTTCTAGAATCAAAATATAACATTTTAAACTTAACATCAGACTTTTCATATTTTAAATGAATTTTATATATTGATTTTTCATAGCAAAAATACTAAATTAAAGTTTTGAAATAAATAAATGATGCATTATAAAATTCATTAATTGATAAATCAATACTGAAAATTCCATTAAAATCGGATAATTACCTGATTTTTTGTAATTTTTTTGCCATCGGAATGTTACATAAAATTGTTAACAAGCACTTAAAACCATTGAAAAAGAGACAGAATTGCGGATCGCGTCAAAATTGACCAAAAAAATTCTTTAAATTTCTTTTTTTTAATGATGGTCATTATGTAAGAATGTAGGTATAATTAAGAGGTTTTACATATAAATCATGGTAAATATGTATTTAACCATCTACCTTTTTTTCTGCCCATCTATCTATATATCTTAATAAATATATAAGACTAAGTTTTTGATTTGTACGTGTCGGCGTATAAGTTCAAAACAGGAGGTCGTTCTGATTCTAAATCTGCATACATATTAATATCCTTCTAACTAAGAAACACACCAAATTTCGTTATTGATTTCTACTGATTAAGGGATATAATTAATTAATTAAACCAAAATCACCCAATTTGCAAAACTGTCCGTATACCAAGTCCTGCTGATGATAAGATATGTCCCCTGCCTGACTTTTTTGTTAAAGCGATAAGCTGAATTCTCTGCTCATAAGCGTGAATTAAATTTTAGTGAATAAATGTCACAGTCTTAAGCCGTTCAGCTCGGAATTTATCGCCTATTTGTAGTCCAATCTTAAAAATTTCCATATGGTTGAAAATAAGAGAAAATAATCTTGCTCAATATATAATTTGTATGAGTCTTTATCCATTGAATTATTTTTTTATAGCGAGTTAGAAAAAATTATTTTGCTTCGGACAGCAAAAGTATGTTTTAAGGAAAAATCAAATCCTATTCATATCGCAATCTTTTTATTCCTGTCTTTAAAATATTAATTTAGTTAGAAATAAATGAAATAATCTATCTTACAAATATTTATTTGGTTAGAAAGAGTGAAGTAAATAACAATAATAAGCGAAGTAAATAACAATAATAAGCAAAATAAATAATAATCAAAGTAAATAACAAAAATAATTTAACTCAACTTTGTTTTTAATTTTTTTGTATATACAAAAGAGTTTTACAAAAAAAAGCCTTTTACAAAAATGGGTAGTTAAATATATAACTACTTATTTCGTAACTAAGTAAACATAGTTGTATTGTAATAAAAACAAACAAACAATTTATAATAAAAATATGATGTAGTTGACATTTCGTATATAAACAAAACAGTGTTTGAAATGTTATGTTAAGCTTACCTTAAACATAAATAAAAATGATTCTAATGTACGTAACTTGAATGAGAAAATTTGTTATTTAATCTATCTTAATTCTAATGATAAATAAATAGGCAGATTTAAAAAAAAAATTAAGTCACCACTTTTTTCTCTCTTTCTTTTTTTACTAAAAACCGTCAAAAATGTCTTTCGAATTTATCTCGGCTGAACTTGAAAAACGGTGGGTATATTAGGGTAACCCAGAAAAAACAGAACCCACAAAATTTGTAATAAAATTGTTGATTTTAACTAGGGGGTTAGGGTTGGGGTTTAAGGTTAGTTTAATGGGAAAATAAATAATTTGGGTTCTGTTTTTTCTTGGTCACCTATATACAGGGTGACCCAGAAAAGACAGAACCCACAAATTTTGTAATAAAACATAATTTTAACTAGGGGGTTAGGGGTAGTTTCATGGGAAAATAAATAATTTGGGTTCTGTTTGTTTTTTTTTTGTTTTCTTTTGGTCACCCTAATTTTCCGACCGTTTTTCAAATTCAGCCCTTATCTTGAGATTTCTTTTAATCATTTATTAACATTTTTTTTAAACTTTAGGAGTTACTTTAATTCATTCATATTAGTGTCGTCTCGAATATAACATCTCGACGTTTATTCATTAGACAATTCTCGTCGATTTTTTAAAAAATTTGATAAATAATTATCTCTTATAGTTACCACCAATTTTCCCTGTGAAATTTACCCCACACATATATTTAACACAATGAAACATGCATAAAAATTAATATTATTTTGAAAATTTTTTTTCAATTTGAAAGAAGAAACATTAAACAAACTACTGATGATTTTTTAAAAATGTTCAGCTCACAGAAATAATGAAAATTATGATTGAAAAACAATGTTTTCATTTTTGCACCATTAAATCAACTGAAATTTTACGTAGCCAAAAACAACTTACAACTAGAGGATCTTTAAAATATACTATGAAAAATCAATTGATGGTCCGATTTTCACAAAAATATATTAGGGGAAATATTTTTTTATGAGGTCTACCCCCATCCCTATTTTATTTTATGAGATATTTTTAAAAAATGATCCGAAATTGGGTATACCTATCTCTTATTTTCTTGCCACTCACTCTTTGGTGTTACTATTTTTTCTTTAGTCTGGTCAAGGACCGGGTACTTTAGCTAGTATATATATATATATATATATATATAATATATATATATTTCAAAGGGAGATAATTTTTTTAAAATTTCTAATTTTAAAATAGTTACCAAAAATCAGGGAATTGTCCAATTTAATGAAATTTTCACTAAATTATTTTCCATGACTTAATTTTTTTTATCAATGTGTGTGTATGTGTGTGTGTGTGGGGGGGGGGTTATGACCTTTGATTATTTGAAGAAAAAAATCCCGGTCCCTAATTTTTATAGTTCTTGAAAGATCATATCCTGAAGAATATATAGAAAATTAAAAAATATTAATTCAATAACCTAAAAAAGTGATTTTAAAATTTTAAAGTTATTTTCTTAAAACTCAAAAAATAAATAATGTAGCAATTTTTTTTTTTTTTGTATTTTTCTTTAAATTGATGAAAAAAAAATTATTTCATCTAAGTTCAACTGATTTTTTTATACCTTAAAAATTTCAAGGTCAATTTTACTTGTTGGATACTATTATGGACTAACTTGAAATTTTAACCAAAGATAGCCCAAAATTCTATCTTTGAAAAAATCTAAGTTAAAAAAAACTCTGTTTACCTTGCTACTATATTTTAAAGAATTTAAATGATTTTTTTTTTAATTGTTAATTTTAACAATGGAAGACAAAAAGGGGCAAATTATCTCCCTTTCTGACCACGCTCTTTACAGTGTGATTTGTAACAAATTCAACGCATTTCACAACTTATTATAATTCATTGATTGAAGGAAGACTTTATTTCAAAAAGTACATTGTTTCTTTATTTCTTCTTTTATTTTTTTTATTTCATTCCTTTCAAAAATAGTAAACTTGAAATTAATACCTAATCTAATTAAAAGAAAGAATTTTAAATTATTGACCACTGAAATAAAACTGAATGTTCTTAAAAATATATTTTACACGAATATTTTTATTCTAATATTATTAGACTAACACTAACTAGTAAACATTTTTTGTAAGGATATTTAAAAAAAAAAGCAACAAAGAAATAACACTTGAAGTTTTATTAGACATGTGAAATTTTTGTAGTTTTCATGTAAATTTCCATTTGCGTTAACAGGAATTATCGGCAAATGAATTTTCTTTTTGTTTATGAAATTATTCGCTATTGAAATGTTTATTAAAATAAGTTTATAGTAAAATTTACATACCAAATAATATTCATTTTTTTTTTCTTTTGGTAAAGTTTCCTAATATCATTAATTCTATAATTGGTCAGTGTCTGGAATTTTTCCGTGCTAAAACCATAATTTTTATTTGGAATACTAAATAAATATTAATTTACAATTTTAATTTAGGCCGTTTTTTTTTGTTTTTTTTTTTAAAGTTGAAACGTTTTCGGGTTACATCGAATTCAACGGACATAAATTCAACTATCATATTGTCACCCCACTGAAAGAAAAAAAAAAGAAAAAAATCAGGGAATTAATCAAATTTAATGAAATTTTCAATGATGATGGAATTTAAGTTCATTAAGTTTGATCTAACTTGTTTTCAAGTCACGTGTTTAAATTTTTACTTTCCCTTTGCGTGGCTGGATATTTAAAAAAATATTTTTAAGAGAAGGTTTCTCTTTGGCAAATGAAGAAATTTATTTTGGTTAAAATTTATATTTTTATGAAAATTAAAAATGAAAAAAACTTGTGTAAATTGTCAAGTGGAAAAAAAAATTTCATTTTTATTGTCAAATTTACATAGCAAATAACTACCTTTTTTTAAAATATAAGTTTGCATAGTGAAAAATTTAATTTCATTGTAAAATTTACTTAGAAGAAATTTTAAATTAGATTTTTTTTGTTTGGGACAAATTTATAACATAACAACCAGTTCTGAGCAATGCTTTCAGCTAAATATTATGACCGTGATTAGAAATTAAGAAATATCTTTTTTTTACCACCTTTTGACAATTTCTTTTAATTTTAATTTTTCATAAAAATATAAATTTTAACCAAAAATAAATTTCTTCATTTACCAAGAAGAAACCTTATTTCATAAATAATATAATTATTTACTAAGCTTAGCTGTGTCACAAGGCCAGATATAGACGTCTGATAAGAATTGTCTGAAAATCTAGCTTGCTAACCATTACACCCAGCACTTTTGATTTAAAACTTCTAACGTCCTGAAACGATGAGAAAAAAATATTTTTCCATTCCAGAACGCCTAAAGCGCCTGAGTTCATATACACTGTTAAATTCAATTAAAACTCACATTTTCAACATTTTTAATCCAGGAAAACAAGTAGTTTGTTACAGAAAGGTTAATTTCTCATCTGGAATGTTTTTCTGTCTTTTTAAAATAATTATTCCCAAAGAACAGAGGTGTTTATCTACTCGAATTACAAAAAAAAAATGAAAATAGAAAATTTAAAAAAAAACGTCCGTTTTCAGATACATTCATAAAAAATCGATTTAAAATTATTTTTAAAATCCTTTTATGCAACTGTTCATTTTATAATGTATCTATTTTGGTTTTAAAATATTTATCTGTCTTTTTAAACTATTTTTTTAATACAAAAAACGAAGAAAATTTATGGTCTCAATTTTTTAAAAAATGGTGATTACGAATGAAGGTGGGTCCGCTCGTTTTCATATATATATTTGTAAAAACCCATTAAAAAGTATTTTTCAATAGTTTTTAAGCAAGGGAATAACCGTGCCACTTCATAAATAATTTATTTCCGGTTAACTATTGATTTCTTTCTTTTTAAACGAAGATTTTGTCTAGACAGCACCAATATTTTCCCTCGCATTTTTTAAACCAATTTTGGAGATGGCCGCTGAAAATACTTACACTTTCGAAGGTTTTCCGAAAGTAATCCTTTATGGAAGAGAACAGGCTTTGGAATTGATGCTCAAAGTGATATTTCTTTTTCGAGTGTCAATACTTGTGACTTATTTTCTGAATTAGAAGATGACGATGAAATTTTACGGAACCTGACGAATGGAGCGAAAATGTTTTTTGAACTAACGAGACCATCAGAATTCACAAGTTTCGTTGGTCCTATCTATCTATCTATCTATCTATCTATCTCAAACCTCCATATTTATCGATCTATCTATCTATCTATCTATCTGTCTGTCTGTCTGTCTGTTAATATCTATCTCAAACCTTAATATCTATCTATCTGTCTATTTTCTCTCTCCCCTCTCTCTATCTATCTATCTATCTATGCCTTTCCTATTAGTGCATTAACATCGCTTTCTGTGATGAGATATTACTACCTAGGTATGTGAATTGTTCTACTGGCTTTAGAAGCTAGTAGAACAATTCACCGTCGAGTGTGGAGATGCCTCCTTTCTTTTTAAAACACACAAACTCTTAGGCTAATGGAGTAATACATGATAAATCCTATATTAACAGGGTTCTGTGCAAGGATTCTCTGTTGTGTTGTCGTTGTTAGACATTGATGCGGAAAGATAGAAAAAGAGGAGATGCCAAAGAGGCAAACCAAACAAATCTTATAATAATGGAGATTGTGTGTTTGTCTTTCTGTAACCGAAACTACCTCACTACTCAAGTCACAATTCGCTTTGTTATTTACATCACATTATCCATGATTGATTTTTATCTAAACGTCAATTATTAATAAAATTCTTTTACATTATTAATACAGTTGACCATATCTACATATATACATCTTTTTGGTACAATATATGTGAAAAATAATAATATTGTTTGAAGAAATTGCTTTTCAAACAAATTTATACGCGAGGCAAAAAAAAATGCTGTTAATTTTATTCCCAAATGCGCAGCTGAAATACGCGCGTACATCGGAATATTTTTCGAATGGAGGTCATTTGACGAATTACAGGTAAATTTTATTCATTATTATTATGTGTGAATTCTGAAATTTAGATTTTTTTCTTCAATTTTTCTTTCGGTTTAAAAAAATTAAAATGAATTTTGATACTTTTTCAGGTGTTATTGGAGTAAAACTGCTGACTTAAAAATTAGTTCAATTGCTAATATAATGCCCTGTAATCGATACGATGAATTAACAGGTATTTTCATCTGAATGATTCTTTGACGAACCCTATTGAAAATGCTAAAAGACAATTTAGGTACTATTACGAGCCCCACAAAACCCTCAGTATCGACGAGGGAATGATTAAATTCAAGGGCAGGAATTCTTTTCTGCAGTATATGCCGAATAAACCGACAAAGTGGGGCTTCAAAGCATTGGGAATTGCTGATTTAGACACTTATTATTTATTAGATTTTGATATCTATACCGGCAAGGACTCATATCCTGATAGGACAGTGCCACTTGGTACATATGTTGTAACAGAACTGTACCATTGATGGAAAATTTATTAAAGGAAAAGACATATGCCTGTGGTACCATCCGAAGAACCGTCGGGATTACCTTATGCGTATAAAAATTGTACACTGACAAACACCGGTGATATGAAAAAGTTTCAAAAGGGTAAACTGACAGCCATCACTGGGTGTGAAAACCGACGCCAAGTGAATCTTTTGACAATGCTAACACCATAAAAAATAGGACAGTTACAAGGAAAGGAAAGGTGGCGGTGCTGATTTGACCTATGAAAGCCCATAGCCATTATAGAATACACGAACAATTTCAACGGTCTGGACAAAAATGACCAGCTACGGCAATATTACAAAATTGCCACTAAGGCTAGAAAATGGTGAAGTATTTGTTCTGGTTCATTTTGGATGTGTCTGCAATCAATGTATACATCCTGTACACTGAAACCCCTGGAGGACCATGACAAAGGCGAATTTCCCGCATGGATTTCCAGCTAGCAGTTGCAGAAGGGCTAATAAATGGACACACTTCCCGGAAAAGGAAAGCTGCCACTGAAGTACCATCCCGATTCTAAAGAAACCCGTACAACACCAGCCAACCAGGATAGAAACGATGAGAGGAAAACGTGTCTGCGTTGTTTGCGCCCAGGGAACAAAAAGGACTGCGAATGGAAACAAAATCCAAAGTTCGTGGAATGCAAGCGATGTGCGTTACATTTGTGTAAATGGATGCTTCGGACAATTCCATAATTTCCAACAGTAAGTTGAAGTAATAGGTAAGGATTGTTTTATCCAGTTTTCCTTGAATACTTGAGAACTCACCTGTCAAAGATTGGGAATTTACTTTAAAATAAAAAATTAGGTTTTATGTAACAGAAATTTGTTTTTCCTTTTTTTAAACACCAACTTGGAATTGTTCTTTATATTAAACGTAAAAAAACATTTAAAAAGTTAATTTTCCATTTTTTTTTATTGATGTTTTAAATATTTTTAAACATTTGAAAATATTTTTAAAATTTAAAAATCTAAATTTAAGAAATTCACAGATAATAATAATGAATAAATTTACCTGTAATTCGGCAAATGAATGACTCCCATTCGGAAAGTAATTCTGACGTACGCGCGTATTTCAGCTGCGCACGTGGATAAAATTACAGCATTTTTTAGTCTTGCGTATATAATTCGTTTATCTTAGGGTTGCTCAAAACACGCTCTTTTCATACTGAAAATTATATGATGTAACATTTATATTCCAAAAAATTCTTGAATTTTGTGCTTTTCTGGGTTTTTTTTTTAATGATAATTTAATTCTTATTCATTCACAGATATCAACTACATTGGGAAGAATAGTTTTGAAATTGTAAATAGACACATTGAAACCCCTAACAAAGAACAAATATATTCTTCCTATGTGTGTGGATCTACATATTGAGAGCTCATAGGACAATTTATTACATGAGTGTTAATAAATTTCATGCTTTTTTTGTTTTAAAAAAATAACACTTTAATTCTTATTCATTCACAGATATCAACTGCAAGTAAAAAGACACATTTAAACACCAAACAAAGAAAAAATATATTCTTCCTATGTGTGTGGACCTACATATTGAGAACTCAGACAATTCTTTTTCTTGAAATTTATTATTTGAATGTTTTCTCTTGATCAATATTTCAAAGAACAAAGTGCAAAAACAGACTCCAGTGAAACCCAACTTTTTTCCAATAATAAATGTCCCCAATTTGTAGACCAGCATTATCACATGGTCTGGAAATTATAAAGATACACATTCAAACACTTGCTAATGGAAAAGAAATTCTTGCTAATGTGTAGAGCCTCTTGTAAAACCCAACTTTTCACCACTGTGCAATCAACTTTTCAGAGATCAGAACTAAAAACAGATATGGAAACACAATCAGAAGTGGAAATATTTCTTGTAAAATTTGTGGATCCACATTTCCAGTAAGGTCAAGTTTAAATGCACACATGCGATCTCATACTAAAGCAAAACCATTTTCTTGTAAAGTCTGTGGATCAGCATTTTTATATAGATCCGGTTTGAAATACCACATGCAACACAACAGTGGAGAGAAACCATTTTCTTTGAAGTCTGTAGATCTGCATTTTCTTCTAGTTTCACCCTAAAATGTCACATGCGAACACACACTGGAGAGAAGCCATTTTCTTGTAAAGTCTGTGGATCTGCATTTTCTTCTAGTTTCACCCTAAAATGTCACATGCGAACACACACTGGAGAGAAGCCATTTTCTTGTAAAGTCTGTGGATCTGCATTTTCTACTAGTTCCCACTTAAAATGTCACATGCGAACACACACTGGAGAGAAACCATTTTCTTGTGAAGTCTGCAAATCAGCATTTTCAGACCCTTCCGGTCTAAGAAGCCACATGCGGAACCACACAGGAGAGAAAACATTTTCTTGTAAAGTCTGTGGAACTGCATTTTCTTCTAGTTTCACCCTAAAATGTCACATGCGAACACACACTGGAGAGAAGCCATTTCTTGTAAAGTCTGTGGATCTGCATATTCTACTAGTTCCTCCTTAAAATGTCACATGCGAACACACACTGGAGAGAAACCATTTTCTTGTAAAGTCTGTGGATCTGCATATTCTACTAGTTCCTCCTTAAAATGTCACATGCGAACACACACTGGAGAGAAACCATTTTCTTGTGAAGTCTGCAAATCAGCATTTTCACACCCTTCCGGTCTAAGAAGCCACATGCGGAACACACAGGAGAGAAAACATTTTCTTGTAAAGTCTTGTGGAACTGCATTTTCTTCTAGTTCACCCCTAAAATGTCACATGCGAACACACACTGGAGAGAAGCCATTTTCTTGTAAAGTCTGTGGATCTGAATTTTCTACTAGTTCCCACTTAAAATGTCACATGCGAACACACACTGGAGAGAAGCCATTTTCTTGTAAAGTCTGTGGATCTGCATTTTCTACTAGTTCGTCCTTAAAAAGTCACATGCGAACACACACTGGAGAGAAGCCATTTTCTTGTAAAGTCTGTGATCTGCATTTTCTTTCTAGTTTCACCCTAAAATGTCACATGCGAACACACACTGGAGAGAAGCCATTTTCTTGTAAAGTCTGTGGATCTGCATTTTTTCTAGTTTCACCCTAAAATGTCACATGCGAACACCACTGGAGAGAAGCCATTTCTCTGTAAAGTCTGTGGATCTGCATTTTCTACTAGTTCTCCTTAAAATGTCACATGCGAACACACACTGGAGAGAAACCATTTTCTTGTGTAGTCTGCAAATCAGCATTTTCAGACCCTTCCGTCTAAGAAGCCACATGCGGAACCAACAGGAGAGAAAACATTTTCTTGTAAAGTCTGTGGAAATACATTTCTTCTAGTTTCACCCTAAAATGTCACATGCGAACACACACTGGAGAGAAGCCATTTTCTTGTAAAGTCTGTGGATCTGCATTTTCTTCTAGTTTCACCCTAAATGCCACATGCGAACACACCACTGGAGAGAAGCCATTTCTTGTAAAGTCTGTGGGTCTGCATTTTCTACTAGTTCCTCCTTAAAATGTCACATGCGAACACACACTGGAGAGAAACCATTTTCTTGTGAAGTCTGCAAATCAGCATTTTCAGACCCTTCCGGTCTAAGAAGCCACATCCGGAACCACACAGGAGAGAAAACATTTTCTTGTAAAGTCTGTGGAACTGCATTTTCTTCTAGTTACACCCTAAAATGTCACATGCGACAACACTGGAGAGAAGCCATTTTCTTGTAAAGTCTGTGGATCTGCATATTCTACTAGTTCCCACTTAAAATGTCACATGCGAACACACACTGGAGAGAAGCCATTTTCTTGTAAAGTCTGTGGATCTGCATTTTCTACTAGTTCGTCCTTAAAAGTCACATGCGAACACACACTGGAGAGAAACCATTTTCTTGTAAAGTCTGTGGATCTGCATTTTCTTCTAGTTTCACCCTAAATGTCACATGCGAACACACACTGGAGAGAAGCCATTTTCTTGTAAAGTCTGTGGATCTGCATTTTCTTCTAGTTTCACCCTAAAATGTCACATGCGAAACACACTGGAGAGAAGCCATTTTCTTGTAAAGTCTGTGGATCTGCATTTTCTACTAGTTCCCACTTAAAATGTCACATGCGAACACACCTGGAGGAAACCATTTCCTGTGAAGTCTGCAAATCAGCATTTTCAGACCTTCCGGTCTAAGAAGCCACATGCGGAACCACACTGGAGAGAAGCCATTTTCTTGTAAGTCTGTGGATCTGCATTTTCTTCTAGTTTCACCCTAAAATGTCACATGCGAACACACACTGGAGAGAAGCCATTTTCTTGTAAAGTCTGTGGATCTGCATTTTCTACTAGTTCCTCCTTAAAATGTCACATGCGAACACACACTGGAGAGAAACCATTTTCTTGTTAAGTCTGCAAATCAGCATTTTCAAACTCTTCCAGTCTAAAAAGCCACATGCGGAACCACACAGGAGAGAAAACATTTTCTTGTAAAGTCTGTGGATCTGCTTTTCTACTAGTTCTCATTAAAATGTCACATGCAAACACACACTGGAGAGAAACCATTTTCTTGTGAAGTCTGCAAATCAGCATTTTCAGATCCTTCGGTCTAAGAAGCCACATGCGTAACCATAAGGAGGAAAACATTTTTTGTAAAGTCTGTGAAACTGCATTTTCTTCTAGTTCAACCTAAAATGTCACATGCGAACACACACTGGAGAGAAACCATTTTCTTGTGAAGTCTGTTGATCAGCATTTTCACAGAGTTGCAGTTTGAAATCACACATGCAAACACACACTGGAGAGAAGCCATTTTCTGTGAAATCTGTGGATCATCATTACAAGTAGCCTAGTTTGAAACATATGCGAACCCACACTGGTGAAAAACCATTTTCTTGTGAAGTCTGTGGATCAGCATTTTCACTGGGGTCAAGTTTGAAATCACACATGCGAACACACACTGAGAGAAACCATTTTCTTGTAAAGTGTGTGGTCAGCATTTTCAGAGCGTTCCCATTTGAAATCACAACATGCAACACACTGAGAGAATTGGAAAAGCCTAGACACTGCATCAAAGGTATTTGATAATATTGGCATAAACAATACTTCCCCTTGGAAATAAACCCTGATCAATATATTCCTTTCACCAAATTTATCGGTATTTACATACCGACTTTTCAAAACAATCTTCAAATAATATTTCTTCTCCAAAGGAGAAATAGATTCACTGTGAGATAAACGCAATATTTGATTATACCAAATATGCAACCAAGTAATTAACCAATTTTTTTTTTCCTCAGAAAAGAAAATAACCAACTCCATGAGTGAAAAGTATAATATTTAGTTATTCCAAATATTCAAACCAAGTCCGGGAAAGACTGAAAAAACTCTCTCGTTTTGACAATCTCGTCTTATCCTGGTACACCAAAAAATTTAACATTGACTCAATCAACAGAGACAGAGAATATCGAACTGTTCATTCAAATTCTTTCTTGTGTCTGTTGAATTTGGCGCCCAAATTTTGGAACAGGACTCAGCCTCACACCCATACTTGCTACTGCTGCTATTGGCAAGAGGTAACAGCACCATCCTCAATCTGTTGTCAGCAACAAAGGGCCATACTCTTATTGCCCATTTATTTTAATCCTTCCTAGAAATTAAAAATATATACAACCTATCGGGTAACTTATAAAGGGCTATCACTCTAATATTTTCCTTATGTTATACAATTGTAGCGATTGTCTGACCTTGTTTGATCTGGAGGAGTTATCTTCTTTATTTCAGGTTCTACCACCAGGAGTGTTAGTTTATTAATGAAATGCCAGTTTTGAACTCTCTTAGTCTCCGGACTTCAACCAATACAGATTTTCTTTTATTCATGTTTGTTTAATGTCTTGTTTTTAGTTTAATAAACAAGAATTACGACAAAAATCTATCTATATTATTTGTTTTCTATCTCAGTCTATTCCAAACTATATATCCATCTTCATATCTAAAACAAGAATAACGACAATTTACGATAAATAAACAAAATACGACAATTTCTATAAATGAATAAGAAAATCTCTCTCACTAAATGTAAGTGTTAATTTTTACTCAGGGCTTAGATTAAATTACCTTGCACCGCACTCCAGTAGTTTATTTTAAATGGAATATACCACGGAAGGAAATTGTTGTATGTTTGGCTTACCGTCACATCTAGTCGCTGGGAAATATGGTTCAGGATACTATTACCGCTCAAAAGGTTTTCCATCCTGTGGTCTCATCTGAGATAGCTCTGGGCGTGTTTGAATTATAGTTAGACAAGTAAGCAACCCACGCTATTGATACAAGTCCCTCGCTGAAGCGGCTGTGCTCTGCTGTTACATATTGAAAAAAAATAATTTTTGTCGATCTGAAGCGTTTTTATCGATAAGGGTCATTCCATGTCAAAACACCGGAAAAATTTGAAATCTGCACCCACCGACACCGAATTACTTGAAATTTGGCACAAATGTTCCCCTTCATGAGTTTAGGAAAGTGTGCCAAATTATTTTGTCTTAAACCTTACAGTTCCGATTTTAGAGGGGGGGATATCATTTTGCTATTTTGCCTCAAAATTAAGGCTGTGCGGTGTCGCAAAATCTCAGTGTTTTTTTTTTAATTTAAAAAAAATACTTTCATACATTCAATATTTCTGAAATTTGGTATGTAAGGCAAATAAGGACTGTAGAATCCAAATATCCAACTATTTTAACCCTATACCTCACAGTAAATTTATTTTTGCCCAAAATGCATGACTCCAAAATCAACAACTTTTCACCTATGTAGCTTACGGTCAGTCTATCGAAAATGGGTCCTCTTCAATTTCATAATATTTTTTTCTTAACATCTACTATGTCTGCCTAAGTTCACCAAAGAATTTTGTGAGGGGGTCAAGTCTACTTTAGAAGATATGAACCTGCCAAGTTCAGAGTTTTTTTCCTATGTACGTGCAGGATTTCAGTGAAAGATTATAATTAAAGACAATCATCCTAATGCTCCATGAACTCTCAAAATGTTGATATTGTGCTCAGTGACTTCTTAAACTATTCAATAATATTATTTTTATCAATTAAAAAAAAAAAATTAAATACGAGGGTGAGTCAAAAAGTAATGCCATTTTGTTTAGTACAGGTATAATTACCGACACAGGAACATGTATCATGAATTAAGATGAAGTTGGTCCTCTGTGGATCACCTCCCTACTTTCCCACAGTCACTGTTTTTTTTTTGTTTGTTTGTTTTTTTTTCATATATGGTACAGAAAAAAAATTGAGGTAATCGGGCCAACCTTGCCAAATATAAAAAATAGTGAGTATTTTACTGATAGTTGCACAGTACAATACAAGAACTTTGCCAATTTTGCAACCATCAGAAATATTTGGGTCTCAATACAAAATGGAATCTCTTTGCAACAAGTCATGGTAAACAACCATGTGATGGTATAGGTGGGACAGTGAAAAGGATAGTGTCAAAAGAAAGTCTCCGAAGACCAACTACCAAAGAAATCCTTTCCAAAAATCTATGTTTGAATATTGCAGATCTGCAATTGAAGGTATCAAATTAATTCTGGTTGAAAAGGAGGAAGTTGAGAAAGCAAGGAGGAGCCTCAACATGAGATTCAAAAATGCATCCACAGTCCCAGGAACAAGAAGTTTTCATCAATTTATTCCACTCATCAGAGATAAAATATCCATAAAACAATGTAGTGAAGATGAAAACTATGACCTAATACATGACTTCTCTATTGGAACTGAAGAAAAACAGTGAAATTTGTTGTTTCAAGATATGTTTGTTGCAGGTGTGACAATAAAATTTGGATTGATACAGAGAATGACTTGCTGATTAAGTTAATGCGCCCAGCTCTTCCATCTTGTTCATTTTACTGGGAAGAGAATTTTAAGGATATGTTTTGTGCCATTCACAAATATTCTGTGCACTGTTGATGTCCCTATAACACCAAATGGTAGAGTTTATCATCTGTCCAAGATGGTCTATACACACAACAAAATTTATGGCACAGTGTAGTTTAAAATGTAATATTTTAAAGACTCCTTATATATTCATTTTTATTATCACTTTCTTTTGATTGAAAAATAGTAAAAAATATTTTTTTTTAAATAACAAAAAACACAACAAAAAAAATAAACAAAGTGAAATCTATAGTGAAGAAGTGGTTCAAAGAACAGTTAACAGAATAGGGATACATACTCTCATTTGAAGGTGGAACATTGCTATTGAAAAAAAAACAAACAAACAAAAAAAAAAACAGTGACTGTGGGAAAGTAGGGAGGTGATCCACAGAGGACCAACTTCATCTTAATTCATGATACATGTTCCTGTGTCGGTAATTATACCTGTACTAAACAAAATGGCATTACTTTTTGACTCACCCTCGTATTTAATTTTTTTTTTTTAATTGATAAAAATAATATTATTGAATAGTTTAAGAAGTCACTGAGCACAATATCAACATTTTGAGAGTTCATGGAGCATTAGGATGATTGTCTTTAATTATAATCTTTCACTGAAATCCTGCACGTACATAGGAAAAAAACTCTGAACTTGGCAGGTTCATATCTTCTAAAGTAGACTTGACCCCCTCACAAAATTCTTTGGTGAACTTAGGCAGACATAGTAGATGTTAAGAAAAAAATATTATGAAAATTGAAGAGGACCCATTTTCGATAGACTGACCGTAAGCTACATAGGTGAAAAGTTGTTGATTTTGGAGTCATGCATTTGGGTGGGCAAAATAAAATTTACTGTGAGGTATAGGGTTAAAATAGTTGGATATTTGGATTCTACAGTCCTTATTTGCCTTACATACCAAATTTCAGAAATATTGAATGTATGAAAGTATTTTTTTTAAATTAAAAAAAAAACACTGAGATTTTGCGACACCGCACAGCCTTAATTTTGAGGCAAAATAGCAAAATGATATCCCCCCCTCTAAAATCGGAACTGTAAGGTTTAAGACAAAATAATTTGGCACACTTTCCTAACTCATGAAGGGGAACATTTGTGCCAAATTTCAAGTAATTCGGTGTCGGTGGGTGCAGATTTCAAATTTTTCCGGTGTTTTGACATGGAATGACCCTTATCGATAAAAACGCCTTCAATCGACAAATTATTTTTTCATATACAGCAGGCACCGCTTCAGCTAGGGACTTTATTCATAGGTGGGTTTGTTTTTTAATCTATCACCGCAGGAGACCAGGATGGAACTTTGCGAATAGTACCTGACCAATATTTCCAGGGGTAAAAAACAACAATTTCCTCGTATATTCCTTTAAAATAAACCTGGGTGGGGAGTATTATCACCGTAAAAATAACACTTACTTTAACTGAGTTGAAATTGACATTTGATGTCCTTGGAAATTTTGTTCAAGCACCACTTGCTTGAAGACTTGCTAGGAGGGTGTGTCCCCCAACCCCACCCCATTAACATGACTAAAGACAGTAATACTGCCAATCCCTACATTGTTGACAGTTGCTTGATCCCAACACCACATCCGACAAACTACAGGGACTAAAATGGTTATCAACTTTTGTCTTAGGAAATGTTTTTACTTTTCAGTGTTTCCAAAAATGTTTAACAAACTTTTTTTGAATGAACATTAATTTTATTTAATTCTTAAATATATTTTTTTTTAAATTGTTCATTTTCAGTCAAAATTTTATACAAGCACAGAAAATTCTTTTAAATGTTCCTAATTTACGAGTTAGAGGGTGAGTTTTGTCAAACGTAATTTATTTTTTTAACTTTCTTTAACGAATACCTTATTATCTTTAGTCTGATGATAAATTCTTGTCTTGTTCAGTGTCGTATAAAAATAAATCAAAATATGATGAAAGCGAAACTTCAAAATATCCAATCAGAAGCATTTTTACTGTTTAATGAATATTTATGACCAGTTTAGTAAATGTTGGGTAGGTTCATTGAGCAAAAACAAAACAAAAAAAATAAAAAAGTGTCCTTGTTATTTTACTAGTTATATTTGTTAATGGTAAAAATAACATTAATTTTGTCTCAGATAATTCAATTTTTCCAGGACAAAAAAACGAAAATTTTCCAGGATTTTGAAAAAATACCCCCATCTTTTCAAGGTTTTCCATTAATGGAAAACAAAATATTTTTTTCCAGGTTTTCCAGGACGCATGGGAACCCTGTAAAGTTTTGACATCTCATGACCAGATTTTCCAGTCATATACTACACCTAATGAAGAAACAGCAGAGAAGTAGTTTAAAAACTCAAAAGTTTTCCCAACCCTGAAGGCTGGGGCTGTAGAATATGCTGACTGCACCTCTTAAGATGGGTAATAACCCCCTCCCAATGGAGCCACCTGTTGGCTGTGAGTAGTGACCCATGATGCTCAAGAAAGGAATCCTATTGGATGAGTAGTCCTTGACATGCAACACTTCACTTAGACCATTACTTTGGATAGATGGGCAGTCAGAGAGGCCCTATCCAATCAATTGGCTGGTTATGTCAAATTCTAGCATGTATATGATTGACCCAACCCCATTGCCCTTGTGGCAAGCTCCAACCTTTTTTCTCATATATGTGCTAGAAGGCGGTGGCTGAGGGTCCTTGGAATGATGTTAACCTCTATCTGATGTGGAGCACACATTCATCACTATTGCTTCCAGGTTCACCCTGGCCTAGACTGGTAGTACCCATTAGGGTTCCATCTGTAAGTTAAATAGAAAAATGTGTATATAAAAAAATTGTGTATCCATTAAGAATTAATTTATTTCACAACTTTGTTGGCATTAAATAACCCAATAAGATTGATATGCCATAAAACCAACACAACTAAATGTTTTCCAAATAAAGATAAAAGAAAAATTTTAATTTCATCAAGATATTTACCAATGACATTAAATCTTATTCATGAACTACAATAAGAAAATAGTAAATCAGAAAAAAGAAAAATATTTACTCATCTTCATTGGAGAGAATAACCATGTATGAATCTTCCTTAAATAATTGCTGATAGAAGGATAGTTGTTTCTACTTGTGTGTAAAATTTTTTTATATTAAACTAAGAAAATAATTTTTGATAAATAGTCATACATGGACCTTCATTGGAAATGAAATAATCAAAGAACACTTTATAATCAACCATTACACTTTATTACAAACTGAAACAAAAATAACATTTTTATAGTAAAACAGATGTCTTTGAATTTTCTATATCCAAGTTACTAAGAAAATCCTGTTGAGAAATAATTAATAATACATAGACCTTCCCTGGAAATGAAATAATCAAAGAACACTTTATAATCAACCATTATACTTTATAACCCACTGATCATATATAATTTTGTTATTGTATTGAATTTTGCAAAAGGGCACACATGGTCTAATAATTTATATGGTACCAGCAATTCTTACCTCAACATAGCTACCACCAACTCCTGTCACCTTCTTCTCAGCTTAAAAATACAACCTTAAAGACAAATGTAATAAATTCCTTTTACCATTAATAACTTTATTCAATTATTTTGTAAAATTAATCATTTACTTATTAATAAGTTATTTCTTTTCTCTTTAGTGCAAGGTCAGTTTTTTATTGTTTTTTTTCTTACATCTTTGTTTTAAGTTGTTTCTTTCTTAACTATTTAGATTTGTTATCCTCTTCTCCCAACTTTCAATAAAATAGTGAATCAGAAAGGATAAAAATATATACTCATCTTCATTTAAGAGAATAATCCTGTATGGAGCTTCCTTGAATAGTTGCTGAAAAAAGCATAGTTTTCTCTACTTGTGTGTAAAACCTTTCTATATTAGAATATAGTAAGAAATATTCTATATTAGAATATAGTAAGAAATATTCTATATTAGAATAGAGTAAGAAAATCCTATTGAGAAATAGTCATACATAGAACTTAGTCAGAAATTAAATGAAATAATCAAAGACACTTTGTAATCAACCATTTCACTTTATTACTGAAACAAAAATAATCTTTTTTATATTAAAACAGATGTCTTTGAATTTTCTATATCCAAGTTACAAAGAAAATAATTGAACTATTGAAGATTCACACCTTTCACAAGAAAATGGTAATTAACCTCTGAAATTTGCATATTTTATATCGAATAATGTAAGAGAGTGATTTTTCTTGTCGAGTTTGAGTTAGTGACATCAACTCATCTCTGCAAGCCATGATGGTGGATAATACCCACCACGTCCTCCATATTCAGTTCCATAATCCCCCCAACTTATGTATCATGTTTACATTAATTTACAATTTGTTTTTATACACATTTGTCATACTCATTTTTATCTGTTTAACCCATAGACTGGATCCTAACATGTACTACCACTCTGAGATTAATGGTAAGAAAGTGGTACTCCATATTCCCCAGAGTTCCAGAAATAGAACCTCACCACTAGATGCCCTTTCTAGTAGAAGAAAAGTTCCACTTGAAGAAATGGAATATTTGAAAGGACAAAGAATGAAAATAGTCACGTTACAGCTTGGACCAATAGACAAAGCTTATATTAAAAAAATGTTTATTACTAACTGAAACAAAAATAAAATTTTTATAGTAAATTGAATTTTCTATATGCAAGTTACTAAGAAAATCCTTTTGAGAAATAATTTGTCATACATAGACCTTACTTGGAAATGAAATAATCAAAGTACATTTAATATCAAGGGGAGTTTTATGATATACAAATAAATGTTTTTTTCAAAATTGAACTATGTGAAAATGCAGATCCACACCTTTCACAAGAAAATGGTATCTAACCAGTGTGTGTTCTCATGTGAAGTTTTAAGTGGGAACTCAGTGAAAATGCTGATCCGCAGACTTCACAAAAATATGGTTTCTATCCAGTGTGTGTTCGCATGTGTGATTTCAAACCGCAACGCTGTGAAAATGCTGATCCACAGATTTTACATGAAAATGGCTTCTCTCCAGTTTGTGTTCGGATGTGACATTTTAAGTTGGAACTAGAAGCAAAT
Organism: Doryteuthis pealeii; assembly: GCA_023376005.1. NCBI lineage: Eukaryota > Metazoa > Mollusca > Cephalopoda > Myopsida > Loliginidae > Doryteuthis > Doryteuthis pealeii. The sequence continues at coordinate 76,846,752 of CM042151.1, read as the reverse complement.
GCAGATCCACAGACTTCACAAGAAAATTGTTTCTCACCAGTGTGTTTTTGTATGTGATATTTTAAGGAGGAACTCCTAGAAAATGCACATCCACATACTTCACAAGAAAATGGTTTTTCCCCAGTGTGTGTTCGGATGTGTAATCTCAAACTAGAACTCAGTGAAAATGCTGATCCACAGACTTCACATGAAAATGGCTTCTCTCCAGTGTGTGTTCGCATGTGATTTTTAAAGTGGGTACTCCTAGAAAATGCAGATCCACAGATTTCACAAGAAAATGGTTTTTCACCAGTGTGTGTTCGCATGTGTATTTTCAAATCAGACCTCTGTGAAAATGATGATCCACAGACTTCACACCAAAATGGCTTCTCTCCAGTGTGTGTTTGCATGTGTGTTTTCAAACCGCACCTCTGTGAAAATGATGATCCACAGACTTCACACGAAAATGGCTTCTCTCCAGTGTGTGTTTGCATGTGTATTTTCAAACTGCACCTCTGTGAAAATGATGATCCACAGACTTCACACGAAAATGGCTTCTCTCCAGTGTGTATTTGCATGTGTGTTTTCAAATCGTACCTATGTGAAAATGCAGATCTGCAGACTTCACAAGAAAATGGTTTTTCCCCAGTGTGTGTTCGGATGTGTAATCTCAAACTAGAACTCAGTGAAAATGCTGATCCACAGACTTCACAAGAAAATGATGTGTAATCTCAAACTAGAACTCAGTGAAAATGCTGATCCACAGACTTCACATGAAAATGGCTTCTCTCCAGTGTGTGTTCGCATGTGATTTTTAAAGTGGGTACTCCTAGAAAATGCAGATCCACAGATTTCACAAGAAAATGGTTTTTCACCAGTGTGTGTTCGCATGTGTATTTTCAAATCAGACCTCTGTGAAAATGATGATCCACAGACTTCACATGAAAATGGCTTCTCTCCAGTGTGTGTTCGCATGTGAATCTTTAAGTGGGAACTCCTAGAAAATGCTGATCCACAGACTTCACAAGGAAATGGTTTTTCTCCAGTGTGTGTTCGCATGTGTGTTTTCAAACTGCACCTATGTGAAAATGATGATCCGCAGATTTCACACGAAAATGGCTTCTCTCCAGTGTGTGTTCGCATGTGTGTTTTCAAACCGTACCTATGTGAAAATGCAGATCTGCAGACTTCGCAAGAAAATGGTTTCTTTCCAGTGTGTTTTCGCATGTGGCATTTTAACTGGGAACTATATGAAAATGCCAATTCACAGACTTCACAAGAAAATGCTTTAGCTCCAGTGTGTGTTTGCATGTGCGCTTTCAAACTTGAACTCACTGGAAATGTGGATCCACAAATTTTACAAGGAAATACTTCCGCTTCCAATCGTGTTTCCATATCTGTTTTCAGTTCTGATCTCTGTGAAAATGTTGATCTGCACAGTGTGGAAATTTTGCGTTTTACAAGAGCCTATTTTCCCACTTGTTCTTTGAGATCTACACATTAGCAAAGAATATTCTTTATTCTGTTAGCATGTGTTTGAATGTGTCTTTTAATATTTCCAGACATTGTGAAAATCCTGGTTTGCATATTTAGGACATTTCTTTTATTTATTTATTTTTTTTTTTGTTGATCTCTACAATGGAGAAAAGTTGAGTTTCACTGAAGTTTTATTTTGCACTTGCTCTTTGAAATATTGATGAAGAGAAAACATTCAAATGATAAATTCCAAGAAAAAGAATTGTCCTATGACTTCTCAATATGTAAATCCACACACATCAGAAGAATATATTTGTTCTTTTTTAGGTGTTTAAATGTGTCTTTTTTACATTTCAAAACTGTTCTTCCCAATGGATTGATATCTGTGAATGAATAAGAATTAACATATCATTTAAAAAACAACCAAGGAACAAGACTCAAGAATTTTTTGGTATTGTGATATAACAATCAGTTCATATTTCAATTAACTGCATAACAGGTACATTAAAATAAAATAAAATTATTCAACCATTTGCTTAACATCTTTTTTTTCTTATTCAATAATTCAACAAATAATGAAGTAAATTAAATGGAATTTAATATAAATACAGTATTTTTTATTTTGACAAATATTTATCTAATTTAGAAGGACACTTGGTTTATAAAAATATGAGAAATTTTTTTCCATTCTAACATTTAGCAAACAAAACATTGTACTTCTGGCAAAAAATTTATCATGTTAAACTGAACAAAACATGGGGAAAATCTTTTTTTCATGTAGAAATGAATGGAATGTAGGTATAAATGATTAATTATATTTTCAGTTTAAATGGCTAAATAAATCACAATAAAATTAATGATAATAATAATAATAATAAAGATGATCCCATGGAATAATTCATGTGTAATAAGAAAATTTTTTTTTTTAAAGAAATTAAGAGATTTTTAATCTTTTCTGTGATTAAATATTTTTATTTTCTGCGTGAAATAATTTTTTTTTTCTGCGCTAAAAAATCGAATTTTTTATGGATATTTAAAAATATGGATTTAAAATTCAGGTGAACTAAAAGTTGGTCCGATCTGAGCTCAATTAATATTTTTAAAAGAATTTGTAATTTTTATTGTTGAATAGTAATGTATGGGTCTTTGAATATACGGAAGAGCAAAGTGACATATTTGTTTTCCAAAGAGACGAGGCGCTTCTGAGTAACCGAAGTTTGTTTTTCTTTGGTCAAAAAAGTTAAATAAAATCATTTTTTACACTATTAGAATAAAAAGTAAGTATATATTGATTATTTTATCAGTTTTTCTCTTAGAAAAAATATTCAAATTTTCATTTCATTTCATTTTCGATTTCAAAAATTAATACCAAAACTGAAGACATTTTTTTAACATCAATTTCACAGTGACATTTTAATATTAAATTTTTTCAAGTTTTTATTCATTTTAATAGTAAATTTTAATATTAAAGTTTTTAAAGATTTTATTCATTTTAATAGTAAATTTTGGCTAAACTTGCAAATCATTCAGAAAATTAAAACATATTACAAGGTAACATTGAAAAAACAGAACACAAATTTTTCATTTTCCTATTAAACTAACCCTAAACTCCAGCCCCCAACCCTAACCCTAAACCCCAAACCTAAACCCCCTAGTTAAAATTAACAGTTTTATTACAAAATTTATGGGTTCTGTTTTTTCTGGGTCACCCTAATTTTCCGACAGATTTACACCTTTAGCCTAAATTTTAATAAAGTTTTTCAAGTTTTTTTTAATCATCAGGATTTTTAAAAATGTTTCTTTTGAATGCACACAAAAAAAATTCAAGATAATATTTCAAGATAAAAAAAATAATATTTTTAAAATCGTTGAAAACAAATAATCGGTTATTGAATATGCACAAGAAAAAAAAATGTCAATTAGAGCTAACCATACTTTTAGTGGTATAATCGTAAAAGGGAAATAAAATGTAACTTTTCTGTCTAAATTGCGGTCTGAAAATTACCCTTTCGCATGTAATACGGATAGGTTTATTTATTTTTTAAGATAACGATGTAATTTTTCGCAATCGGATAATTTGATCTTTGAATTAACTGTTTTTCTTTAGTATTCATTTCCGTTTTATTCAAGATGGCCTAAACTGATCACGTGACCAAATTGCAGCTACCTACTGTAGTTAAACTGTCATTGGGGACAACCAAAAAACTTTCCGTTCTAATTTTCCGACCTAAATCAGAAGTCAGTAGGTACCACTAATTTGACCCTGTGCAATTTACCCCCCCCCCTACATTTAACACAATGAAACTTGCAGAAAAAATAATATTTTCTTGAAAAGATTTTTTCCATTCGAAAGAAAAAACATTAAACAAACTCCTGATGATTTTTAAAATTTTTTATCAGCTTACGAAAATAATGAAAATTATGATTGAAAAACAATGTTTTCATTTTTGCACTGTTAAATCAACTGAAATTTAACGTAGCTAAAAACAAGTTACGATAAGAGGATTTTTAAAAAATTCTATGAAAAATCAATTAATAAGCTGATTTTCCCGAAAATTTCCATAAATGTTTACCATTGGATGTAAATACATCTGAAATAGTTTTTTTCTAAAATATATTAGGGGAAATATTTTTTTACGAGGTCTATCCCCCCCCCTATTTTATTTTATGAGATAAAAAAAATGACGCGTCAGAAAATTTTTTTTTCTTTTTTTCTATAAAGATAAGAGTCTGAATAACTATATCAATGAAATTGTATGAATGTACGAGGTCTAGTTTTTTTTAGGAAAAATTAATGAAATCGGAAATAAAAAGTGCAAAAAAATGTCATAATATTAATATTTGAAAACTTTTTTTTTCTTTTATAACTGGTATGTACTATATTCTATTAAATTGTCAACAAAAAAAAAATTTTTTTAAAGAAATTAATTTTTAAGAGATTTTCAATCTTTTGTGTGATTAAATATTTTTATTTTCTTCGTGAAATAAATTAAATTTTTTTTTTTCCTGCGTCAAAAAATCGAATTTTTCAAGGATATTTAAAAATATGAATTTTATAATTCAGGTGCACTAAACATTGGTCCGATACGAGCTCGATTAATATTTTAAAAAGAATTTGTAATTTTTGTTGTTGAATAGTAATGTGTGATTCTTAGAATGTACGGAAGAGCATTGCTGACATTTGTTTTACAAAGAGACGAGACGCTTCTAAGTAACCGAAGTTTGTTCTGTTAGGCTGACAGTGTTAGCGTGAAAAAAATTATTTTATTTAACTTTTTTCAATAATTAAAATAAAAAGTAAGTATAATAGATTATTTTATCAGTTTTTCTCTTAGAAAAATATTCAAATTTTCATTCCATACTTTTACGGGTTAATTGTAAAAGGGAAATAATTAGTAACTTTTCTGTCTATATTACGGTCTGAAAATTACCCTTTCGCATGTAATACGGGCAGGTTTGTTTATTTTTTAAGATAACGATGTAATTTTTCCCAATCGGATAATTTGATCTTTGAATTAACTATTTTTCTTTGTAACAACCCTGTACGATCTTTTTTTACGAGATTTTTGATAAACAAAGTTCGGAAATATCTATTTCCGTTTTATTCAAGATGGCATAAAAGGTCTGGTGGTACCTAGAAGTCAGCCAACATTTCTATCAATGATTTAATTAAATTTCTATGCGATACAAAGGTTTCGACAAATAAAATAAATCTTTTAAAAAAAATTTTATTTTTAAATCTATCACATATACAGTAAAGAATCTTACAATTAAAAAAGTCAAACTTTCAAAATTGCTCGTTCGGCTTAAGGTTTGTCTTAAATTTATCTGATGAAATTATTTTTCATGATAAAAAAAAAGTTTTAAAAAGGTTTGACGGAAATTTAATCGGCTAAGATTTCGATGGGTGACTTTGTTTATGTCATCCCACTGATTAACACGGATAACAGCGAAAATAATATATCAATTGAATGTTGAAATGAATTAGATTTTTTATAATAATTAAATTAGTTTTCAAAAGATTCCAGATATTTTTATATTCACAAAGTACTGTCAGAAATTAAAATTATTTCACTTCTTCAGTGGAAAACAAAATTTTCCAGCTAATTACGTTTTCTTTTCTTTTCTATTTGTAAAGATAATAATACTCTGGAAGTTATACTTACTTCTTTCCTTTTTCTTTTGTCTGATTTCTTTTCTTTGGGGCGATACAACGTTAAAGAAGATGGAGAAGAAAATGTAATATTTTAAATGGAACTGATCTTTTCTAGTAAAATGAAAAACTGTCGTTGATTTGCAAATAAATACAGAAAAGTTTTCTTATGAGCGACAAAACAAGGGACATAATTCTCATCTTTTTTCTCATTTATTTTGGAACACATTCATTTCTTCGCGATTACTATATGAGCTAAATAAAATAGAATAAAAGAATAAACATTTAAAAAACTTCCATAATTCTAAAAAATGAACGTGTTTTTTAAAGAAAGTTTCACATTCATTTTAAGAAATTAAATAATGAAGAAGAAAATAAATAACAGAATTATTTATTAGGCGAAAGTTATCAAGTACATTTTTTGAACAGTTGCTATGTTCATTGTTCACAAACAAAAAATAAATAAATAAATTAGATCTTTTTAAAAGAAATAGAATTGAGTGAGCGTCACTACTAAGATGCTAGACTTCTGCATGGCATAAGAACTGGAGAGATGTCAATAAAAATAGTTAATTAATTCAAAGAAAAGTATTTGCAACACATCAAAGTAAATTTTGTAATTAAAATTAATTTTAAAAATCCGATTCAAAATACTTGACTTTTTTTTTTTTCCAAGTCAGGTTAGTAATTGTTTTATTTCATTTATTTAACGAATCTTGAAATATTTTCTAAACTGCACATAAATATTATGGTGTAAAAATTATTTCAAGATTTGTTGAATAAATGAAATAAAACAATTACTAACCTGACTTACAAAAAAAAAAAAAAAGTCAAGTATTTTGAATCGGACGTTGCAAATCGTAATCAAAATTTTCTTTTTTTAATTTTGACTTTGATTTGCAAGTTTATCCGGAAAATATTATTTTTAAAACTACGAAAAAAAAAAAAGAAAACAAGCTACTAACAATTTTGTTTTTGAGTTTTAGGAAAATAATTTTTAAATTTTCAAATAAACTAAAAATGATAAATAATGATTTTTTGGGAGATTTTTTTTACTCATTTCGATAATTATTTAATTGGCTATTATTTTATTAAACAAAAAATTATACATCGATGTTTTTCTGCTTAAAAAGGGGAGGGGGTACATCTTCAATCGAGTTTTTCTTCAAAACTTATTACTTTCGTCTAAAAAAATAAGTTTTGCATTAAGTAGATATTTATTTCTAGAATAAAAAAATATAACATTTGAAACTTAACATCAGGCTTTTCACATTTTAAATGAATTTTATATATTAATTTTTCATAGCAAAAACTAAATTAAAGTTTTGAAATAAAATAACTAATGCATCATAAAATTCATTAATTGTAAAATCAATACTGAAAATGTAATTAAAATCGGATAATTACCTGATTTTTGGTAATTTTTTTTTGCAATCGCGAATGTTACAGTAAAATTGTAAACAAGCACTTAAAACCATCGAAAGAGAGGCTGAATGGCGGATCACGTCGAAATTGACCAAAACAAATGGTTTTAAATCTTTTAAAAATAAACTGCAAATGTAAAGATATTTTTTTTTAATAATGATGGTCATTATATTACTACTTATCGATTTAGACAAAGTTTGACCTTAAATAATAGACTTAATTATTTTTAATTCGCTTTTAAAAATCCTAGCAGATGACAAAAATGCCTATGCCTACTATGAACTTATATAGGGATATGAACCAAGACCAACTAGAACTACTAGGCCAGATGGATCGAGTCTGACGTCACTGCGATATCATCATATCTAGTCCCAAGTTTGTTTTCACACAAACCGAGGCAAAACGAGACTTGCCACACGTGGCTAACCTCGAAGTTTTTTGCAAATAGTCAACGACTTTTTCTTGTAATTATTCAGTCAATTATTTTAATTTTATTTTAATTTATAAACAAAAATGCCCTTTAAGTGTGTTGTGCCTTTTTGTAATGGAAACTATAGAAAAAGTTAGTGTTTTTTCTTTCCCTCGTGATAAAATTTAGTGCGATAAATGGATTTATACTATCAGACGAGAACATTTTTTACCTACAAAGAATTCCAAAACTCCTAACAGACGACAAAAAGGCCAGTGGCTACGTTATACACTTTACTTTTCACATCAATTTTAAAATCAAAGATTACTGACGACAGACAACCCTACAACTTCTAATTCGGAACTTTTTCCTTTAGAACAAATGCACGTTACAAAAAAGAGACAAATGTTCAACAACTACCTGAACATAGTCAACGAAAATAATGAGACCGAAAACGACCGAAAGAATCTTTTTGCCCTGATAAACAATATTTTGGCGGAAGTTTGTGAAATTATTAGTGAGTCCAACGATTATGATTCTGTCATGAATACTCCTGGAAGCTGCTTATATCAAACCTACTAACATATAAAACTAAAAGTGATTGTTAAATTAATTTAGAACAGGAGAGTAATGTAGCCAGTAATATTAGTTAATTATTGCTTTGGTTTATCAAAAGTGATAGTTAAATTAATTTTAAAACAGGAGAGTATTGTAGCCAGTAATATTAGTTAGTCTTTTTTTTTTTTTTTGGTTTATCAACAGTGATAGTTAAATTAATTAACATAGCTACCACCAACTCCTGTCACCTTCTTCTCAGCTTAAAAATACAACCTTAAAGACAAATGTAATAAATTCCTTTTACCATTAATAACTTTATTCAATTATTTTGTAAAATTAATCATTTACTTATTAATAAGTTATTTCTTTTCTCTTTAGTGCAAGGTCAGTTTTTTATTGTTTTTTTTTCTTACATCTTTGTTTTAAGTTGTTTCTTTCTTAACTATTTAGATTTGTTATCCTCTTCTCCCAACTTAGTAAATGAAACAAAAAGAATCTTTTTTTAATAATAAATTTTCTATAATATTTGAATTTTCTATAAACCAAGATACTAAGTAAATCCTATTGAGAAATAATTAGTCATACACAGAATTTCCCTGGAAATTAAATAATTAAAGAACCCTTGCATCTACGCTGTTTTGGGATATTGTTTTCTTTGCTCTTACAGTACACCTTCAAGGACTGCAGCAAGGAAGTCTACATACACATCAGAGCTGATGGCAAGTCGCTCAAAATCACTTACCTTAGAGCTAAGACCAACGTCACGAAGGTCCTCAGTCGGGAAATGTTATTTGCCGATGCTACAGCCTTAACATCACACACTGAGCTCAGCCTGTAACAGCTTGTCAGTCGACTCAAACAGACTTGCAAGGAGTTTGGGCTTACCATAAGTCTAAATAAGAAAAAAGTTATGGCACATTGCATCAATGGGCACAGCCTGGAAGAAGTGGAGATCTTCAAGTACCTCAAGTCCACCATTGCCAATTCAGTCTCCAATGACGGTGAAGTCAACAGAAGAACGATGAGTGTGGCAGCAGTCATGGCCAAACTGAGCCAGAGAGTATGGGACAATGCCAGCTTTACTAAGAGAACCAAACTGTGCGTCTACAGAGCGTGTGTTCTCATTACTCTACTATACAGTAGGAAAGCCCAGACCACATACTCACACCACGTGAGGAAGCTGGAAAATTTCCACCTCTAATGCCTACACTGCATTCTACGCATTCACTGGCAGGAGAAAGTGCCCAACACAGACGTGCTAGAATGAGCGAACATAAATAGTATGCCCATCACCATCTGTGAGATACCTGCGTTGGCTTGGCCATATCAGGAAGATGGACAAAGGCCGCATTCCCAAAGACCTACTGTATGGTGAGTTAGTGGAGGGCACCCAACCGGTAGGGAGACCACGCCTGTGCTTTAAAGATCTCTGCAAGAGAGACATGAAGACGTGCCACATCGACATCAACACATGGGAGGCTTATCCGGAAGACCATAAGACCTGGTGTGTCCTCATCAAACAAGGTACAAAAAAAAGTGAAAAAGAGAGGAAAGAAGCTGCCGTAGAAAAGAGAGTCATAAGGAAGGAGAGAAAACAGCATCTCCAACAATCATCACAATTTGTTTGCAATCACTACACCAGAGATTGCCATTCCAAAATTGGTCTGTTCTGCCACATACGCTGTTGCAGATAAAAAAAAGTGGACACTATGCCATCGTCATGAATAGACGGAACGATGGGGGAAAAAATCAAACATTTCACTTTATAACCCATTGAAACATATAATATTTTTATTGTATTGAATTTTTTTTTGAGTGCACACAATTGGTGACAGCAATTTTTACCTCAACTCCTGTCACCTTCTTTTCAGCTTAAAAATAAAAACCTTAAATACAAATTTTGATAATGCAATGGTTTCTATCCAGTGTGTCTTTGCATGTGTGATTTCAAATGGGATCTCCGGGAAAATGCCAATCCACAGACTTCACAAGAAAATGGTTTCTCTCCAGTGTGTGTTCGCATGTGTGATTTCATATCACAACTCCGTGAAAATGCTGATCCACAGATTTCACAAGAATATGGTTTCTCACCAGTGTGTGTATTCATGTGTCTTTTTAAGTGGGAACTACAAGAAAAGGCAGATCCACAGAATTCACATGAAAATGGTTTCTCTCCATTGTGTATTCGCATATGTCTTCTTAAACTGAAAATGGCTGAAAATGCAGATCCACAGACTTCACAAGAATAACGTTTCTCTCCAGTGTGTGTTGGCATGTGTGATTTCAAATGGATCTCTCTGAAAATGCTGATCCACATACTTTACAAGAAAATGGTTTCTCACCAGTGTGTGTTCGCATGTGTGATTTCAAACTTGATCCCAGTGAAAATGCTGATCCACAGACTTCACATGAAAATGGTTTCTCTCCAGTGTGTGTTCGCATGTGTGATTTCAAATTAGAATTCTGTGAAAATGCAGATCCACAGACTTCACAAGAAAATGGTTTCCCTCCAGTGTGTTTTTGCATGTGTAATTTCAAACCCCACCTCTGTGAAAATGCCGATCCACAGACTCTACAGGAAAATGGTTTCTCTCCAGTGTGTGTTCGCATGTGTGATTTCATATCACAACTCCGTGAAAATGCTAATTCACAGATTTCACAAGAAAATGGTTTCTCTCCAGGGTGTGTTTGCATGTGTGATTTCAATCCGGATTTCCGTGAAAATGCCAATCCACAGACTTCACAAGAAAATTGTTTCTCTCCAGTGTGTGTTCGAATATGTGATTTCAAATGAGAACTCTGTGAAAATGCTGCTCCACATACTTGACAAGAAAATGGTTTCTCTCCAGTGTGTTTTCGCATGTGGCATTTCAATTGAGAACTGAATGAAAATGCTGATCCACAGACTTCACAAGAAAATGATTTCTCTCTAGTATGTGTTTGCATATGTGTTTTCAAACTTGAACTCACTGGAAATCTGGATCCACAATTTTACATGAAAATTCTGTTCGTGTTTCCATATCTGTTTTCACTTCTGTTCTCTGTGAAAATGATCTGCCCAAGGTTGAAAAGTTGTGTTTTACAAGAGTCTATTTTCCCATTTGTTCTTTGAAATGTGTATTAAGGAAAATGTTCATATACTGAATTCCAAACTCTGTTAATTTGCAGATCTATACATTTGCAAGAATACTCTTTTTTCCTTTAGCATATGTTCGAATGTGTCTTTTTATATTTCCAGACTATGTGAAAATTCTGGTCTGCAAATTGAGAACATTTATTCTTTTTTTTATTTTTGCTGATCTCCACAATGGAGAAAACCTGATTCACTGGAGTATCTTCTTGCACTTGTTCTTTGAAATACTGATCAAGAGAAAACATTAAAAAAAAAGAATTGTCCTGTGAGTTTTCAATATGTAGATCCACACATATCAGAATAATATATTTTTTCTTTAGGTGTTTGAATGTGTCTTTTTACAATTCAAAACTACTCTTCCAATGTAGTTGATATCTGTGAATGAATAAGAATTAACATATTATTTAAAAAATAACCATGAAATTCAAGAATTTTTTTACAATTACAATATTACAATCAGTTCATATTTCAATTAACTTAATAACAGTAACATCAGCATAAAGAAAATTCAATATATCAACAAACGATGAAGTAAATTTAATGGAATTTAATATAAATACAATATTTTCTTCTAATTTTGACAAAGATTTATTAGAATCAAAAGGACAATCCATTTATAAAAATATGAGAATTTTTTTCTGTTCTAACATTTAGCAAACAAAACAAGTGTAGTTGTTGCAAATATTTTATCATCTTAATCTAAAAAAATCGGATACTACGAGTTTTAAAAGCGAATTAAGAATAATTAAATCTATTATTTAAGGTTAAATTTTGTCTAAATCGATAAGTAGTAACAGAATAACCATCATTAAAAAAAAGAAAAATATAATTACATATGCAGTTTATTTTAAAAAGATTTAAAACTATTTGTTTTGGTCAATTTCGACGCGATCCGCCATTTTGGCTGTTTTTCAATGGTTTTAGGCGCTTGTTTACAATTTTAACGTAACATTTGGGATGGAGAAAAATTTTTACCAAAAATCAGGTAATTATCCTATTTTAATGAAATTTTCAGTATTGATTTAACAATTAATGAATTTTATAATGCATCAGTTATTTTATTTCAAAACTTTAATTTAGTATTTTTGCTATGAAAAATTAATATATAAAATTCATTTAAAATATGAAAATCCTGATGTTAAGTTTAAAATGTTATATTTTTAGATTCTAAAAATAAATATCTACTTAATGCAAAACTTATTTTAGGCGCCAAAAGTAATAAGTTTTGAAGAAAAACTCGATTGAAAATGTACCCCTCCCCCTTTTAAGCAGAAAAAACATCGATGTATAATTTTTTCTTTTATAAAATGATAGCCAATTGAATAATTATCGAAATGAGTAAAAAAGAAATCTCCAAAAAATCAATTATTTATTATTTTTTTACATTTTATTTTTCGATTTTCGGTACTAATTTTATAATAGAAGCGCAACCGTAAATTTTTTTTTTTTCTATTCATAACTTCGGTCTTTTATCTCATTATTTATACTGTAATAGTATCAAAAATGATCAACTTGCAAAACATTTTACGCCCCCAACATAAGGGGGTCAAAATTAAGCGACCTGAAAAAAATGAGAAAGTTTTGAAATAAAATAAATAATGCATTATAAAGATCATTCATTGATACATAAACACTGGAAATTTCATTAAAATCCGATAATTTCCTGATTTTTGGTAAATTATTTTCTGTAGGGGGCTAAAGTCATTTTGTCAAAAACGCATTTTAGGCCCCGTTTGCCAGTCCATACTCAAAACCCTGAATATAATGGAAGTGGCAAGGTATCAAGATATGGTCCGAAACAGGACCCTAGTTCGTTTCCCACACAGTCCTGGGCCCAGTGCCTATATTTGCAGCATCAATAGCACCATATTTCACACTTTCGGCAGTCCTTTGCAAAGTGACCTTTATTGTTGCACCTGTAACAGGTCACATTGGTGCTGGGGCTGCTCCTGGCACTACTGTGAGGTGAGCGTGTGGCTGCAACTACATCCTGGATTTGGTCCCCAGTTATCATCAGCACTCTCGCTTTTGCAATCAAATATCCCATGGTCAGGGTCCAAATATTTGACACTTGTTTCAGTCCAATTGAGACAGTGTCAGGGAACCCCCTGATGAAAATCAGTTTTGTGAGCCTTACCAGCCCATCTCCCTTGAACATGGCCAATCCAACCAACTGCCTGATTTTGTTGGCATAGACATCTATACATTCACCATCCTACCTGACCATGGTCAGTTTCCTGTATGCTGCAAACGCATCGGCTGTGAACGCCTCTTTCAACCAAGCCTCAATCTGCTCTATCTCCCATTGGTCATCCTCCTCCATTTCCATATAGAGGGCCAGTGCATCAGCCACCATATACAATGGTAGTAGACTAGCCACATCATCTACCTGGTGAAGGTTTGCCACTAGTCTCACTTTCTTCAGCTACGTTACCGCGTCACCCTTGTTGGAAAATGGTTTTATGATATCACTGCTTATGGGCACCTTCGCCATAATAATGGTGCCGAAATAGCTTATAAGTTTTTCAACTAGAGTCCATTCAATTAACAACCCATTTCGTTCAGCAAACTGCTCTCACAATAACACATTCCTCTGACATTCATTGTTCTTTCCCAAAAGACAGTTGTCTGACGAATTTCAACTCTCTCCCAGTCACCTGCTTCGCTCCTATCATACATCACTGCCCTCGTCAACAAGACTCAAATGCAACCGTGCCATGTGTTAAGGCAGGCCTTAAATAATGACACTAACATCCCACATCCAGGTCAATTGCACAGTCTAGTGATTTATATGTACACCAACGAGGTAGTCTGATGTCAAGCCACAATTCACAATCAGGAGGATGTGAGTTCAATCTCCCCAATCGCTCATTACACTCCCCAGATCTCAGTTTACACACCAGATATAGTCGTGTATGCTTTGAAGCACTTCAAGCATGATTTCTCTTGCCACATGAACTGGAACCTGAATTTATATTGATCTTTAAACAAATATGTCTAAAGTGAAACTAGATTAATTATGACCATCAATAAAAAAGCAAAATAATATTTAATAATATAATAAACATCTATTTCCCTGAATGTTTGAGATGAGGCTTGATGATTAGTATCATCTGCGTTATTCGGACTATTGTCCTCATCTTCAATATTATTTGTACAACGTTTCTGCCGGTATGCTCTCCGGCCTTCTTCAGGTATTTCTTTTGGGCTCGGGAACCTTCTTGCCGTAATCGGAAGCCATCACGGAACTTTGAACTTAACCCTTTATCGAGTCCACGGGGGTACCCTGTTCTCATTCCACTACCCATAGCTGGGGTAGGAGCTGTGTTAATTATTATTCTATGTTACTGCCGCCCTTGGTCAGGATTGAACCTGGAATCCAGAGATAACTGTCACTTAGAACTGTCTTAACCAAACTACCTTATCCAGGTTCAATCCTGACCAAGGGAGACAGTAACATAGAATAATAATTAACACACATCCTACCCCAGCTATGGTTAGCCGAATGAGAACAGGATACCCCCGTGGACTGAATAAAGGGTTAAGTTCAAAGTTCCGTGATGGCTCCCAATGATGACAAGAAGGTTTCTGACTCGGAAAAGAAGGTTCCCGAGTCCAAAAAGAAATACCTGAAGAAGGCCAGAGGGCATATCGGCTGAAATGTTGTACAGATAACAATGAAGATGAGGACTATAGTCCGAATAATGCAGATAATACTAATTACACATTTAATTTATTTTTAATACATTTAAAATGATTTTTTGGTCAATTTCGATCGCGCTCGGTCATTAACACTCTTGAAAAATGGTGTATTTACAAAATTCATGTAACATTCGCGATTTTTAAAAAATTACCAAAAACCAGGTAATTATCAAATTTTAATGAAATTTTCAGTATTGATTTATCAATTAATGAATTTCATAATGCATAATTTATTTTATTTCAAAACTTTAAGTACTTTTTTTATGAAAAGTGAATATATAAAATTCATTTAAAATATGAAAAGCCTGATGATTCTAGAAATAAATATCTATTTAATGCAAACCTCATTTTAAGTACAAAAAGTAATAAGTTTTCAAGAAAAAATCAATCGAAAATTTAGCCCCCCACCCCTTTAAGCAGAAAAAATATCGATGCATATTTTTTTCTTTTATAAGATAATAGCCAATTAAATAATTATCGAAATGAGTAAAAAAAAAGAAATCTCCCCAAAATTATCATTTTTTTTTTTTTTTACATTTTATTTTCCAATTTTCGGTACTTATTTTCTCATAGAAAAGCCCTCGTAATTTTTTCTATTCATAACATTGGTCTTTTATCTTTATTTATACTGTAATTCGTACAAAAAATGACTAACTCGCAAAAACGTTAGCTACGCGGCCAAAATGTGACCTGAAAAAAATCAGAAAGTTTTGAAATAAAATAAATAATGCATTATAAAGTTCATTCATTGATAAATCCACACTGAAAATTTCATTAAATCCGATAATTCCCTGATTTTTGGTAAATTATTTTCGGGGGGCGGGCTAAATTCATTTTGTCAAAAACGGATTTTACGTCAATTTTGGGTATACCTAGTTTATGTCATCCCACTAATTAACACGGATAGCAGCGAAAATAATATATCAATAAAATGTTGAAATGAATTACATTTTTATAATAATTGAATCAGTTTTCAAAAGATTTTTGGGCTGACTTCTGATTTAGGTTGGAAAATTAAAACGGAAAGATTTTGGTGGTACCTAATGACAGTTTAATAACAATCTACGTCATAAACTATAACCCAATTCGCAAAATGTTAATTCATAGACTCTATGAATTAACAATTTGCGAATTGGGTTACAGTTTTAGGGGATTAAGGTTGTTTTTAATTACGTATTGCTTAAAAAAATAAACAACAAAAAACCCAAATGACTATACATTTAATTAACCATTGAAATTAATTATTGAATCTATTACTGAGACAGTTGTTTGTGTTAGTAAGTATTGCAATGTATAATTTCAATTAACCTTAGTTTAAAAAAAATATTTTTCAACATTAAATGTATAGTAATTTGGGTAATTTGTTGTTTATTTTTTTAAGCAATACGTAATTAAAAACAACCTTAATCCCCTAAAACCGTAACCCAATTCGCAAAATGTTAATTCATAGACTGTAGTTAAGCGGTCATTGGGTACCACCAAAAAACTATCCGTTCGTTTTAATTTTCCGACCTAAAGAAGTCAGCCGATTTTTGTTGTTTCTTTTTTTTTTTTTTTGTAAAGTAAGATAATATCTTGAATGTTATACTTACTCCTTTCCTTTTTCTTTCGTCTAATTTCTGTTCTTTGCGTCTAGACAATGTTAAAGAAGACAGAGAAAAAAACGTAATATTTTCAACAGAACTAATCTTTTCTGATCGAATGAAAAGTGTCGTTGATTTGCAATAAATACAGAAAAAAAATCCTAAGAGAGATAAATGAAGGGACACAATTCCGATTTTTTTCTCGTTTATTTTGCAACATATTCACCCTTCTTAGATGAAAGATATCAAATACATTTCTATACAGTTGCTATATTCACAAAAAAATAGAATCTTTTTAAATTTATGATAAAATGAAAAGAGATTACTATTTGATCTAAATGAAATAGAATAAAAGAATAAACATTTTACAAACTTACATAATTAAAAAAATTAAAATTCTAAACAAAATAACCGTGTTTTTAAAGAAAGTTTCATTTTCATTTTATAAAATTAAATAATAAAGAAGAAAATGAATGTCGCAATTATTTATTAGTCGAAAGGTATCAAATAAATTTCTTGAATAGTCGCCTATAATCACACACACATAAAAAAGAATTAAATTAAATCTTTTTAAAAGAAATAGAATTGAATGAGCGTCACTACTAAGATGCTAAACTTCTGCATGGCCTTGGAGGAAGTCAATAAAAATTGTTCAATTGAATCAGAGAAAAAACTTGTTTGCATCAATTCTAAGAAAAATATTGTTTTTTAAAATTATGAAAAAAGAAAACACACTACAATATTTTTTATTATTTTTCTTTTTTTAGTTTAAGGAAAATAATTTTCTAATTTTCAAATAACTTTTTCTGGGAATTGAATTTTTTTGTCTTTTTAAATTTTGGTATTTTTAGAAATTTAAAAAAGGAATTATGTAAATTACTACTCGTTGAAAAAAAAAAAAAAGACTCTACAATTTTAATTGATCATTTAATGATCAATTAAAATTGTAGAGTCTTTTTTTTTTCAACACGTGGTCATTGTTGAGTTTGAGTAGTCGGGTTGCATAGTGGTAAACAATGCGTGAAAATCAGAATTTACAATAGGTAAAAGAGAATGTCAGGAGACGTTAACACAGGTGGTAAATTCAACAATGATTTATTACGAACTGATTAATTTTTACAAGGGTTGAAAAAAGCGGGGACAAACCTTGGGCGGAAGTGGGTGGAGTCTGAGCTCCTGCTGATGTCAAATTAAATATATTTATTAATAGAAATATGATCTTATAAAAGATCTTAACACTCCCCTCATAAGGTTATATTTCTCTTTATGAGGTAAAAAAAAATTATAGTTAAAGGTAGGCAACTCTTGCTAAATCCAATTAAAAATAGGTTTTATTAATTCTCTTAAAATTTTGAGATAAATTGCTTTATAAAATTTGGAGTTGCAATAATTGTATTTAAATTTTGATAATTTGTATATACACAATAATTATTTAAAGATTGTTCAAAATTTTGATTAGTTAAAAAGGTGTATAACAAATTGTTACAATTTCTTCCACTTTATTTCACTCCATACAAAGACTTTTCTTTCTTTCTTTCTTTCTTTTTTTTTTTTTTTAATTTGCAAATAAGTTTTTGTCGAAAAAGTCTTTTATAATCCACATTTTTTAAGCCTTTGTTGAGCTTAAATGTCTCTGACAACTTGCAGTGATGGGTTAGTTGACTCATAGTGTTAGTAGAAGGAGAACATAAGACGTATTTTAACGAAGGTACATAATACACGTGCTTACACGTTGCTTTACTTCACGGAACAGAATGATACAAGAAAACATAGACAAAGGGAAAACGAAATACGCGCCAATTCTCATGGCGCCAGTGGTGTCGCGTACTAATCTTATCATGTAGTTCTAGTAACGCGACATAGGCATTTGCCTTACATGCTGAAGGAACTATTTTAGTTGGTAAAATCTAACAGCCTTTGGCTACATATCTAGCCTTAATTTGTTCTTCATTGTTTAGTCCTAATTTTACAGCATATATGCTTTGTGGAATGTTGTTTACACTATAACAATAATCAATAGAACAGTTTGTTGTGTCTGAGTTGTCTGAATCGTCTAATATGTAATCATTTAAATATTTGGGTTTATTAATTTTTCGTTTAGAAAGTTTTTCATTATTATCATTTTGTGATTCAGTGTTTTTATTTTGCAGTTCTTTATCATTATCATTTTGTAATTCAGGGTTATTTTCCAGTTTTTCATCATTACCATTTTGTGATTTAGTGTTTTTATTTTCCAGTTTTTTATCATTATCATTTGGTGATTCAGGGTTTTTATTTATGGGGTAGTCAGAATAACTGTTTTCTTCTTCATCAGATTGTTGAGTTTCATGAAAAGATACACATCTTATTCTTTTAATTTCTTTTCTGTCTGGAAAATAAATAAGATAAGCTAGACTTGTTGGATCATATCCAACAAAAATTCCCTCTTGACCCCGTGGGTCCAATTTTGTTTTATTTTGGATATAGGCAAAGCATGTACTACCAGATGTATGCATATTGCTTATGTCAGGTTTTTGAAATGTAAACATTTCATAGGAAGTTTTTCCAGTTCTTCTATTGAAGCATCTATTTCTTATATAAGCTGATGTTCTAAGTGCATAATTCCACAAGTTTTTTGGTAATTCAGATTATATCAATAAACATCTTGACATTTCAAAGAGTGTTCGAAAAGATCTTTCAGCCGTGCCATTCTGGTGTGGTGAATAAGGAGCTGAGAATTCTTGTTTTATTTTTATTTTTTACAAGAATATTTTAAAATTTTGTAGAAGTAAATTCAAGAGCATTGTCCGTTCTTAATCTTTTAATAGATCCATAAGGTGACATATCAGCTAAAAATCTTTCTGTTGCATCTGCTGCTTCTGATTTATTTTTAAGAAAATAAACCACTATTAATCCAGAGTAGTCACCAACAAAAGTTATTGCATATCTTGAATCATTTATTGAAATTGGTTCAATAGGACCTGCCAAATCACAATGAATCAAATCAAGTATTTTATTTGCTTTTTTTATCGGCTTTTGTATTTCTGTATTGAGTACAAGTTTTGCAGTCAAATTTATTTTTATTACTTATTTTCATGCCTTTTACTAATTTTAAAACATTTTCTTTGTTACAATGTCCAAGAATACTATGCCATTCTTTTAAAGTATGAGTTCGTATAGTTTTTATGTTATTTAGGAAATATAACTTTCCTTGTGTTTTAATATTGCCTACACATCCATTAGGTGTCTTGAGTTTCGCGCCATTTTTATAAAAATGGAGGGTAGAACCGTTTTGGGTCGCTGACTGTACCGAAAAAATATTTTGCTTATAGGATGGAATATATAATGCATCTTTTAATGTTGTTTTATGAGTAATGCCTTTATTGTCTTTTATTAAAAATTTGGCATCGCCTTTTCCATGTACCAAACCTGTGGTTCGGGTACAGTCTGCAAGTTCAATGGTATGTTGTGATGCATTAAAATTTTCATTGAAACGAACAAATTTCGTTTTATCAGTAATTATATGGGCGGTGGCCCCACAATCAACTAGTATATTAAATGGATCAGCAAAGGATTTTTTAAAAAGTACTTACAGTGAAAAGAAATGACTTTTTTTTCCATCTGTGTCTTTCAGTGAGTTGACTGAATTTTATTTTATTTTATTTCGGCAATACTTTGTGTCGTGAGTATTTTTTCTGCAATGTTCACACCATCTTTTTAAAAAATTCGGGCGCGTTTTGCATTCGAAATTTCGGTGCCCCAATTTCTGACAATTGAAACATCTTATGTTTCTATCATTTTGTTGAAAATTTATTTTCATGGAGTAATCTTCTCGTGGTCCATTTGTTCTGCATTTTTCAGTCTCTTCGTAGCTTCTGAGAGCTGATTTGAATTCGTTGAATTTTAATTCGTCCTTTCTCTGTGTTATCACAGTCGAAAAGGGTTTAAAATCGCCAGGTAGTCTCTTCAGAATCATCGATATTAACAAGCTATCAGATATGCTTTCGCCGATTGAGTTTAACGACGAAGCAGCATTTTCTCCTCTTAAAAGATAATCCGTAACACTTTCGTGTTCTGACATTTTTAATGATGTCAATTCCGTATATAGAGAAATTATCCTGGGTTTACTGCTTCAAACATAATGTTCTCTCAATATTTGCATTGCCAATCTTCCATTATGTCTGGCATCTCTAATAATTAGAGTAAGACTTCTATGTAGGAAACAAATTTAATTTCCCATAATTGAAATTGTTCAGGAGTTCCATCAAAGTAAATTCTATTATGATGACTGGGAGCATAACCTATTGAGTTTGAGTAGTCGGTTGCATAGTGGAAAACAATGCGTGAAAAAACAGAATTTACAATAGGTAAAAGAGAATGTGAGGAGGGTTAACACACGAGGTAAATTCAACAAAGGTTTATTACGAACTGATTAATTTTTACAAGGGTTGAAAAAAGCGGGAACAAACCTTGGGAAGTGAGCGGAGTCTGAGCTCTTGCTGATGTCACATCAAATATATTTATTGATAGAAATATGATCTTATAAAAAAATCTTAACAGTCATTTACATAATGTTTTTTTTTTGAAAGATGAAACTTGAAAAAATGTTTTTGATCAATAATCAAAAACACTTGATCAATGATCAATGATCAAAAACATTTTTTCAAGTTTCATCTTTCATTAGAATAGAATTTCAAGTTTCACCTTTCATTAGAATAGTAATACCCACAATGAGATTAAATTGCATTTTTGATCAAATGACTTTAGCCCAAAATAGGGAAAATAAATTTTCCAAAAATTAGGGAATTATCGGATTTTAATGAAATTTTCAGTGTTCATGTATCAATGGAAGATCTTTATAATGCATTACTTATTTTACTTCAAAACTTTCACATTTCTCTTCAGGTCACTTATTTTTACCCCCCTCCTCCTTATGTTGGGGGTGTAACTTTTTTTCGAGTTGGTCTTTGCGTTTTCTAATTATAGTAAATAAAGAGATAAAAGACCGAAGTTATGAATAGAAACAAAATTTTCTATAAGAAAATAAGTACCGAATATCGGAAAATAAATTGTAAAAAAATAATAATTCATTTTTTGGAGATTTTTTATTTTTTTACTCATTTCGATAATTATTTAATTGGCTATTATTTTATAAAAGAAAAAAAATTATACATCGATATTTTTCTGCTTAACCGGGGAGGGGTGTACATTTTCAATAGAGTTTTTCTTCAAAACGTATAATTTTTCGAAAAAAATAAGTTTTGCATTAAGTAGATATTTATTTCTAGAATCTAAAAATATAACATTTTAAACTTAACATCAGGCTTTTCACATTTTAAATGAATTTTATATATTAATTTTTCATAGCAAAAATACTAAATTAAAGTTTTCAAATAAAATAACTGATGCATTATAAAATTCATTAATTGATAAATCAATACTGAAAATTTCATTAAAATCGGATAATCAACTGAATTTTGGTAATTTTTTTCCATCCCAAATGTTATTTAAAATTGTAAACAAGCGCCTAAAACCATTGAAAAAGCCAAAATGACGGATCGCGTCGAAATTGACCAAAACAAATAGTTTTAAATCTTTTAAAATAAACTGCATATGTAATGATATTTTTCTTTTTTTAATGATCGTCATTATGTTACTACTTATCATTTTAGACAAAAGTTTGACCTTAAATAATAGATATAATTAATTATCATTAGTTTTTAAAAAGCTATCAGCCGACAAATTTGAGTATCTCAACATTAGAATAAGGTACTGATTATATAATCAAGTTATTAATGAATAAAGTGTTGAAAATGTAATTAAAATTCGACTATCGCGGCTCCTACTTCGTCGCTCATATCTTTTCCAAAGTGTATGAACGACTTTTCGTCTCACGTAGTCTAACTCCCTCTGGCATAGAATAACAAACACCGTAAATAATGTAATCTCTTTATTCCTCTCACCAGAAAGTGTAAAAAACTGAAAAAGAAAGAAGACAGGTTTATAACAACAATGTCTGAAGAAAGCAGTGAATGGGTGTTAATAGAACAACTCGGGGGCAGTTCGTAGATAAAGACAGTGAAATAATAATGACGTACAATAACACCACCAAACAGGCTTAGAAGTTAAGAAAGGTACAAACGAGGGGCAGAGTCTATGAGAGAAAGTCAATAGAGCGACAAGGGAGTGAACATTACAAAATCTTTCTTAGTGTACAAGGTTCAACGAAACGTCAAATAATATAGTCAGATACACGAGGTAAAAGTCTATTACAAAATTTAATAAGAAGGTTACTGAGAGTCAAGTGACGTACCTGTTCTCTTTAAGGAAGAACACAGAAAAGGAATTGAACGCGTGTGGATAAGCCTTGAATTTACCGCTGAATAATGCTAGCCGGAAAAGGGCGGTGAAAATGCAAGAATAGTCCCGTTTAGGAAAAAACACACAGTTGGTCTAAGGGACGTAACTCTTAACGCAGGATCATAAATACAGACCGAGACATCGACAATCCACTGATTTTTGGTAATTGTTTCAAGATTTGAAAAAATATATATATAAAAATTCAAGTGGGTTGAGGAGAGCAGTGATATGTAATTATTGTTGTTGTTGTTGGCACCTTTCTGTCCACTAAGGACAATTGTGTAGTGTCCAAAAAATAAATAGATAAATAAATTATCTGCATCTGCACAAGTGACTGTGCAGGCCTATCCCTGAGTGACAGTATTTGGTGCACTGATTGCATACAAACGCTGATGCTTTCCGTGGTTGCTGTTTTTTCTTCATCTTTCTGGCTCTCTTTGCTGGCGAGGCTGCTCTACTCTTCACCAGGCCACTCGATTTTCTGCAACTCCCAACCATGTGTTTGTGTCAATGTGGTATATCCTCATGTCTCTCCTGCAGACATCTTTAAAGAATGGGCATGGTCTACCTACCAATTGGGAACCTTTTACTAATTCGCCATACAAAAGATCTTTTGGATTGTGGCTATTTTGTATCGTCCTGATATGCGCAAGTTAGTGTTGGGGCCTCATAAAGAGGATGGAGGACATCCTGGTGCAATCCAGCACATCTGTGTTGGGCAATTTATCTTGTCATCGAATGCATAGAATATTTCGTAGACACCAGCGGTGGAAGTTGTTGAGATATGTAATAACCCTTTGATTTATAAACTACAATAAGAAAAAAGTATTTTCTTTTCTCCCAGCTTTCAATAAAATAGTAAATCAGAAAGGATAAAAATATTTACTCATCTTCATTGGAGAGAATAATCATGTATGGATCTTTCTTAAATAATTGCTGATAGAAGGATAGTTGTCTCTACTTGTGTGTAAAAACTTTTTATATTATAATAAGAAAAAGTATTGATAGTCATACATAGACCTTCATTGGAAATTAAATAATTAAAGAACACTTTATAATCAACCATTACACTTTATTACAAACTGAAACAAAAATAACATTTTTATAGTAAAACAGATGTCTTTCAATTTTCTATATCCAAGTTACTAAGAAAATCCTGTTGAGAAATAATTAGTAATACATAGACCTTTCCTGGAAATGAAATAATCAAAGAACACTTTATAATCAACCATTATACTTTATAACCCACTGATCATATATAATTTTGTTATTGTATTGAATTTTGCAAAAGGGCACACACGGTCTAATAATTTATATGGTACCAGCAATTCTTACCTCAACATAGCTACCACCAACTCCTGTCACCTTCTTCTCAGCTTAAAAATACAACCTTAAAGACAAATGTAATAAATTCCTTTTACCATTAATAACTTTATTCAATTATTTTGTAAAATTAATCATTTACTTATTAATAAGTTATTTCTTTTCTCTTTAGTACAAGGTCAGTTTTTTATTGTTTTTTTCTTACATCTTTGTTTTAAGTTGTTTCTTTTTTAACTATTTAGATTTGTTATCCTCTTCTCCCAACTTTCAATAAAATAGTGAATCAGAAAGGATAAAAATATATACTCATCTTCATTTAAGAGAATAATCATGTATGGAGCTTCCTTGAATAGTTGCTGAAAGAAGCATAGTTTTCTCTACTTGTGTGTAAAACCTTTCTATATTAGAATATAGTAAGAAATATTCTATATTAGAATATAGTAAGAAATATTCTATATTAGAATAGAGTAAGAAAATCCTATTGAGAAATAGTCATACATAGAACTTAGTCAGAAATTAAATGAAATAATCAAAGACACTTTGTAATCAACATTTTCACTTTATTACTGAAACAAAAATAATCTTTTTTATATTAAAACAGATGTCTTTGAATTTTCTATATCCAAGTTACAAAGAAAATAATTGAACTATTGAAGATTCACACCTTTCACAAGAAAATGGTAATTAACCTCTGAAATTTGCATATTTTATATCGAATAATGTAAGAGAGTGATTTTTCTTGTCGAGTTTGAGTTAGTGACATCAACTCATCTCTGCAAGCCATGATGGTGGATAATACCCACCACGTCCTCCACGTACAACTGTTCCTCCATATTCAGTTCCATAATCCCCCCAACTTATGTATCATGTTTACATTAATTTACAATTTGTTTTTATACACATTTGTCATACTCATTTTTATCTGTTTAACCCATAGACTGGATCCTAACATGTACTACCACTCTGAGATTAATGCTAAGAAAGTGGTACTCCATATTCCCCAGAGTTCCAGAAATAGAACCTCACCACTAGATGCCCTTTCTAGTAGAAGAAAAGTTCCACTTGAAGAAATGGAATATTTGAAAGGACAAAGAATGAAAATAGTCACGTTACAGCTTGGACCAATAGACAAAGCTTATATTAAAAAAATGTTTATTACTAACTGAAACAAAAATAAAATTTTTATAGTAAATTGAATTTTCTATATGCAAGTTACTAAGAAAATCCTTTTGAGAAATAATTTGTCATACATAGACCTTACTTGGAAATGAAATAATCAAAGTACATTTAATATCAAGGGGAGTTTTATGATATACAAATAAATGTTTTTTTCAAAATTGAACTATGTGAAAATGCAGATCCACACCTTTCACAAGAAAATGGTATCTAACCAGTGTGTGTTCTCATGTGAAGTTTTAAGTGGGAACTCAGTGAAAATGCTGATCCGCAGACTTCACAAAAATATGGTTTCTATCCAGTGTGTGTTCGCATGTGTGATTTCAAACCGCAACGCTGTGAAAATGCTGATCCACAGATTTTACATGAAAATGGCTTCTCTCCAGTTTGTGTTCGGATGTGACATTTTAAGTTGGAACTAGAAGCAAATGCAGATCCACAGACTTCACAAGAAAATTGTTTCTCACCAGTGTGTTTTTGTATGTGATATTTTAAGGAGGAACTCCTAGAAAATGCACATCCACATACTTCACAAGAAAATGGTTTTTCCCCAGTGTGTGTTCGGATGTGTAATCTCAAACTAGAACTCAGTGAAAATGCTGATCCACAGACTTCACATGAAAATGGCTTCTCTCCAGTGTGTGTTCGCATGTGATTTTTAAAGTGGGTACTCCTAGAAAATGCAGATCCACAGATTTCACAAGAAAATGGTTTTTCACCAGTGTGTGTTCGCATGTGTATTTTCAAATCAGACCTCTGTGAAAATGATGATCCACAGACTTCACACCAAAATGGCTTCTCTCCAGTGTGTGTTTGCATGTGTGTTTTCAAACCGCACCTCTGTGAAAATGATGATCCACAGACTTCACACGAAAATGGCTTCTCTCCAGTGTGTGTTTGCATGTGTATTTTCAAACTGCACCTCTGTGAAAATGATGATCCACAGACTTCACACGAAAATGGCTTCTCTCCAGTGTGTATTTGCATGTGTGTTTTCAAATCGTACCTATGTGAAAATGCAGATCTGCAGACTTCACAAGAAAATGGTTTTTCCCCAGTGTGTGTTCGGATGTGTAATCTCAAACTAGAACTCAGTGAAAATGCTGATCCACAGACTTCACAAGAAAATGGTTTTCCCCAGTGTGTGTTCGGATGTGTAATCTCAAACTAGAACTCAGTGAAAATGCTGATCCACAGACTTCACATGAAAATGGCTTCTCTCCAGTGTGTGTTCGCATGTGATTTTTAAAGTGGGTACTCCTAGAAAATGCAGATCCACAGATTTCACAAGAAAATGGTTTTTCACCAGTGTGTGTTCGGATGTGTATTTTCAAATCAGACCTCTGTGAAAATGATGATCCACAGACTTCACATGAAAATGGCTTCTCTCCAGTGTGTGTTCGCATGTGAATCTTTAAGTGGGAACTCCTAGAAAATGCTGATCCACAGACTTCACAAGGAAATGTTTTTTCTCCAGTGTGTGTTCGCATGTGTGTTTTCAAACTGCACCTATGTGAAAATGATGATCCGCAGATTTCACACGAAAATGGCTTCTCTCCAGTGTGTGTTCGCATGTGTGTTTTCAAACCGTACCTATGTGAAAATGCAGATCTGCAGACTTCGCAAGAAAATGGTTTCTTTCCAGTGTGTTTTCGCATGTGGCATTTTAACTGGGAACTATATGAAAATGCCAATTCACAGACTTCACAAGAAAATGCTTTAGCTCCAGTGTGTGTTTGCATGTGCGCTTTCAAACTTGAACTCACTGGAAATGTGGATCCACAAATTTTACAAGGAAATACTTCCGCTTCCAATCGTGTTTCCATATCTGTTTTCAGTTCTGATCTCTGTGAAAATGTTGATCTGCACAGTGTGGAAATTTTGCGTTTTACAAGAGCCTATTTTCCCACTTGAAATGTTAATTTAAGGAAAATGTTCATATACTGAATTCTAAACTCTGTTAATTTTTAGATCTACACATTAGCAAAGAATATTCTTTATTCTGTTAGCATGTGTTTGAATGTGTCTTTTAATATTTCCAGACTATGTGAAAATCCTGGTTTGCATATTTAGGACATTTCTTTTATTTATTTATTTTTTTTTTTGTTGATCTCTACAATGGAGAAAAGTTGAGTTTCACTGAAGTTTTATTTTGCACTTGCTCTTTGAAATATTGATGAAGAGAAAACATTCAAATGATAAATTCCAAGAAAAAGAATTGTCCTATGACTTCTCAATATGTAAATCCACACACATCAGAAGAATATATTTGTTCTTTTTTAGGTGTTTAAATGTGTCTTTTTTACATTTCAAAACTGTTCTTCCCAATGGAGTTGATATCTGTGAATGAATAAGAATTAACATATCATTTAAAAAACAACCAAGGAACAAGACTCAAGAATTTTTTGGTATTGTGATATAACAATCAGTTCATATTTCAATTAACTGCATAACAGGTACATTAAAATAAAAATAAAATTATTCAACCATTTGCTTAACATCTTTTTTTTTCTTATTCAATAATTCAACAAATAATGAAGTAAATTAAATGGAATTTAATATAAATACAGTATTTTTTATTTTGACAAATATTTATCTAATTTAGAAGGACACTTGGTTTATAAAAATATGAGAAATTTTTTTCCATTCTAACATTTAGCAAACAAAACATTGTACTTCTGGCAAAAAATTTATCATGTTAAACTGAACAAAACATGGGGAAAATCTTTTTTTCATGTAGAAATGAATGGAATGTAGGAATAAATGATTAATTATATTTTCAGTTTAAATGGCTAAATAAATCACAATAAAATTAATGATAATAATAATAATAATAAAGATGATCCCATGGAATAATTCATGTGTAATAAGAAAATTTTTTTTTTTAAGAAATTAAGAGATTTTTAATCTTTTCTGTGATTAAATATTTTTATTTTCTGCGTGAAATAATTTTTTTTTTCTGCGCTAAAAAATCGAATTTTTTATGGATATTTAAAAATATGGATTTAAAATTCAGGTGAACTAAAAGTTGGTCCGATCTGAGCTCAATTAATATTTTTAAAAGAATTTGTAATTTTTATTGTTGAATAGTAATGTATGGGTCTTTGAATATACGGAAGAGCAAAGTGACATATTTGTTTTCCAAAGAGACGAGGCGCTTCTGAGTAACCGAAGTTTGTTTTTCTTTGGTCAAAAAAGTTAAATAAAATCATTTTTTACACTATTAGAATAAAAAGTAAGTATATATTGATTATTTTATCAGTTTTTCTCTTAGAAAAAATATTCAAATTTTCATTTCATTTCATTTTCGATTTCAAAAATTAATACCAAAACTGAAGACATTTTTTAACATCAATTTCACAGTGACATTTTAATATTAAATTTTTTCAAGTTTTTATTCATTTTAATAGTAAATTTTAATATTAAAGTTTTTAAAGATTTTATTCATTTTAATAGTAAATTTTGGCTAAACTTGCAAATCATTCAGAAAATTAAAACATATTACAAGGTAACATTGAAAAAACAGAACACAAATTTTTCATTTTCCTATTAAACTAACCCTAAACTCCAGCCCTAACCATACCCCAACCCTAAACCCAAACCTAAACCCCCTAGTTAAAATTAACAGTTTTATTACAAAATTTATGGGTTCTGTTTTTTCTGGGTCACCCTAATTTTCCGACAGATTTACACCTTTAGCCTAAATTTTAATAAAGTTTTTCAAGTTTTTTTTAATCATCAGGATTTTTAAAAATGTTTCTTTTGAATGCACCCAAAAAAAATTCAAGATAATATTTCAAGATAAAAAAAATAATATTTTTAAAATCGTTGAAAACAAATAATCGGTTATTGAATATGCACAAGAAAAAAAATGTCAATTAGAGCTAACCATACTTTTAGTGGTATAATCGTAAAAGGGAAATAAAATGTAACTTTTCTGTCTAAATTGCGGTCTGAAAATTACCCTTTCGCATGTAATACGGATAGGTTTATTTATTTTTTAAGATAACGATGTAATTTTTCGCAATCGGATAATTTGATCTTTGAATTAACTGTTTTTCTTTAGTATTCATTTCCGTTTTATTCAAGATGGCCTAAACTGATCACGTGACCAAATTGCAGCTACCTACTGTAGTTAAACTGTCATTGGGGACAACCAAAAAACTTTCCGTTCTAATTTTCCGACCTAAATCAGAAGTCAGTAGGTACCACTAATTTGACCCTGTGCAATTTACCCCCCCCCCCTACATTTAACACAATGAAACTTGCAGAAAAAATAATATTTTCTTGAAAAGATTTTTTCCATTCGAAAGAAAAAACATTAAACAAACTCCTGATGATTTTTAAAATTTTTTATCAGCTTACGAAAATAATGAAAATTATGATTGAAAAACAATGTTTTCATTTTTGCACTGTTAAATCAACTGAAATTTAACGTAGCTAAAAACAAGTTACGATAAGAGGATTTTTTAAAAAATTCTATGAAAAATCAATTAATAAGCTGATTTTCCCGAAAATTTCCATAAATGTTTACCATTGGATGTAAATACATCTGAAATAGTTTTTTTCTAAAATATATTAGGGGAAATATTTTTTTACGAGGTCTATCCCCCCCCCCCCTATTTTATTTTATGAGATAAAAAAAATGACGCGTCAGAAAATTTTTTTTTCTTTTTTCTATAAAGATAAGAGTCTGAATAACTATATCAATGAAATTGTATGAATGTACGAGGTCTAGTTTTTTTTAGGAAAAATTAATGAAATCGGAAATAAAAAGTGCAAAAAAATGTCATAATATTAATATTTTGAAAACTTTTTTTTTCTTTTATAACTGGTATGTACTATATTCTATTAAATTGTCAACAAAAAAAAAAATTTTTTTAAAGAAATTAATTTTTAAGAGAGATTTTCAATCTTTTGTGTGATTAAATATTTTTATTTTCTTCGTGAAATAAATTAAATTTTTTTTTTTCCTGCGTCAAAAAATCGAATTTTTCAAGGATATTTAAAAATATGAATTTTATAATTCAGGTGCACTAAACATTGGTCCGATACGAGCTCGATTAATATTTTAAAAAGAATTTGTAATTTTTGTTGTTGAATAGTAATGTGTGATTCTTAGAATGTACGGAAGAGCATTGCTGACATTTGTTTTACAAAGAGACGAGACGCTTCTAAGTAACCGAAGTTTGTTCTTGTTAGGCTGACAGTGTTAGCGTGAAAAAAAATTATTTTATTTAACTTTTTTCAATAATTAAAATAAAAAGTAAGTATAATAGATTATTTTATCAGTTTTTCTCTTAGAAAAATATTCAAATTTTCATTCCATACTTTTACGGGTTAATTGTAAAAGGGAAATAATTAGTAACTTTTCTGTCTATATTACGGTCTGAAAATTACCCTTTCGCATGTAATACGGGCAGGTTTGTTTATTTTTTAAGATAACGATGTAATTTTTCCCAATCGGATAATTTGATCTTTGAATTAACTATTTTTCTTTGTAACAACCCTGTACGATCTTTTTTTAACGAGATTTTTGATAAACAAAGTTCGGAAATATCTATTTCCGTTTTATTCAAGATGGCATAAAAGGTCTGGTGGTACCTAGAAGTCAGCCAACATTTCTATCAATGATTTAATTAAATTTCTATGCGATACAAAGGTTTCGACAAATAAAATAATTCTTTTAAAAAAATTTTTTATTTTTAAATCTATCACATATACAGTAAAGAATCTTACAATTAAAAAAGTCAAACTTTCAAAATTGCTCGTTCGGCTTAAGGTTTGTCTTAAATTTATCTGATGAAATTATTTTTCATGATAAAAAAAAAAGTTTTAAAAAGGTTTGACGGAAATTTAA
This sequence comes from Doryteuthis pealeii, assembly GCA_023376005.1. NCBI lineage: Eukaryota > Metazoa > Mollusca > Cephalopoda > Myopsida > Loliginidae > Doryteuthis > Doryteuthis pealeii. The sequence goes on along the minus strand of CM042151.1, from coordinate 76,815,636 downwards.
TCGGCTAAGATTTCGATGGGTGACTTTGTTTATGTCATCCCACTGATTAACACGGATAACAGCGAAAATAATATATCAATTAAATGTTGAAATGAATTAGATTTTTATAATAATTAAATTAGTTTTCAAAATATTCCAGATATTTTTATATTCACAAAGTACTGTCAGAAATTAAAATTATTTCACTTCTTCAGTGGAAAAAAAATTTTCCAGCTAATTACGTTTTTTCTTTTCTATTATACATATATGGTAAAGAATATAATAAACTAACTAAGAGAAGTATATAACATTAACT
>CM042151.1:76800014-76815241 GCA_023376005.1 Doryteuthis pealeii | reverse complement strand
GGAGAGATTGTATTTATTATTTTTTTTTGTATTTTTTTGCGATAAGTGTTTGAATAAACTTTTTATAATACGAAAACATTCCAATTATTCACTTTTGGGATTTTAGATTCAGAGGTGGAGGCATTTCGAGTAGTGGTTTGAGTCTATAGTAGTTGGGTGGTATTTGATTGTTTTGGATAGTGTACCCAAGTAATGTCATTGAAGTAGCTGAAATGATGCTTTTACAATCACTAAGTGTAATATTATACTTCCTAGCTACTTCCTAGAATTTTTGAAGGATATAATCATGTTGTTCTTGGGTTTTCGCACATATTGTGACATTATCTACAAAGACGAATATATTTGACAGTTCTTCCTTATCCATGATGCTGTCGATGCTTCTCTGGAATGCACTTACTCCGTTAGTAACACCAAAGGGGATGCGCGTAAATTGATATAGTTTACCGCAGACCTCAAAGGCAGTGTATTTGCGATCTTTGTCACTGATAGGTATCTGATGATATGCTGATTTAAGGTCAAGCGTAGTAAAGACATTATATTGGGCTATATCTTCAACCATTTTAGAAATATTTGGCATAGGATAAGCATCTAGTTCTGTGAATCTCTGGTATCGCTTTAATCGATTATCATTTTTTAATTTATTTTCATTTGAAGTTATGAGTATTTGGAGATACTGTGGGTTCTATTATATTTTCTTTCAACATTCTAGCAGTTTCTTCCCAGGTGAATTTGGTATCAGCAACAGTACACTGATGTGACTTAGTAACAATTGGAGTTGTATTTAAGGAAAGGTGAGAAAAGAGTGGAGGGTGGGGGGGGGGTGGAACGTTCATAGGCGGGAAATGATTGTTGTTTTTGACTGCTCCTATAATAAGTTTGTCTCTGGGTCCATTAAATTTTAATGTCACTTTGCCATACTTTTTCAGAATGTCCTTTCCTATGATATAACATCAATAAATAAGTTTTTTTATCACTTCCACTATCATGCCAGAATGTGCCTTATCATTTAGAGCGATATCAACTATTCTTTGTCTATCTGGGCATTTATAATTATTCCATTAATTTTGCAGTTGGTTAGGGTTACATCTTTTGTTTTTGTTCTTAGTCAAGCGAGATCGGAGGGGGAGGGGCAGTATCGTAATGTTTGTGTCAATGTGGCATAATCTCATGTCTCTCCTGCAAATATCTTTAAAGAATGTACTTATGTCTTGAAAAACTGTGCTTCTTTATAAATAACACTGGGAAACATTTTTGGACATAATTTCTGCTGAGTTAGAATTTTCATTTGATTTAGACCAATATTGGCATGCTGATTGCAAAAACTTTTTCTTCTATCATGTCAAGTTTTTTTCTCTACAGTCTATTCCCAAAAGAAGCACAATTGTATTGTATTTCTGTGCGTAATAGGACAGGACAACTGATTGCGTTGATTGTTTCATTGAAAAGGAATGTGAATTATTCAGATTTGGTGACTAGGTTGATTCCCAGTCAAAGAACAAACATCAATGCATTTGTGAAGCTAGCCTATTTTGCATAACTTAAATTAAAACTTGTCGATTAAGACAAGTTTTGGGTCCCTTACAAGATGTGCAAGCAATGAGTTAAGAATTTACGGATATGGATCAAGGGAACACGTGATAAGTTGTCATTTGGTATACCGATGATTTGGTGAGAGACAAAATATTGCACAGACTGGGACTTTTGTTTAATGAAAAAAAATTGAAAGCATAAGCATTGTCTACCTACCAATCGGGAGCCTTTTACTAATTTGACATTCAAAAGATATTTTGGGATGCGACCATTTTCCTTCTGACATGCCCAAGCCTGTGTAGGTGCCTCACACAGAAGATGGAGGACATCCTGGTGCAATCCAGCACATCTGAGTCCACAATGATCGTCATTATGTTACTACTTATCATTTTAGACAAAAGTTTGACCTTAAATAATAGATTTAATTAATTATCATTAGTTTTTAAAAAGCTATCAGCCGACAAATTTGAGTATCTCAACATTAGAATAAGGTACTCATTATATAATCAACTTATTAATGAATAAAGTGTTGAAAATGTAATTAAAATTCGACAATCCACTGATTTTTGGTAATTGTTTCAAGATTTGAAAAAAAATATATATAAAAATTAAAGTGGGTTGAGGAGAGCAGTGATATGTAATTATTGTTGTTGTTGTTGGCACCTTTCTGTCCACTAAGGACAATTGTGTAGTGTCCAAAAAATAAATAGATAAATAAATTATCTGCATCTGCACAAGTGACTGTGCAGGCCTATCCCTGAGTGACAGTATTTGGTGCACTGATTGCATACAAACTCTGATGCTTTCCGTGGTTGCTGTTTTTTCTTCATCTTTCTGGCTCTCTTTGCTGGTGAGGCTGCTCTACTCTTCACCAGGCCACTCGATTTTCTGCAACTCCCACCCATGTGTTTGTGTCAATGTGGTATATCCTCATGTCTCTCCTGCAGACATCTTTAAAGAATGGGCATGGTCTACCTACCAATTGGGAACCTTTTACTAATTCGCCATACAAAAGATCTTTTGGATTGTGGCTATTTTGTATCGTCCTGATATGCGCAAGTTAGTGTTGGGGCCTCATAAAGAGGATGGAGGACATCCTGGTGCAATCCAGCACATCTGTGTTGGGCAATTTATCTTGTCATCGAATGCATAGAATATTTCGTAGACACCAGCGGTGGAAGTTGTTGAGATATGTAATAACCCTTTGATTTATAAACTACAATAAGAAAAAAGTATTTTCTTTTCTCCCAGCTTTCAATAAAATAGTAAATCAGAAAGGATCAAAATATTTACTCATCTTCATTGGAGAGAATAATCATGTATGGATCTTTCTTAAATAATTGCTGATAGAAGGATAGTTGTCTCTACTTGTGTGTAAAAACTTTTTATATTATAATAAGAAAAAGTATTGATAGTCATACATAGACCTTCATTGGAAATTAAATAATTAAAGAACACTTTATAATCAACCATTACACTTTATTACAAACTGAAACAAAAATAACATTTTTTATAGTAAAACAGATGTCTTTCAATTTTCTATATCCAAGTTACTAAGAAAATCCTGTTGAGAAATAATTAGTAATACATAGACCTTTCCTGGAAATGAAATAATCAAAGAACACTTTATAATCAACCATTATACTTTATAACCCACTGATCATATATAATTTTGTTATTGTATTGAATTTTGCAAAAGGGCACACATGGTCTAATAATTTATATGGTACCAGCAATTCTTACCTCAACATAGCTACCACCAACTCCTGTCACCTTCTTCTCAGCTTAAAAATACAACCTTAAAGACAAATGTAATAAATTTTTTACCATTAATAACTTTATTCAATTATTTTGTAAAATTAACCATTTACTTATTAATAAGTTATTTCTTTTCTCTTTAGTACAAGGTCAGTTTTTTTTATTGTTTTTTCTTACATCTTTGTTTTAAGTTGTTTCTTTCTTAACTATTTAGATTTGTTATCCTCTTCTCCCAACTTTCAATAAAATAGTGAATCAGAAAGGATAAAAATATATACTCATCTTCATTTAAGAGAATAATCATGTATGGAGCTTCCTTGAATAGTTGCTGAAAGAAGCATAGTTTTCTCTACTTGTGTGTAAAACCTTTCTATATTAGAATATAGTAAGAAATATTCTATATTAGAATATAGTAAGAAATATTCTATATTAGAATAGAGTAAGAAAATCCTATTGAGAAATAGTCATACATAGAACTTAGTCAGAAATTTAATGAAATAATCAAAGACACTTTGTAATCAACCATTTCACTTTATTACTGAAACAAAAATAATCTTTTTTATATTAAAACAGATGTCTTTGAATTTTCTATATCCAAGTTACAAAGAAAATAATTGAACTATTGAAGATTCACACCTTTCACAAGAAAATGGTAATTAACCTCTGAAATTTGCATATTTTATATCGAATAATGTAAGAGAGTGATTTTTTCTTGTCGAGTTTGAGTTAGTGACATCAACTCATCTCTGCAAGCCATGATGGTGGATAATACCCACCACGTCCTCCACGTACAACTGTTTCTCCATATTCAGTTCCATAATCCCCCCAACTTATGTATCATGTTTACATGAATTTACAATTTGTTTTTATACACATTTGTCATGCTAATTTTTTACCTGTTTAATCCATAGACTGGATCCTAACATGTACTACCAGTTTGAGATTAATGGTAATAAAGGGTACTCCACATTTCCCAGAGTTCCAGAAATAAAACCTTACCACTAGATGCCCTTTCTAGTAGAAGAAAAGTTCCACTAGAAGAAATGGAATATTTGAAAGGCCAAAGAATGAAAATATTCACGTTACAGCTTGGACCAATAGACAAAGCTGCTATTAAAAAAATGTAAAAGAGAAGCAAAAAAATTGGACAGACAAAAAGAAGTAGATTTTTTATCAACTAAAATTTTGATATCACATGACCAAGATTTCCCAGTCATATACTATAACTAGTGAAAACCCAAATGTTTTTCCTGTCCTGTCAGCTGGGGCTGTAGAATATGTCGACTGCACCTCTTAAGATGGGTAATAACCCCCTCCCAATGGAGCCACATGTTGGCTGTGAGTAGTGACCCATGATGCTCAAGAAAGGAATCCTAGTGGATGAGTAGTCCTTGACATGCAACACTTCACTTAGACCATTACTTTGGATAAATGGGCAGTCAGAGAGGCCCTATCCAATCAATTGGCTGGTTATGTCAAATTCTAGCATGTATATGATTGACCCAACCCCATTGCCCTTGTGGCAAGCTCCAACCTTTTTTCTCATATATGTGCTAGAAGGCGGTGGCTGAGGGTCCTGGGAATGAGGTTAACCTCTATCTGATAGTGAGGTTCCAGTTCTGGAGGTCTGAGGAATGTGGAGCACACATTCATCACTATTGCTTCCAGGTTCACCCTGGCCTAGACTGGTAGTACCTGTTAGGGTTCCATCTATAGGTTAAATAGAAAAATGTGTATATAAAAATATTGTGTATCCATTAAGAATTAATTTATTTCACAACTTTGTTGGCATTAAATGACCCAGCAAGGTTGATATGTGAGAAAACAAACAAAACTAAATGCTTTTCAAGTAAAGATAAAAGAAAGATTTTAATTTCATCAAGAGATTTACCAATGATATATTTTCTATTATGCATATGTATCATATCCACTAAGTTCTTGAAAATAATAATTTGTTTTGACAAATATCTTTGTTAAATTACATAATTCTCCAAAATTTTATTAAAATTGAATGAATGCGAGTTTAAAATTTTTTCGTCCACAGCTTGAAATCTATCACTATTTTCCATAAATTACTTTCAAATTAAAAAAAAAATTAGTTGTAATGAAATATGGTAATATTATATTAACAGGTACATAATGTAGGGACTAGAACTCTCCTGAGCCTTTAGGGACAGGAAGTAGTAAAGGTAACGTCCCCTGTCAGGTTGAGTGAAGAATTCTCTTTGACGGTTTGGCACCGAACTGTAAGCCTCGTAGAAACGAGCGTCCATCTCAGACTTTGTGGCTGAAACAACTACAACCCCTCAGCGAGGGAGAAATAACTAAAGACTCAACCTGACACCTCCCTCAACGAGGGAGATATTCTGAATTGTAAGTACTGCCCTTCAGTGCCTGTTTTATTGACTTCGTTGAGTTTGTATGTAAATAAAATAGGTTAAAGGTACATGTGCTTTCCCCTTGTCCTTACTTTCTGAAAACGTATATTCTATTTTTTTAGACTGTAGACAGCCTTTCCTACAATAAGAATAGAGGGGTCATTTTTTGTTTTTACACCGATTTTTTTAATAAACAAACCGTTATGCGAAAAAAAAAAAAAGATTTAAAAATAAATATTTTTACACAATTCTACAAATTATATTTTAATTAAATGAATGAATAGGTAAAAAAAAAATACTATTTATTATCTTATAACTTAATCACTCTATTATCTTTAAAACTTTTTTTAAACTTTAAAAATGTTTAAAGTTTAAAAAACTGAAGTTGCTGGCACGGAGAAAATAAGACACATAAGAATTTAAAGCAAGGTATTCAAAGTGGCTATATCTTATTTATAGATAAAATTTTTACAAAACTATATACATTAAATAATTATGAATACAAATTAAAATAAAAATCATTATGTAAAAATGTATATAACTAAACATGCATTCATTGAAAGATTCGTTAAAAAACCACCAATACCATCAGATATTACAAACAGAACTTCATAGTGTATATAAACCAATCTGTTTATTTAATAATAAGATAACTCAACTTGATTAAAAATTAGGTTCTCATAGATGAATGCTTTAGATTATTGTGGAATCTGTGACGTAAGCAGTGACGTAGTTTCGGCTTCAGACAAAAATGCAATCTATCTCCATTATATATAGAGATATCATGACATTGATATTAAATCTTATTTATAAACTACAATAAGAAAAAAGTATTTTCTTTTCTCCCAGCTTTCAATAAAATAGTAAATCAGAAAGGATCAAAATATTTACTCATCTTCATTGGAGAGAATAATCATGTATGGATCTTTCTTAAATAGTTGCTGATAGAAGGATAGTTGTCTCTACTTGTGTGTAAAAACTTTCTATATTATAATAAGAAAAAGTATTGATAAATAGTCATACATAGACCTTCATTGGAAATGAAATAATTAAAGAACACTTTATAATCAACCCTTACACTTTATTACAAACTGAAACAAAAATAACATTTTTATAGTAAAACAGATGTCTTGGAATTTTTCTATATCCAAGTTACTAAGAAAATCCTGTTAAGAAATTAGTTATACATAGACCTTCCTTGGAAAATGAAATAATCAAAGAACACATTATAATCAACCATTACACTTTATAACCCACTGATAATATATAATCTTGTTATTGTATTGAATGTTGCAAGAGGGCACACAAAGTCTAATAATTCCTATGGTACCAGCAATTTTTACCTCAACGTAGTTTCCACCAACTCCTGTCACCATCTTCTCAGCTTAAAAATACAACCTTAAAGACAAAGATGATAAATTCATTTTACCATTAATAACTTTATTCAATTATTTTGTAAAATTAATCATTTTCTTGTTAATAAATTATTTCTTTTATTTTTAGTAGAAGGTTGTTTTTTTTATTTTTAGTGTTACATCTTAGTTTCAAGTTGTTTCTTTCTTAGGTTTTTAGATTTGTTTTACTCTGCTTTGTTGGCTAGGGATGTAGAATACACCAACTGCACCTCTGCAGTGGGGTAAGACACATACCTCCTACTGCCAATGGAACCACCAGTTGGCCATGGGTTGCTACCTGTAATGTCTGAAAACAGGATTGTAATACTGAGTGGTCTCTGGCAAAGGTACTAAATGGTACCATGGTATGCAATGCTCAACTTCAGCCATTACTTGTTCCAGAAAGCGTCAATTGATCGCCTCGGTAAGACACCTACCTCCTACCACCAATGGAACTACCTGTAATGGCTGAGGATAGGATTGTAATACTGAGTGGTCTCTGGCAAAGGTACTAAATGGTACCATGGTATGCAATGCTCAACTTCAGCCATTACTTGTTCCAGAAAGCGTCAATTGATCGCCTCGGTAAGACACCTACCTCCTACCACCAATGGAACTACCTGTAATGGCTGAGGATAGGATTGTAATACTGAGTGGTCTCTGGCAAAGGTACTAAATGGTACCATGGTATGCAATGCTCAACTTCAGCCATTACTTGTTCCAGAAAGCGTCAATTGATCGCCTCGATAAGACACTACCTCCTACCACCAATGGAACTACCTGTAATGGCTGAGGATAGGATTGTAATACTGAGTGGTCTCTGGCAAAGGTACTAAATGGTACCATGGTATGCAATGCTCAACTTCAGCCATTACTTGTTCCAGAAAGGGCCAATTGATCACCTCGGTAAGACACCTACCTCCTACCACCAATGGAACTACTTGTAATGGCTGAGGATAGGATTGTAATACTGAGTGGTCTCTGGCAAAGGTACTAAATGGTACCATGGTATGCAATGCTCAACTTCAGCCATTACTTGTTCCAGAAAGGGCCAATTGATCACCTCGGTAAGACACCTACCTCCTACCACCAATGGAACTACTTGTAATGGCTGAGGATAGGATTGTAATACTGAGTGGTCTCTGGCAAAGGTACTAAATGGTACCATGGTATGCAATGCTCAACTTCAGCCATTACTTGTTCCAGAAAGGGCCAATTGATCACCTCGGTAAGACACCTACCTCCTACCACCAATGGAACTACTTGTAATGGCTGAGGATAGGATTGTAATACTGAGTGGTCTCTGGCAAAGGTACTAAATGGTACCATGGTATGCAATGCTCAACTTCAGCCATTACTTGTTCCAGAAAGGGCCAATTGATCACCTCGGTAAGACACCTACCTCCTACCACCAATGGAACTACTTGTAATGGCTGAGGATAGGATTGTAATACTGAGTGGTCTCTGGCAAAGGTACTAAATGGTACCATGGTATGCAATGCTCAACTTCAGCCATTACTTGTTCCAGAAAGGGCCAATTGATCACCTCGGTAAGACACCTACCTCCTACACCAATGGAACTACTTGTAATGGCTGAGGATAGGATTGTAATACTGAGTGGTCTCTGGCAAAGGTACTAAATGGTACCATGGTATGCAATGCTCAACTTCAGCCATTACTTGTTCCAGAAAGGGCCAATTGATCACCTCGGTAAGACACCTACCTCCTACCACCAATGGAACTACTTGTAATGGCTGAGGATAGGATTGTAATACTGAGTGGTCTCTGGCAAAGGTACTAAATGGTACCATGGTATGCAATGCTCAACTTCAGCCATTACTTGTTCCAGAAAGGGCCAATTGATCACCTCGGTAAGACATACATCCCACCACCAATGGAACCACCTGTTAGCCATGGGTTGTTACCTGTAATACTGAGGAGATGATTGTAGTATTGTGTGGTCTCTGACCCAGGTACTAAATGTTACTGTGATATGCAACACTCGACTTCAGCCATTACTTGTTCCAGAAGGGCCAATTGATCGCCTCGTCATGCCAAGCTATAGAAACTATATGGTTGTCTTTTTCAAATCAATTTTTTGGAAAACACCTGACCCTTTACTTAACAAAATAGAACTAATCATTTAAGTATCTTTAACCCTTGAAGAGATCATTACAAAAGTGACCAGTCCAAACCAAAATACAAAAAATACATAATAGGAACGTTAGTAAAGATGAACCATTAAAGGTTATAGTCATGTAATAAAAGGTGGAGTGTCACAGTGTATAAATAAATGTATTTTCAAAATTGAGCTCATTGAAAATGCAGTTACACATATTTCAAAAGAAAATGGTTTCTCACTTATTTAAAATTATATTTTTTTAGCAATTTTTAGAAGCCAAGGGTCGCCTGTCCCTGTCTAACGCTTAATTTCTTTAAAACAGTATTTGTGTACTAAAGATCATTTTAGGATGGAGCATGTTCCTTTGATAGATGCTCTGTTTTTTTTTCAATTGTCCTATCGTTATGCCATATACTATCAAATACCTTTGCAGAGAGACTGAAGACATTTGAATTAGTGTGTATTAGGCTTTTCAAATTCTCTCAGTGTGGTCGCATGTGTGATTTCAAATGAGAATGCTGTGAAATGATCAACAGACTTCACAAGAAAATGGCTTCTCTCTTTTTTGTTTCATTTTCTTATTAGATTTTTTTAGAAGTCAATGGGCCCCTTTCTTGTGGCTAACACTTGATTTCTTTATAAATAGTATTTATATCCTAATGATCTTTTTAGGATGGAGCATGTTCCTTTGATGGCTGCTATTTGTACTTCATAGGAACTTGGTTTCCCTGGTATTGTTTCAAGGTATTTTTTAAGATTTTGTTTCACCAACCCAGTTGCCACTATCATAACGGGTATGATGTTTATTTCTTTCAATGACCAAGTTGTTTTTAGGTCATTTTTGAGGTCTTTATATTTTGTGATCTTTTCTCGCTCGGCTCCATTTAGACCATAGTCATTTGGGACAGCTACATCAATAATGAGAGCAGTTTTTTCGGTTATCCCAGATGACAATATCTGGTTTAATGGCTTTGTCTTTTATATATCTGCCTGTCTGGATTACTTTGTCATAGAACACAGCCACCTTTCCATTTGATGTTATTGGTGGAGGCTCATGTACCCAGATGTACTGTGTTCTCTCAAGCTGCATTTCTCCACAGATTTTCCAGTGGAGGTATTTGCATACTTTTTATGGCGGGCGGTGTAGTGGCCATCTGCCAAAAGGATCTGGCAACCAGACATTAGATGGCTTGGACTTTCAATGGCTGAGTGGCAGAATCTGCATTGGTCATTTTGTTGTATTCCAATCATTTTCTTGAATCCATTTGTGAGTAGGCCCTGGTCTTGTCCAGCTGTGATGATTCGTTCCTCATCAAATGGTAGCTTGCCATGTTTGAGCCATTGCAGTGAACCTCCTTGTCAATGTATTTCTGGTTAAGTTCTTCCATAAATTTCCCTGCTCTCTTATTTTGTCGCCATCCTTCTTTCCTGGTCTCCATTTCCCGCTTTGAATATTCCCCCCTCATCTTTCTTGCAATTAGGGTTGCTGGGTAGTCATTATTCTCTGTAGTGTTCTTTAATTGGCCTCCATTGAAGTTTTCTGCGAGTTTAGTATTTGAGCTCTGTTGTGATAGACATTTATTTTGGTGGTCCTTTACCATTGAGATTGTTTTATCCCTTGAGCTTTTGATATACTCTCCCATGCTTAATATTGTGGCTCGGTATGCATGGTTGATTTCTATGAGACCTAGACCGCCCTCTCTTCTTGGTAGGTATATCCTGTCCATGCACTGATGTCGGTAAGTAACCTTATATAGGGTTAGCATTTTTCTAGTTTTGGTATCAAGCCTATTGATGTAGCATTGCGGTCAGTCAATAATACCAAAACCATAGGAAATGACAGGTATTGCAAGTTGGTTGATGGCAGTTATTTTGTTTTTTGGTGTTAATCCCGATTTGAGGATCTTTTTAAGGTGGCTAATATATTCCTTTTCTGCCTTTTCTCTCATTTGTACATGTTCAACCATCACATCTCTCCAGTGTGTGTTCGCATGTGGCATTTCAAATGAGAACTGAATGAAAATGCAGATCCACAGACTTCACAAGAAAACGGTTTCGCTCCAGTGTGTGTTTGCATGTGTGCTTTCAAAATTGAACTCACTTGAAATCTGGATCCACATACATGAAAATATTTCTTCTTATGATCTCTGTGAAAATGTTGATCTGCACTGTGGTGAAAAGTTGCGTTTTACAATAGTCTATTTTCACCACTTGTTTTTTGGAATGTGAATTTAAGGAAAATTTTCGTATATTGAATTCCAAAGTGTTAATATGCAAATCTACACATTATCAAAAATATTCTTTTTTCTTTTAGAATGTGTTTGAATATGTATTTTTATATTTCCAGACTATGTGAAAATGCTGGTCTGCAAATTGAGGACATTTGTTTTTTCTTTGTTTTTTGATGATCTCTACAATCGAGTAAAGTTGGGTTTTACTTGAGTATCTTTTTGAACTTGTTCTTTGAAATATTGATCAAGAGAAAACATTCAAATAATAAATTAGAAAAAAAAAGAATTGTCCTGTGAGTTCTCAATATTTAGATCCACACATATTAGAAGAATATATTTTTCTTTAGGTGTTTAAATGTGTCTTTTTTACATTTCAAAACTATTCTTCCCAATGTAGTTGGTATCTGTGAATGAATAAGAATTAACATATTATTCTTTTTAAAAAAGCATGAAATTCAAGAATTTTTTTTTAATCACAATATTACAATCAGTTCATATTTCAATTAACTTAACAGGAACATCAGCATAAAGAAAATTTTATTCAACAATTCATCAATGAAGTAAAGTTAATAGAATTTAATATAAATACAATATTTTCTTCTAATTTTGACAAAGATTTATCAGAATTAAAAGGACAATCCATTTATAAAAAATATGAGAAATTTTTTCCCACTCTAACATTTAGCAAACAAAACAAGTGTACTTGTGGCAAATATTTTATCATCTTAAACTTAACAAAACATCTGAAAAATTACTTTTTTCATGTAGAAATAAAAATGATATGTAGGAATAAATGATTAATAATATTTTGATTTTAAATGGCTAAGTAAATCACATTGAAATTAATTATAATGATAATAAATATGATTCCACGGAATAATTCACATGTTATAAAAAAAATTCATATAATGCAATAAATATCATTCAAAACAGAACAAATAATTTAAAGCAAAACGATTTTATTAAATCTTAATAAGGCAAAAGAATTTTATTGAAACAAATTTAATTGTTTATTAATGTGTTTGTGGGATGCCAGTACTGTTATATAGGGGACAGTTCTGAAAAAGATCAACAAATTGAGAGAGATTAATAATAATAATTAGGACCAGGTATCCAATAGGCACCCTAGCTGGGAGCAATAACTTATCATTTGCTTAAAAAAGACTAAGTTTATTGAAATGAATTTAATTATTCATTTAAGTGTTTGTGGGATGCCAGTACTGTTATATTCTGGGTATGAGAACAGATCAATTAAATGAAAAGGAAACAGTTTTGAATTAGGTCAATAAAATGAGAGAGATTAATTAATAATAATAATTGTAATAATTTACCTTTGCTTAAAAAAGACCAATTTTATTAAAATAAATAAAATTGTTTATTCAAGTATTTGATGCATTTCATTCTTTTGCCAAAAGACAGTAGTTCGCTGAATTTCACCTCTCTCCCAGTCACTTGCTTCGCTCCTATCATACATCACTGCCCTCGTCAACAAGACTCGAATGCAACCGTGCCGTGTGTTAAGGCAGGCCTTAAATAATGACACTAACATCCCACATCCGGGTCAATTTCACAGTCTAGTGATTTACATGAGCACCAATGAGGTAGTCATACGTCAAGCCAAAGCTCACGATCAGGAGGATGTGAGTTCAATCTCCCCAATCGCCCGTTACACTACCCTCTGATCACATTTTACATGCCAGACGTGGGTGCAGATCCTTTATGTTACGGGTTATCCCATCCACCAGAATTGAATGTGAACTAATTATTTTGGTCAACTCACCCCTGCCGAACTTCATGGTGCACTGACTCTGCAGCGCTGTGACCCACACACAATCTCCGACTTATTAAGCGCTGTGGTTGAAACCCGAGTATGCTGTCACAGCATTAGCTCCCTCCACGCTAACTTTGTATCGATATATCCCATTGGCAGGCACAGTGGAGGGTGATATGTTGTTTCTTGGTGTGATTTTATACCAGTAGACAGCCTCCAGTATGGACATATCATTCTGGCCGCATTTCGTTTCACCGTGCAGTGACATCGCTCCACTATGCCATTCCTAGCTGGGGCATATGAATTGCCTTCGTCTGTGGATATGGAGACCACTCTGACACTGTAACACACACGGGACGCTCCTCCAATTGTCACGGCGTCCACTCTAGCTTTACTCCAAAATTGGCACCGATGGGCATCCACAATTATCCGTGACCATCCCGTATCAATTAGCGTCGAACACCACGTCCCATCAACATAGAGGCCTGCCACTGGGAGCGCCACATTTACATCTTGGGGAGGGAGAAGGCTGGCAGTGATGCCTTGCCCCCTAGCTTGTTTCCCGGAACAGTTCTGGGCCCAGAGCCCATATTTGCCGCATCAGTAGCACTGCATTTCATGCTTTCAGCAGTCCTTTGCGAGGTGACCTTTACCGTTGCACCTGTAACAGGTCACATTGGTGCACTGCATCCTCTATCTGCTGAACAATCGTTACTAGTCTCACTTTCTTCAGCCACACTACCATGGCAACCTCGCCAGAAAATGGTTTTATGATATTACTACTTATGCGCACCTTCGCCATAGTAATGTAGCCGAAAAAGCTTATAATAAGTTTTTTTTTAACTGGAATCCGTTCAATTAACAACATTAATCCCTTTCGTTCAGCAAACTGCATTCCTCTGATGTTCGTTGTTCTTTCCCCAAAGACAGTAGTCCGCCGAATTTCAACTCTCTCGCAGTCACTTGCTTCGCTGCTGTCATATGTCACTACCATCATCAGCAAGACTCTAATGTAACAGGTCACATTGATGCTGGGGCCGCTCCTGGCACTACTGTGGGGTGAGCGTGTGGCTGCAACTTACATCCTGATTTTGGTCCTCAGCACTCTCGCTTTTGCTATCAAATCCCCCATGGTCAGGGTCTCAATATTTGGCACCTGTTGCAGTCCGATTGAAACGGTGTCAGGGAACCCTGTGATGAAATTTTATTAGCCTTTCCAGCCCATCTTCATTGACCCTGGCCAACCAAATGCCTGATTTTGTTGGCATAGAATTCTATGTGTTCACCAGCCCACCTGTGTTAAGGCAGGCCTTAAATAAGGACACATCTAGGTCAATCGCACAATCTAGTAATTTACATGCGCACAACGAGGTAGTCTGATGTCAAGCCACAATTCACAATCAGGAAGATGTGAGTTCAATCTCCCCAAATTCATTACACTCCCCACTGATCTCATTTTCCACACCAGACATAGTCGTGTATGCTTTGAACCACTACAAGCATGATTTCTCTTGCCGCATGAACTGGACCCTGAATTTATGTTAATTCATCAAACAAATATGTCTAAAGTGAAACTAAATTCTTAATGAAGAAATGTCTAAAGGAAAATTCTTCATAAGAAATAAAAAAAAGTATTAATAAAAATGATATTCATTATTAAAATAAGAAAAGCATTGTTTTTTAAATTCGGATAAAATTAAAATTATGTATGGCTATTTTAATTGGGTAATAAAAATTTGAAAAGACATTTTTAATTCTAAAACTTTTACCAAAAAATTAAGTACTTGTGCAATTGTAATGAAATTTTCAGAATTTTATTCATCAATGAGTTATATAAAAAAAAAAATGGGAAAATATGTTTTTTTATCAATTATGATAGGGTCAGAGAAAATACTCATTTTTGCATCGATTCAAAGAAAAATATTGTTTTTAAACTACACAACACACACACACACACACACACACACCACACACACCAACACCACAACACACCATCATACATTATACATTATGAGTTTTAATGGAGGAAAATAACTTAAATAT
>CM042151.1:76717511-76799914 GCA_023376005.1 Doryteuthis pealeii | reverse complement strand
TATTCTGGTGTGGAAAAAATGAGATCAGTGGAGTGTAATGAACGATTGGGGAGATTGAACTTCACAATTCTTCCTGATTGTGAAGTTGTGGCCTTGAATCAGAACCTCGTTGGTGCGCATGTTAAATTACTGATTGTGCGATTGACCTAGATGTGTTCCTTATTTAAGCCTGCCTAACACAGGTGGGCTGGTGAACACATAGAATTCTATGCAAGCAAAATCATGCATTGGTTGGCCAGGTCAAGGAAGATGGGCTGGAAAGGCTAATAAAATTTCATCAACAGGGTTCCCTGAGCCCACCGTTCATCGGACTCAACAGGGCAATATTGAGACCCTGACCATGGGATTTGATAGGCAAAAGCGAGAGTGCTGAGGACCAAAATCAAGATGTAAGTTGCAGCCACACGCCTCACCCCACAGTAGTTGCCAGGAGCGGCACCCAAGATCAATGTGACCTGTTTACATTAGGAGTCTTGCTTTGATGATTGTAGTGACATATGACAGCAGCGAAGCACAGTGACTGCCGAGAGAGTTGAAATTCGGCGGACTACTGGTCTTTGGGAAAGAACAACGAAGCATCAAGAGGAATGCAGTTTGCTGAACGAAAGGGATTATGTTGTTAATTGAACGGAATTCCAGTTAAAAAAAACTATTATAAGTGTTTTTTCGAGACATTACTATGCGAAGGTGCGCATAAGTAGTAATATCATAAAACCATTTTTCTGGCGAGGTTGCCATGTAGTGTGGCTGAAGAAAGTGAGACTAGTAACGATTGCTTCAGCAGAATAGAGGATGCAGTGCACCAATGTGACCTGTTACATTGTGCAACGGTTAAAGGTCACCTCGCCAAAGGACTGCTGAAAGCATGGAATGCAAGTGGCTACCTGATGCGGCAAATTATGGCGCTCTGGCCCAGAACTGTTCCGGGAATACAACTAGGGGGCAGCATCCTGCCCAGCCTTCTCCCTCCCAAGATGTAATGTGGCGCTCCCAGTTGGCAGCCTCTATGTTTGATTGGGACGTGGTGTTCGCACCTAATTGATACGGATTGCGTCACGGATAATTTGTGGATTGGCCCATCGGCTGCCAATTTGGAGTTAAAGCTAGATGGACGCCGTGACAATTGGAGGGAGCGTCCCGTGTGTGTTACAGGCTCAGAGTTGGTCTCCATATGCCACACGACGAGGCATTCATATGCCCCAGCTAGGAATGCATAGGGAGCGATGTCACTGCCACGGTGAAACGAAATCGGCCAGAATATATGTCCATACTGGAGGCTGTCTACTTGAGTATAAAATCACACCAAGAAAAACAACATATTCACCCTCCACTGTGCCTGCCAATGGGATATATCGACTACAAAGTTTAGCGTGGAGGGAGCTAATGCGTGACAGCCATACTCGGGTTCAACCACAGCCGCTTAATAAGTCGGAGAATTTGTGTGTGGGTCACAAGCGCTGCAGAGTCAGTGCAACCATGAAAGTTCGGCAGGGGTGAGTTGACCCAAAATAATTTAGTTCACATTCAAATTCTGGTGGATGGGATAAACCCGTAACATAAAGGATCTGCACCCACGTCTGGCATGTAACAATGTGATCAGAGGTAGTTGTAACGGGCGATTGGGGAGATTGAACTCACATCTCCTGATCTGAGCTTTGGCTTGACGTATGACTACCTCATTGGTGCTCATGTAAATCACTAGACTGTGAAATTTACCCGGGCATGTGGGATGTTTGTGTCATTATTAAGGCCTGCCTTAACACACGGCACGGTTGCACGAGTTTGTTGACGAGGGCAGTTTGAGTGATGATAGGAGCGAAGCAAAGTGACTGGGAGAGAGGTGAATTTCCAGCGAACTCTGTCTCTTTGGCAAAAGAATGAAATGCATCAAATACTGATATAAACAATTTTATTTATTTTAATAAAATTGGTTTTTTAAGCAAAGGTAATTATTACAATTATTATTATTAATTAATCTCTCTCATTTTATTGACCTAATTCAAAACTTGTTTCCTTTTCATTTAATTGATCTGTTCTCATACCAGAATATAACAGTACTGGCATCCACAAACACTTAAATTTGAATAATTAAATTTCATTTCAATAAACTTAGTCTTTTTTAAGCAAAATGATAAGTTATTGCTCCCAGCTAGGGTGCTATTGGATACCTGGTCCTAATTATTATTATTAATCTCTCTCCATTTTGTTGATCTTTTTCAGAACTGTCCTATATAACAGAACTGGCATCCCACAAACACATTAATAAAACAATTAAAATTTGTTTCAATAAAATTCTTTTGCCTTATTAAGATTTAATAAAATCGTTTTGCTTTAAATTATTTGCTTCTGTTTTGAATATTTATTGCATTATATGAAAATTTTTTTTAGAACATGTGAATTATCCGTGGAATCATATTTATTTAACATTATAATTAATTTCAATGTGATTTACTAGCCATTTAAATCAAAATATTATTAATTATTATCCTACATATCATTTTATTCTACATGAAAAAAGTAATTTTTCAGATGTTTTGTTAAGTTTAAGATGATAAAATATTTGCCACAAGTACACTTGTTTGTTTGCTAAATGTTAGAGTGGGAAAAATTTCTCATATTTTTTATAAATGGATTGTCCTTTTAATTCTGATAAATCTTTGTCAAAATTAGAAGAAAAATATTGTATTTATATTAAATTCTATTAACTTTACTTCATTGATGAATTGTTGAATAAAATTTTCTTTATGCTGATGTTCCTGTTAA
The DNA here is from genome assembly GCA_023376005.1 of Doryteuthis pealeii. Taxonomy (NCBI): domain Eukaryota; kingdom Metazoa; phylum Mollusca; class Cephalopoda; order Myopsida; family Loliginidae; genus Doryteuthis; species Doryteuthis pealeii. The sequence continues at coordinate 76,797,151 of CM042151.1, read as the reverse complement.
GTTAATTGAAATATGAACTGATTGTAATATTGTGATTAAAAAAAAATTCTTGATTTCATGCTTTTTAAAAAGAATAATATGTTAATTCTTATTCATTCACAGATACCAACTACATTGGAAGAATAGTTTTGAAATGTAAAAAAGACACATTTAAACACCTAAAGAAAAATATATTCTTCTAATATGTGTGGATCTAAATATTGAGAACTCACAGGACAATTCTTTTTTTTTTCTAATTTATTATTTGAATGTTTTCTCTTGATCAATATTTCAAAGAACAAGTTCAAAAAGATACTCAAGTAAAACCCAACTTTACTCGATTGTAGAGATCATCAAAAAACAAAGAAAAAACAAATGTCCTCAATTTGCAGACCAGCATTTTCACATAGTCTGGAAATATAAAAAGACATATTCAAACACATTCTAAAAGAAAAAGAATATTTTGATAATGTGTAAGATTTGCATATTAACACTTTGGAATTCAATATACGAAAATTTTCCTTAAATTAACATTCCAAAAAACAAGTGGTAAAATAGACTATTGTAAAACGCAACTTTTCACCACAGTGCAGATCAACATTTTCACAGAGATCATAAGAAGAAATATTTTCATGTATGTGGATCCAGATTTCAAGTGAGTTCAATTTGAAAGCACACATGCAAACACACACTGGAGCGAAACCGTTTTCTTGTGAAGTCTGTGGATCTGCATTTTCATTCAGTTCTCATTTGAAATGCCACATGCGAACACACACTGGAGAGATGTGATGGTTGAACATGTACAAATGAGAGAAAAGGCAGAAAAGGAATATATTAGCCACCTTAAAAAGATCCTCAAATCGGGATTAACACCAAAAAACAAAATAACTGCCATCAACCAACTTGCAATACCTGTCATTTCCTATGGTTTGGTATTATTGACTGACCGCAATGCTACATCAATAGGCTTGATACCAAAACTAGAAAATGCTAACCCTATATAAGGTTACTTACCGACATCAGTGCATGGACAGGATATACCTACCAAGAAGAGAGGCGGTCTAGGTCTCATAGAAATCAACCATGCATACCGAGCCACAATATTAAGCATGGGAGAGTATATCAAAAGCTCAAGGGATAAAACAATCTCAATGGTAAAGGACCACCAAAATAAATGTCTATCACAACAGAGCTCAAATACTAAACTCGCAGAAACTTCAATGAGGCCAATTACACTACAGAGAATAATGACTACCCAGCAACCCTAATTGCAAGAAAGATGAGGGGGGAATATTCAAAGCGGGAAATGGAGACCAGGAAAGAAGGATGGCGACAAAATAAGAGAGCAGGGAAATTTATGGAAGAACTTAACCAGAAATACATTGACAAGGAGGTTCACTGCAATGGCTCAAACATGGCAAGCTACCATTTGATGAGGAACGAATCATCACAGCTGGACAAGACCAGGGCCTACTCACAAATGGATTCAAGAAAATGATTGGAATACAACAAAATGACCAATGCAGATTCTGCCACTCAGCCATTGAAAGTCCAAGCCATCTAATGTCTGGTTGCCAGATCCTTTTGGCAGATGGCCACTACACTGCCCGCCATAAAAAGTATGCAAATACCTCCACTGGAAAATCTGTGGAGAAATGCAGCTTGAGAGAACACAGTACATCTGGGTACATGAGCCTCCACCAATAACATTCAAATGGAAAGGTGTTGTGTTCTATGACAAAGTAATCCAGACAGGCAGATATATAAAAGACAAAGCCATTAAACCAGATATTGTCATGTGGGATAACAACAAAAAAACTGCTCTCATTATTGATGTAGCTGTCCCAAATGACTATGGCCTAAATAGAGCCGACGAGAAAAAGATTATCAAATATAAAGACCTCAAGAATGACCTAAAAACAACTTGGTCATTGAAAGAAATAAACATCATACCCGTTATGATAGTGGCAACTGGGTTGGTGAAACAAAATCTTAAAAAATACCTTGAAACAATACCAGGGAAACCAAGTTCCTATGAAGTACAAATAGCAGCTATCAAAGGAACATGCTCCATCCTAAAAAGATCTTAGGAGACAAATACTATTTATAAAGAAATCAAGTGTTAGCCACAAGAAAGGGGCCCATTGACTTCTAAAAAAATCTAATAAGAAAATGAAACAAAAAAGAGAGAAGCCATTTTCTTGTGAAGTCTGTTGATCATTTCACAGCATTCTCATTTGAAATCACACATGCGACCACACTGAGAGAATTTGAAAAGCCTAATACACACTAATTCAAATGTTTCAGTCTCTCTGCAAAGGTATTTGATAGTATATGGCATAACGATAGGACAATTGAAAAAAAACAGAGCATCTATCAAAGGAACATGCTCCATTCCTAAAATGATCTTTAGTACACAAATACTGTTTTAAAGAAATTAAGCGTTAGACAGGGACAGGCGACCCTTGGCTTCTAAAAATTGCTAAAAAAATATAATTTTAAATAAGTGAGAAACCATTTTCTTTTGAAATATGTGTAACTGCATTTTCAATGAGCTCAATTTTGAAAATACATTATTTATACACTGTGACACTCCACCTTTTATTACATGACTATAACCTTTAATGGTTCATCTTTACTAACGTTCCTATTATGTATTTTTGTATTTTGGTTTGGACTGGTCACTTTGTAATGATCTCTTCAAGGGTTAAAGATACTTAAATGATTAGTTCTTTTGTTAAGTAAAGGGTCAGGTGTTTTCCAAAAAATTGATTTGAAAAGACACCATATAGTTCTATAAGCTTGGCATGACGAGGCGATCAATTGGCCCTTCTGGAACAAGTAATGCTGAAAGTCGGTGTTGCATATCACAGTAACATTTATACTGGTTCAGAGACCACACAATACTACAATCATCTCCTCAGTTTACAGGTAACAACCCATGGCTAACAGGTGTTCCATTGGTGGTGTGGGTAGGAGTTACCGAGGTGTCAATTGCCCTTTCTGGAACAAGTAATGGCTGAAGTTGAGCATTGCATACCATGGTACCATTTAGTACCTTTGCAGAGACCACTCAGTATTACAATCCTATCCTCAGCCATTACAAGTAGTTCCATTGGTGGTAGGAGGTAGGTGTCTTACCGAGGTGATCAATTGGCCCTTTCTGGAACAAGTAATGGCTGAAGTTGAGCATTGCATACCATGGTAATTTAGTACCCTTGCCAGAGACCACTCAGTATTACAATCCTATCCTCAGCCATACAAGTAGTTCCATTGGTGGTAGGAGGTAGGTGTCGTACCGAGGTGATCAATTGGCCCTTTCTGGAACAAGTAATGGCTGAAGTGAGCATTGCATACCATGGTACCATTTAGTACCTTTGCCAGAGACCACTCAGTATTACAATCCTATCCTCAGATTACAAGTAGTTCCATTGGTGGTAGGAGGTAGGTGTTCTTACCGAGGTGATCAATTGGCCCTTTCTGGAAAACAAGTAAGTTGGCTGAAGCTTGAGGATAGGATGTAAATACTGAGTGTCTCTGGCAACGGGTACAAAGGTACCATGGTATGCAATGCTCAACTTCAGCCATTACTTGTTCCAGAAAGGGCCAATTGATCACCTCGTAAGACACCTACCTCCTACCACCAATGGAACTACCTGTAATGGCTGAGGATAGGATTGTAATACTGAGTGGTCTCTGGCAAAGGTACTAAATGGTACCATGGTATGCAATGCTCAACTTCAGCCATTACTTGTTCCAGAAAGGGCCAATTGATCACCTCGGTAAGACACCTACCTCCTACCACCAATGGAACTACCTGTAATGGCTGAGGATAGGATTGTAATACTGAGTGGTCTCTGGCAAAGGTACTAAATGGTACCATGGTATGCAATGCTCAACTTCAGCCATTACTTGTTCCAGAAAGGGCCAATTGATCACCTCGGTAAGACACCTACCTCCTACCACCAATGGAACTACCTGTAATGGCTGAGGATAGGATTGTAATACTGAGTGGTCTCTGGCAAAGGTACTAAATGGTACCATGGTATGCAATGCTCAACTTCAGCCATTACTTGTTCCAGAAAGGGCCAATTGATCACCTCGGTAAGACATACATCCCACCACCAATGGAACCACCTGTTAGCCATGGGTTGTTACCTGTAATACTGAGGAGATGATTGTAGTATTGTGTGGTCTCTGACCCAGGTACTAAATGTTACTGTGATATGCAACACTCGACTTCAGCCATTACTTGTTCCAGAAGGGCCAATTGATCGCCTCGTCATGCCAAGCTATAGAAACTATATGGTTGTCTTTTTTCAAATCAATTTTTGGAAAACACCTGACCCTTTACTTAACAAAATAGAACTAATCATTTAAGTATCTTTAACCCTTGAAGAGATCATTACAAAAGTGACCAGTCCAAACCAAAATACAAAAAATACATAATAGGAACGTTAATAAAGATGAACCATTAAAGGTTATAGTCATGTAATAAAAGGTGGAGTGTCACAGTGTATAAATAAATGTATTTTCAAAATTGAGCTCATTGAAAATACAGTTACACATATTTCAAAAGAAAATGGTTTCTCACTTATTTAAAATTATATTTTTTTAGCAATTTTTAGAAGCCAAGGGTCGCCTGTCCCTGTCTAACGCTTAATTTCTTTAAAACAGTATTTGTGTACTAAAGATCATTTTAGAATGGAGCATGTTCCTTTGATAGATGCTCTGTTTTTTTTTCAATTGTCCTATCGTTATGCCATATACTATCAAATACCTTTGCAGAGAGACTGAAGACATTTGAATTAGTGTGTATTAGGCTTTTCAAATTCTCTCAGTGTGGTCGCATGTGTGATCTCAAATGAGAATGCTGTGAAATGATCAACAGACTTCACAAGAAAATGGCTTCTCTCTTTTTTGTTTCATTTTCTTATTAGATTTTTTTAGAAGTCAATGGGCCCCTTTCTTGTGGCTAACACTTGATTTCTTTATAAATAGTATTTGTCTCCTAAGGATCTTTTTAGGATGGAGCATGTTCCTTTGATAGCTGCTATTTGTACTTCATAGGAACTTGGTTTCCCTGGTATTGTTTCAAGGTATTTTTTAAAGATTTTGTTTCACCAACCCAGTTGCCACTATCATAACGGGTATGATGTTTATTTCTTTCAATGACCAAGTTGTTTTTAGGTCATTCTTGAGGTCTTTATATTTGATAATCTTTTCTCGCTCGGCTCTATTTAGGCCATAGTCATTTGGGACAGCTACATCAATAATGAGAGCAGTTTTTTTGTTGTTGTTTATCCCACATGACAATATCTGGTTTAATGGCTTTGTCTTTTATATATCTGCCTGTCTGGATTACTTTGTCATAGAACACAACCACCTTTCCATTTGATGTTATTGGTGGAGGCTCATGTACCCAGATGTACTGTGTTCTCTCAAGCTGCATTTCTCCACAGATTTTCCAGTGGAGGTATTTGCATACTTTTTATGGCGGGCAGTGTAGTGGCCATCTGCCAAAAGGATCTGGCAACCAGACATTAGATGGCTTGGACATTCAATGGCTGAGTGGCAGAATCTGCATTGGTCATTTTGTTGTATTCCAATCATTTTCTTGAATCCATTTGTGAGTAGGCCCTGGTCTTGTCCAGCTGTGATGATTCGTTCCTCATCAAATGGTAGCTTGCCATGTTTGAGCCATTGCAGTGAACCTCCTTGTCAATGTATTTCTGGTTAAGTTCTTCCATAAATTTCCCTGCTCTCTTATTTTGTCGCCATCCTTCTTTCCTGGTCTCCATTTCCCGCTTTGAATATTCCCCCCTCATCTTTCTTGCAATTAGGGTTGCTGGGTAGTCATTATTCTCTGTAGTGTTCTTTAATTGGCCTCCATTGAAGTTTTCTGCGATTTAGTATTTGAGCTCTGTTGTGATAGACATTTATTTTGGTGGTCCTTTACCATTGAGATTGTTTTATCCCTTGAGCTTTTGATATACTCTCCATGCTTAATATTGTGGCTCGGTATGCATGGTTGATTTCTATGAGACCTAGACCGCCCTCTCTTCTTGGTAGGTATATCCTGTCCATGCACTGATGTCGGTAAGTAACCTTATATAGGGTTAGCATTTTCCTAGTTTTGGTATCAAGCCTATTGATGTAGCATTGCGGTCAGTCAATAATACCAAAACCATAGGAAATGACAGGTATTGCAAGTTGGTTGATGGCAGTTATTTTGTTTTTTGGTGTTAATCCCGATTTGAGGATCTTTTTAAGGTGGCTAATATATTCCTTTTCTGCCTTTTCTCTCATTTGTACATGTTCAACCATCACATCTCTCCAGTGTGTGTTCGCATGTGGCATTTCAAATGAGAACTGAATGAAAATGCAGATCCACAGACTTCACAAGAAAACGGTTTCGCTCCAGTGTGTGTTTGCATGTGTGCTTTCAAAATTGAACTCACTTGAAATCTGGATCCACATACATGAAAATATTTCTTCTTATGATCTCTGTGAAAATGTTGATCTGCACTGTGGTGAAAAGTTGCGTTTTACAATAGTCTATTTTCACCACTTGTTTTTTGGAATGTTAATTTAAGGAAAATTTTCGTATATTGAATTCCAAAGTGTTAATATGCAAATCTACACATTATCAAGAATATTCTTTTTTCTTTTAGAATGTGTTTGAATATGTCTTTTTATATTTCCAGACTATGTGAAAATGCTGGTCTGCAAATTGAGGACATTTGTTTTTTCTTTGTTTTTTGATGATCTCTACAATCGAGTAAAGTTGGGTTTTACTTGAGTATCTTTTTGAACTTGTTTCTTTGAATATTGATCAAGAGAAAACATTCAAATAATAAATTAAAAAAAAAAGAATTGTCCTGTGAGTTCTCAATATTTAGATCCACACATATTAGAAGAATATATTTTTCTTTAGGTGTTTAAATGTGTCTTTTTTACATTTCAAAACTATTCTTCCCAATGTAGTTGGTATCTGTGAATGAATAAGAATTAACATATTATTCTTTTTAAAAAGCATGAAATTCAAGAATTTTTTTTTAATCACAATATTACAATCAGTTCATATTTCAATTAACTTAACAGGAACATCAGCATAAAGAAAATTTTATTCAACAATTCATCAATGAAGTAAAGTTAATAGAATTTAATATAAATACAATATTTTCTTCTAATTTTGACAAAGATTTATCAGAATTAAAAGGACAATCCATTTATAAAAAATATGAGAAAATTTTTTCCCACTCTAACATTTAGCAAACAAAACAAGTGTACTTGTGGCAAATATTTATCATCTTAAACTTAACAAAACATCTGAAAAATTACTTTTTTCATGTAGAAATAAAAATGATATGTAGGAATAAATGATTAATAATATTTTGATTTTAAATGGCTAAGTAAATCACATTGAAATTAATTATAATGATAATAAATATGATTCCACGGAATAATTCACATGTTATAAAAAAAATTCATATAATGCAATAAATATCATTCAAAGCAGAACAAATAATTTAAAGCAAAACGATTTTATTAAATCTTAATAAGGCAAAAGAATTTTATTGAAACAAATTTAATTGTTTATTAATGTGTTTGTGGGATGCCAGTACTGTTATATAGGGGACAGTTCTGAAAAAGATCAACAAATTGAGAGAGATTAATAATAATAATTAGGACCAGGTATCCAATAGGCACCCTAGCTGGGAGCAATAACTTATCATTTGCTTAAAAAAGACTAAGTTTATTGAAATGAATTTAATTATTCATTTAAGTGTTTGTGGGATGCCAGTACTGTTATATTCTGGGTATGAGAACAGATCAATTAAATGAAAAGGAAACAGTTTTGAATTAGGTCAATAAAATGAGAGAGATTAATTAATAATAATAATTGTAATAACCTTTGCTTAAAAAAGACCAATTTTATTAAAATAAATAAAATTGTTTATTCAAGTATTTGATGCATTTCATTCTTTTGCCAAAAGACAGTAGTTCGCTGAATTTCACCTCTCTCCCAGTCACTTGCTTCGCTCCTATCATACATCACTGCCCTCGTCAACAAGACTCGAATGCAACCGTGTCGTGTGTTAAGGCAGGCCTTAAATAATGACACTAACATCCCACATCCGGGTCAATTTCACAGTCTAGTGATTTACATGAGCACCAATGAGGTAGTCATACGTCAAGTCAAAGCTCACGATCAGGAGGATGTGAGTTCAATCTCCCCAATCGCCCGTTACACTACCCTCTGATCACATTTTACATGCCAGACGTGGGTGCAGATCCTTTATGTTACGGGGTATCCCATCCACCAGAATTGAATGTGAACTAATTATTTTGGTCACCTCACCCCTGCCGAACTTCATGGTGCACTGACTCTGCAGCGCTGTGACCCACACACAATCTCCGACTTATTAAGCGCTGTGGTTGAAACCCGAGTATGCTGTCACAGCATTAGCTCCCTCCACGCTAACTTTGTATCGATATATCCCATTGGCAGGCACAGTGGAGGGTGATATGTTGTTTCTTGGTGTGATTTTATACCAGTAGACAGCCTCCAGTATGGACATATCATTCTGGCCGCATTTCGTTTCACCGTGCAGTGACATCGCTCCACTATGCCATTCCTAGCTGGGGCATATGAATTGCCTTCGTCTGTGGATATGGAGACCACTCTGACACTGTAACACACACGGGACGCTCCTCCAATTGTCACGGCGTCCACTCTAGCTTTACTCCAAAATTGGCACCGATGGGCATCCACAATTATCCGTGACCATCCCGTATCAATTAGCGTCGAACACCACGTCCCATCAACATAGAGGCCTGCCACTGGGAGCGCCACATTTACATCTTGGGGAGGGAGAAGGCTGGCAGTGATGCCTTGCCCCCTAGCTTGTTTCCCGGAACAGTTCTGGGCCCAGAGCCCATATTTGCCGCATCAGTAGCACTGCATTTCATGCTTTCAGCAGTCCTTTGCGAGGTGACCTTTACCGTTGCACCTGTAACAGGTCACATTGGTGCACTGCATCCTCTATCTGCTGAACAATCGTTACTAGTCTCACTTTCTTCAGCCACACTACCATGGCACCCTCGCCAGAAAATGGTTTTATGATATTACTACTTATGCGCACCTTCGCCATAGTAATGTAGCCGAAAAAGCTTATAATAAGTTTTTTTTTAACTGGAATCCGTTCAATTAACAACATTAATCCCTTTTGTTCAGCAAACTGCATTCCTCTGATGTTCGTTGTTCTTTCCCCAAAGATAGTAGTCCGCCGAATTTCAACTCTCTCGCAGTCACTTGCTTCGCTCCTGTCATATGTCACTACTATCATCAGCAAGATTCTAACATAACAGGTCACATTGATGCTGGGGCCGCTCCTGGCACTACTGTGGGGTGAGCGTGTGGCTGCAACTTACATCCTGATTTTGGTCCTCAGCACTCTCGCTTTTGCTATCAAATCCCCCATGGTCAGGGTCTCAATATTTGGCACCTGTTGCAGTCCGATTGAAACGGTGTCAGGGAACCCTGTGATGAAATTTTATTAGCCTTTCCAGCCCATCTTCATTGACTCTGGCCAACCAAATGCCTGATTTTGTTGGCATAGAATTCTATGTGTTCACCAGCCCACCTGTGTTAAGGCAGGCCTTAAATAAGGACACATCTAGGTCAATCGCACAATCTAGTAATTTACATGCGCACCAACGAGGTAGTCTGATGTCAAGCCACAATTCACAATCAGGAAGATGTGAGTTCAATCTCCCCAATCGTTCATTACACTCCCCACTGATCTCATTTTCCACACCAGACATAGTCGTGTATGCTTTGAACCACTACAAGCATGATTTCTCTTGCCGCATGAACTGGACCCTGAATTTATGTTAATTCATCAAACAAATATGTCTAAAGTGAAACTAAATTCTTAATGAAGAAATGTCTAAAGGAAAATTCTTCATAAGAAATAAAAAAAAGTATTAATAAAAATGATATTCATTATTAAAATAAGAAAAGCATTGTTTTTTAAATTCGGATAAAATTAAAATTATGTATGGCTATTTTTAATTGGGGTAATAAAAATTTGAAAAGACATTTTTAATTCTAAAACTTTTACCAAAAAAATTAAGTACTTGTGCAATTGTAATGAAATTTTCAGAATTTTATTCATCAATGAGTTAATATAAAAAAAAAAAGGGAAAATATGTTTTTTTATCAATTATGATAGGGTCAGAGAAAATACTCATTTTTGCATCGATTCAAAGAAAAATATTGTTTTTAAAACTACAAACACACACACACACACACACACACACACACACACACACACACACTACATTATCATTTGAGTTTTAAGAAAATAACTTTTAAATTTTCAAAAAATTAATTATTGAATTTTTATTTTCTTTATTTTTTGTGTTCTTCAGGATTTTATCTTTCTAGAAATGTAAAAATTAAGGAACTGGAAATTTTTGTTCTTCAAATGAGCAAATTTATATTATTGAAATTTTATGTTATTCGGTCTTCCCCAGCACTTGTGTCACTAGGGGACAGTGGTCGAATGTCACCGACACAGCAGCAGCAGCCATCCGTATCATCATAGTCACGTGGTGATCCTTATAAAAGCCCATGACTTTGATAATTCTTCCTCTTTTAGTTGTACCCCTTCTGTGGGCTGACTGCTGGTTTCGGCCCACCACGCATCCTTCAAGGGGTTAACACCTCTTCCACACCCGCACCCCCTTGGGTGACTACTACTACTACAGGTAAGGGCTTTGCTCTCTCTCTCCCTACGAACTTGGCTTACGGATAGAAAAACCCACGATGGACTTCATCCATTCCCCGCTTCTCAAGAGAGATTGCTATCTTTTGACCCATGAGGGCTGATAGCAATTACCTTGTATCACCAGGATAACAACAAAGGGAGCCGACGAGATAAATGCAACCTCGGACAAGCTTCACCCTTTGATACCAATGTAGTCGAAAGGCTGCTAGCAGAAATAAACTTTTTGCAACCCTAAACAAACCCACAACCAACTAATTACGGCTTACCTCAAACGGTGCTGTAACCAATCACCCAAACTAAACTAATGACTACGGCTAAGACCTTAAGGAGCCGAGAACTAAAATAATAACATACGACAATACCTCACGAGCATGTGCTGCTAACTTCTAAAAGAACTGTTACTAAACCTCGGGTTGCTTGTCCGAACTAAACTAAGAACTTTCTTCTCTTGTTGTACCCTTTAAATGTGCATATATATGTATTAAAACTGTTGTATTTCATATCGTTATACCTCTCGTTCCTTGAATTCATAATCCGCATTTTCTCATCTACTTACCCCATTTTTCTCGTACATTTTTATGATATATAAAAAAAACTTTTTTTAAATAAAATATATTAGTCAATATACAATTAAGTCATTTAAAGAATAATATGGTGAAAATTCCATAAAAGTCGAACAATTCTCTGATTTTTGGTAATAATTTCAAAATTCAAAACTAAAAAAATATTACCTCCCTTTGCGATATCTGCACAATGCATATTAAACCTAGCTATACCCAAAATGTGCCTAAATGACTTTAGCCTCCTCCCTCCCTACGGAAAATAATTTACCAAAAATTAGGTAATTATCAGATTTTAATGAAATTTTCAGTGTTTATTTATCAATGAATGATCTTTATAATGCAGTATTTATTTTATTTCAAAACATTCTCATTTTTTCAGGTCATTTATTTTTGACCCCCACCACCTTACGTTGGGGGCGTAACATTTTTGAGTTGGTCGTATAGTTTGCTAATTGCAGTATAAACAAAGAGATAAAAGACCAAAGTTATGAATAGAAACACTTTTTTTTTACGGTGGCTTTTCTATGAAAAAATTAAATAAGTACCGAAAATCGGAAAATGAAATATAAAAAAATAATAAATAATTAATTTTTTGGAGATTTCTTTTTTACTCATTTCGATAATTATTTAATTGGCTATTATCTTATAAAAGAACAAATTATACATCGATATTTTTTCTGCTTAAAGGGGGGGGGTACATTTTCAATCGAGTTTTTCTTCAAAAAGTATACTTTGATGTAATAAAATAAGGTTTGCATTAAATAGATATTTATTTTTAGAATCTAAAAATATAACATTTTTAACTTAACATCAGATTTTTCACATTTTAAATGAATTTTATATATGAATTTTTCATAGCAAAAATACTAAATTAAAGTTTTGAAATAAAATAATTGATGCATTATAAAATTCATTAATTGTTAAATCAATACTGAAAATTTAATTAAAATCGGATTATTACCTGATTTTTGGTAATTTTTTTTGCAATCGCGAATGTTACAGTAAAATTGTAAACAAGCACTTAAAATCATCGAAAAAGAGACAGAATGGTGGATTGCGTCAAAATTGACCAAAACAAATCCCTTTAAATGTATTAAAAATAAACTGCATATGTAATGATATTTTTCTTTTTTTTAATGATGGTTATTATGTTACTACTTATCGATTTAGACAAAGTTTGACCTTAAATAATAATTTAATTATTCTTAATTCGTTTTTCAAATTCCTAGCAGACGACAAAAACGCCAGTCCCTATTCTATTTTATTAAGCACATATAGTAATCTCTTTTTATTTTTCTATTTTTCGTGAATATAGCAACTGCATAGAAATGTATTTTATATATTTCGTCTAAGAAGGGTGATAAAATTTATTCAACTTTCTTAGACGAAATATATTCATATTTATTATCAATAAATATTATTATTCAATATTCATATTTATTATTCAATAAATAAATGTGTTCCAAAATAAATGAGAAAAAAGATCGGAATTATGTCCCTTGTCTTATCGCTCTTAAGAAAATATTTCTGTATTTATTGCAAGAGAACGACACTTTTTAATTCAACCAGAAAAGATAAGTTCAATTTAAAATATTACATTTTTCTCTCCATCTTCTTTAACGTTGTATAGCCCCAAAGAAAAGAAATAGACAAAAGAAAAAGGAAAGAAGTAAGTATAACTTTTTTACGAATAGAAAAGAAAAGAAAACGTAATTAGCTGGAAAATGTTGTTTTCCACCGAAGAAGTAAAATATTTTAAATTTCTGACAATACTTTAAGAATATATAAAATATCTGTAATCTTTTGAAAACTGATTCAATTATTATAAAAATCTAATTCATTTCAACATTCAATTGATAATTTTAAATATATAATATTATTTTCGCTGTTATCCGTGTTAATCAGTGGGATGACATAAACAAAGTCACACATCAAAATCATAGCCGATTAAATTTCCGTCAAATCTTTTAAAAACTTTTTTATCATGAAAAATAATTTCATCAAATAGATTAAAAATGAACCTTAAGCCGAACGAGAAATTTTGAAAGTTTGTTTTTTTAAATAGTAAGATTCTTTACTATAAATTTGAAAGATTTTCAAAAAACTAAGATTTATTTTATTTGTCGAGACCTTTGTATCATGGGAATTTAATTAAATCATTGATAGAAATGTTAAGAATATTTCAAACCATTCAAAATATTTATGCATGTAATAATCAATCTTTTGCAACCAACTTTGTATTTTTATCTTTTAATTAAAAATAACGCCAGAAAAATATTCAAAATAAGTTAAAAAGGTTTAATGTGCAGAAATCGCATAGGGAGGTATTTTTCTTTTTTTTAGAATTTTCAAACTATTACCAAAAATCAGGAAATAGTTCGATTTTAATTAAATTTCCACCAAATTATTCGTTAATGACTTACTTATATTGGTTATGAAGGACTATTTGCTCGTAAATTTCTACCATAAAATAAACTGAACCCCCATTTTATGTCCGTGTTTTTGCAATAAATGTTTTATTTTTCTTGCACCCGTTATGTTACAATACTAAATACATTTCCTTTATTTATTTAATATTCACTTCAATGTGTATATTCTAAAAGCTTTTATTTTGTGAGAATGCTTAGTTTTAAAATGGGGGTTCATTTTACACTTCAACTTTTTACTCGTAAATTCCTACCATAAAATGCCCAAGCCTAATTTTATGGCAGGAATTTACGAGTAAAAAGTTGAATATTACTTTTTGTTGTTCTTATTTCTTTTCTTTTTGGCTTTGGTACTCTAAAATAAAAACGTGAGATTTTAATCATCGTCGACGAAAAAACAAAATTACGGTCATAAAAGGAGGATCCAATTTATGCCTAAATTGTAAAACGAGACCCCACAATTGCCTTCAAAAATATAATATATATATTTACCAATCTCTCCACGTGGGCCGGATGCAACATAAGGTCAATTTCTAAATTGAGTTTAATACATTTAATACGTTTGAATTCAGAATTTTCCTTTTCCCAAGGTGGTTACCTAATCAAGGTTCAAGAGCCCAGTCTGCCTTTCTATTTACCCATGGCTGCAGGGAGAATAGTTGGATTTACATCTTTCCTAAGGGTATTAGTGCTATCTGAAATAGTTCTACAAATATCTATGTTATGTAAATACTTCTACATATAACCTATAGTTAATAGTTTACATATATATATATATATATATATATATATATGAGAATGTACAGATAGTGAGCTTGCTGTTGTCCCACACTCTTGCTGTGAGCTTCCCAAAAGTTGAGACAGCTTTTCCGATCCGGCAACTGAGTTCAGTATCAAGTGACAGGTTGTTGGTGATGGTGGATCCAAGGTAGGTGAAGGTGTTTATGGCTTCCAGGGTGTAGCTGTTGATGGTGATGGAAGGAGGATTTACAGTTCCCTGACCCATTGTCTTGGTTTTCTTTATACTAATGGTCAGGCTGAAGTCCTGGCAGTCTTGGGTGAACTGGTCCATGAGTGTTTGCAGGTGCTCCTGGGAGTGTGTTACCACTGCTGCATCATCAGCAAATAGCATGTCCTGAATGACAAATTGCTTCAAAGGTACAAGTGTATAGGTATGTAGCACCCTCATGTATGGAAGTGAAACATGGACCTTATACTCCCACCAAGAGCGGCAGCTAAATAACTTTTACCTTTGCTGCCTTAGACTTATACTGGGCATCGCCTGGAGGGACAGGATCACTAACACAGCAGTCCTTGATAGAGCTCAACTCCCCAGCTTATTCTCTCTACTGAGACAATGTCGTCTCCAATGGTTGGGTCATGTACGTCGGATGGATGATGGACGAATCCTGAAAGACATCCTCTATGGAGAGCTTATGTCTGGTAAAAGACAGATTGGTTGCCCCAGCCTTCAAATGCAAAATCTGGTCTAGAATGTTTTTCAAACATCAGACTTCACAGTCACAGGAGGCGCTGTAATATCAGGGGTACAAAAACTTTATCATAGTCTTTCGAGACTGAAATGCCAATGATGATGATATGAGAATGTAGTGTGGACTATGCACTCTTTTTTTACCCCCTTTTTTTTACTCATTTGAAGAACAAAAATTTCCAGTTCCTTAATTTTTACATTTCGAGAAAGATCAAATCCTGAAAAACACAGAAAAAAAAAAAAATTAAATTCCATACCCAAAATAAGTTATTTGAAAATTTAAAAGTTATATTCTTAAAAATCAAATGATAATCATTGTAGTGTTTGTTTTTTTTTTGTTGTGTTTTTTTTCGTAGTTTTAAAAACAAGATTTTTCTTTGAATTGATGCAAAAAGGAATATTTTCTCTGATTCAATTGGCCTAATTTATTTTCAAATATTCCCTTTTGTGTGTTAAAAGTTTTATTTTTCAATTCTAATGTGGTCTTCTATATTTGATCTTTCTAGAAATGTAAAAATCAGGGACTGGAATTTTTTTTATTCAAATGACCAAAGTTAGAAAAAAAAAATCATAACTGATAAAAAAAAAATTATTGTTGAATAAAATTCTTAAAATTTCATTGCAATCGCACAATTCCTGGATTTTTTGGTAATAGTTTTAGAAATAAAAAATATTTTTACATTTTTATTACCTCGCTTCAAAATAGCCATACACAATTTTGATTTTATTCGAAATTTAAAAACAATGCTTTTCTTATTTTCATAATAGATATAGTGTTTATTAATACTTTCTATTTTTTTTTCATTTCTTATTAGGTAATGAATAATTTTCCTTTAGACATTTCTTCATTAAGAATTTAGTTGCACTTTAGACATATTTGTTTAAAGATTAACAAATTCAGGGTCCAGTTCAGCAGTATATACATCTAAAAAAAAAAAATGTAAATTGAACATTAAGTGTCATAAAGACAATCACTAAGTTAAGGTCCTGTTTCACACCATATCTTGATGCCCAGCCGCTTCCATTATATTCAGGGTTTTGTGTATATATTTATCAAATAAAATGAATTTACATTGAAGATCAATTGTCATAAAAACAATAGCTAAGTTAAAGTACTGTTTGTCACCTTATTTTGATTGTAAATTTAGCCCCATTTCACTCTCTTTCACATTTTAATGTTTCTTAAAGACATTTTCTAAACAGCCATATTAAACTACGCCAGAAACAATAAATTGAATGTTCTCTTAATGAAATCCATCAAACACGTGAATTAACAATTTCATTTATTTCAATAAAATTGATCTTTTTAAGCAAAATATAAGTTATTACAATTATTATTATTAATTAATCTCTCTCATTTTATTGACCTAATTCAAAAAAATTTTTTTATTTCTTATGAATAGTTTTCCTTTAGTTTCACTTTAGACATATTTGTTTAAACATTAACAAAATTCAAGGTCCAGTTCAGCTGTATATACATCTAATGAAAAGAATGTAAATTGAATATAAAGTGTTTTAAAGGCAATCATAAAGTTAAGGTTCAGTTTGGCACAATATCTTTATACCCAGCCAATTCCATTATATTTATTTCAGGGTTTGGAGTATATACTATTATTATTATCATTATTATTATTATTGGAGTATATATTATTATTATTATTCACTCCTTTTGAGTTTTCACACCAGTGTTAGCTGATGGTATTTCACTGGAGTCTGAGTGACAGCAAGTCTCCTCAGGTCTCCAGGACTCTTCTGAGTATTCTGGCAGATTGCAGCAGTGCAGTGTTCTGAATGGTTTCAATCCTTCCTTTGATATCCAAACTTTCCAAACCCTTTTCTAATCCTTTTGGGACTGTTCCAAGTGCACCAACTACAATTGGTATCACTTTCACTTTCATGTTCCATAACTTTTTCAGTTCTCTGGCAAGGTCCAGATATTTGTCCATTTTTTCATTTTCCTGTGATCTGCTGGAACTGCAAAATCCACCAGTTGACAAATTCTTTCTTTTTTGTTTATCAACACTAGGTCTGGTCTTCTTGCTGGGATAAGGTGATCCGTTTTTATTTCAAAGTCCCAGAAAATTTTATGCATTTCATTCTCAAGAACTGATTCTGATTTATGCATATACCATTTCGTTGTGTGGTCACAATTTAATTTTTTGCATAATTCCCAGTGGATCACCTTCCTAACCCAGTTTTGTCTAGTTTTGTATTCTTGTTGTGCTAGTTTGCTACATTCACAGAGTATATGGTTTACAGTCTCATCTCTATTACCACAAAGTCTACATTTACTATTATTATTATTATTGAAGTATATATTATTATTATTAATTTCAATGTGATTTACTTTAAAGCCATTTAAAATCAAAATATAATTAATCATTTATTCCTACATTCCATTTTTGTTCTACATGAAAAAAGTAATTTTTCAGATGTTTTGTTAAGTTTCAGATGATAAAATATTTGCCACATGTACACTTGTTTTGTTTGATAAATGTTAGAGGAGAAAAAGTTTCTCATATTTTTATAAATGGATTGTCCTTTTAATTCTGATAAATTTTTGTCAAAATTAGAAAAAATTCTGTATTTATATTAAATTCCATTAAATTTACTTAATTATTTGTTGAATAACATTTTTTCTTTATGCTGATGTTCTTGTTATTAAGATAATCAAAATATGAACTGATTGTAACATTATAATTCCAAAAAATTATTGAATTTCCTGCTTTTTTGTTTTTTTAAAAAATAATTCATTAATTCTTTTTTTATTTTTAAATAACACTTTAATTCTTATTCATTCGCAGATATCAACTCCATTGGGCAGAATGGTTTGAAATGTAAAAAGACACATTTAAACACCCTAACAAAGAACAAATATATTCTTTTGATGTGTGTGGATCTACATATTGAGAACTCTCAGGACAATTCTTTTCTTGAAATTTATACATGGGTGTTTTCACTTTATCAATATTTCAAAGAACAAGTGCAAAAAGAGACCTTGGTGAAACCCAACTTTTTTCCATTGTAGAGATCAGAAAAAATATCCTCAAATTGTTGACCAACATTTTCACATGGTCGGGAAATATAAAAAGACACATTTAAACACATGCTAAAGGAAAAAAGAATATTCTTTCTTATGTGTAGATCTGAAAATTAACAGAGTTTGGAATTCAGTATATGAATATTTTCCTTAATTCACATTTCAAAGAACAAGTGGTGGGAAAATAGGCTTTTGTAAAACCCACCCTTTTTACCACTGAGCAGATCAGCATTTTCACAGAGGTCAGAAACTGAAAACAGATATGGAAAACACAATTGGAAGCGGAAGTATTTTCTTGTAAAAATTTGTGGAACCACATTTCCAATGAGTTCAAGTTTGAAAGCACACATGGAAATACACACAGAGTTTTCCTGTGAATTGTCATTTTTATATAGTTCCCATTTGAAATCACACATGCGAATACACATTGTTGAAAAACCATTTTCTTGTGAAGTCTGTGGATCTGCATTTTCTAAGAGTTCCAACTTAAAATATCATGTGCGAACACACAGTGGAGAGAAACCATTTGATTGTGAAACCTGTGGATTATCATTTTTCACGGAATTGTGATTTAAAATCACACATGCGAACACACACTGGGGAAAAACCATTTTCTTGTGAAGTCTGTGGATTTGCATTTTCACAGAGTTACACTTTAAAAACACACATGCGAACACACACTGGAGAGAAGCCATTTTCTTGTGAAGTCTGTGGATTTGCATTTTCACATAGTCACAGTTTGAAAACACATATGCGAACCCACACTGGAGAGAGGCCATTTTTTGTGAAGTCTGTGGATCTGCATTTCACATAGTTACACTTTAAAACACATATGCAACACACTGGAGAGAAGCCATTTTCTTGTGAAGTCTGTGGATCTGCATTTCACTTAATTCTAGTTTGAAAACACACATGCGAACACACGCTGGAGAGAAGCCATTTTCTTGTGAAGTCTGTGGATCAGCATTTTCTAGGAGTTGCATTTTGAAAACGCACTTGCGAACACATGCTGGAGAGAAGCCATTTTCTTGTGAAATGTGTGGATCTGCATTTTCACAGACTTGCAGTTGAAAAGACATATGCGAACACACACTGGAGAGAAGCCATTTTCTTGTGAAGTCTGTGGATCTGCATTTTCACAGAGTTGCAGTTTAAGAAGACACATGCGAATACACAGTGGAGAGAAACCATTTTCATGTGAAGTCTGTGGATCTGCACTTTCTTCTAGTTCCCACTTAAAAACACACATGAAAACACACACTGGAGAGATATCATACCCGTTTTGATAGGGGCAAATCGGTTGGTGAAACAAAATTTTAAAAATTACCTTGAAACAATACCAATGCCAAGTTGCTATGAAGTACAAATAGCAGCTATCAAAGGAACATGCTCTATCCTAAAAAAGATCATTAGGATACAAATACAATTTATAAAGAAATCAAGTATTAGGCCCAGGACAGGGGCCCCTTGACTTCTAGAAATGGTTATAAGAAAAATAACAAAAAAGTGAGAATCCATTTTCTTGTGAAATATGTGGATTTGCATTTTCGAATGTACACTGGAGAGAATCCATTTTCATGTAAAGTGTGTGGGTCAGTATTTTCACAGAGTTGTAGTTTGAAATCACACATGCAAACACACTAAGAGAATTGGAAAAGCCTACTAGACACTATCCCGAGTGTCTTTGGTCACTCTGAAAAGGGGTTTGACAGTATCTGGTATGAGGATACTTCCCCTGGAAGTAAACCCTGACCAAATATTCCTTTCATCATAGCTAAGCACTGGAATATAATGAGGAACCTTTCTCTAGTGCTGCTAACAGAAGTAAAAATACTAAGCTGGATACCCACTAGACCAGCCTAATACTGGTCCTAGAATCTGACAAGACCATGTAATGGCCCCTAAAGAGAGAAACTGACATAGCTAAGTGGTCTCTTTAGGAAAAGAAAATTATTCTCTGCTGTTTCACATACTCAGGATTTGAGAAGTGGGGCAAAGGAAAGAAAATAGTATCTGAGGATCAAATATCCTCCACCCTAAAATGGGGTGTATATATTATGCATAAAGAAATCAAGTGTTAGCACAAGGAAGGGGTCCCTTTATCTCTAAAAAAAGAGACAGGAGTTGGTGGAAGCTATGTTGAGGTAAAAATTGCTGGTACCATATAAATTATTAGACCTTGTGTGCCCTCTTGCAAATTCTATACAACAACAAGATTATATATGTTTCAGTGGGTAATAAAGTATAATGGTTGATTATAAAGTGTTCTTTGACTATTTCATTTCCAGGAAGGTCTATGTATGACTAATTATTTCTCAACAGGATTTTCTTAGTAACTTGGATATAGAAAATTGAAATAGTTTTACTATTTTTATTATAAAGTGTTCTTTGATTATTTCATTTCATTTCCGATGAAGGTCTATGTATGATTATTTCTCAATAGAAAATTCAAAGACATCTGTTTTACTATAAAAAATGATTATTTTTGTTTCAGTTAGTAATAAAGAGTAAAGGTTTATTATGAAGTGTTCTTTGATTATTTCTGTTCCAATCAAGGAAGGTGTATGACTATTTATCAATAGGATTTTCTTACTTTAATATAGAATGTTTTTACACACAAGTAGAGACAACTATCCTTCTATCAGCAACTATTTCAGGAAGATTCATACTTTCTGATTTACTATTTTATTGAAAGCTGGGAGAAAAAAACAAACTTTTTTTTATTGTAGTTCATTAATATCAATGTCATAAAATATGCATAAGTGGTAAATATCTTGATAAAATTAAAATCTTTCTTTTATCATTATTTGGAAAACAGTTTTGTTTGTTTTACGACATATCAACCTTGCTGGGTCATGCTGACAAATTTAATTTGACTTATAATTTCTCAACAGGATTTTCTTTGTAACTTGGATTTTTAAAATTCAAAGACATCTGTTTTACTATAAAAATGTTATTTTGTTAGTAATAAAGTTTAATAGTTTATTACAATGTGTTCTTTGATTATTTCATTACCAATGAAGGTCTGTGTATGACTATTTATCAAAAGGATTTTCTTACTTTAATATAGAAAGTTTTTACACACAAGTAGAGACAACTATCCTTCTATCAGCAACTATTTAAGGAAGATCCATACATGATTATTCTCTCCAATGAAGATGAGTAAATATTTTTCTTTTTTCTGATTTACTATTTTCTTTAAAACTGGAAGAAGAAAAAATGATGGTGTACTTTTTTTTGCAGTATATGAAAAAAGATTTAATATCAATGTCATAAAATATGCATAATAGAAAATATATAATTAAAATCTTTCTTTCATTTTTATTTGAAAAACATTTAGTTTTGTTTGTTTTATGTCATATCAATCTTGCTGGATCATTTGAGGCCAACAAAGTTTTGAAATTAATTAATTCTTAATGGATACACAAATGTTTTTATATACACATTATTCTATTTAACCCATAGATGGAACCATAACAGGTACTACCTGTCCTGGTCAAAGTGGACTTAGGAACAATAGTCATGAACGGGTGCTCCAAATTCCTCAGACCTCCAGAACTGGAAACTCACTATCAGATAGTTTAACATAGGCATTAGCATTTTTGTCGTCTGCTAGGAATTTTAAAAGCGAATTAAAAATAATTAAATCTATTATTTAAGGTCAAACTTTGTCAAAATCGATAAGTAGTAACCATCATTAAAAAAAGAAAAATATCATTACATATGCAGTTTATTTTTAAAAGATTTAAAATCATTTGTTTTGGTCAATTTCAACGCGATCCGCTATTTAACCTCTTTTTCGATGGTTTTAAGTGCTTATTTACAATTTTACTAACATTCGCGATTGCAAAAAAAATTACCAAAAATCAGATTTTATCCGATTTTAATGAAATTTTCAGTATTGATTTAACAATTAATGAATTTTATAATGCATCAATTATTTTATTTCAAAACTTTAATTTAGTATTTTTGCTATGAAAAATTAATATATAAAATTCATTTAAAACATAAAAATCCTGATGTTAAGTTTAAAATGTTATATATCTAGATTCTAAAAATAAATATCTACTTAATGCAAACCTTATTTTAGGTGCCAAAAGTAATAAGTTTTGAAGAAAAACTCGATTGAAAATGTACCCCCTCCCCTTTTTAAGCAGAAAAAACATCGATGTATAATTTTTTCTCTTATAAAATAATAGCCAATTAAATAATTATTGAAATGAGTAAAAAAGAAATCTCAAAAAAATTAATTATTTATTATTTTTTTACATTTTACTTTTCGATTTTCGGTACTTATTTTCTCATAAAACAACAACCGTAAATTTTTTTTTTTGTTTCTATTCATAAGTTCGGTCTTTTATCTCTTTATTTATAATGTAATTAGTATCGAAAATGACCAACTCGCAAAACATTTTACGCCCCCAACATAAGGGGGGTCAAAATTAAGTGACCTGAAAAAAATGAAAAGTTTTGAAATAAAATAAATAACATATTATAAAGATCGTTCATTGATAAATAAACACTGAAAATTTCATTAAAATCCGATAATTCCCTGATTTTTGGTAAATTATTTTCTGTAGGGGGCGGGGCTAAAGTCATTTTATCAAAAACGCATTTTAGGCTCATTTTGCCAGTAGCTAGTTTAACATCATTCATAAATGACAACATTCCCTGCTTTTTAATTATGTAAGTTTGTAAAATGTTTATTCTTTTATTCTATTTCATTTAGCTTATATAGTAATCACTTTTTATTTTTTCATAAATTAAAAAAAATTCTAATTTTAATGAATAGCAACTGTATAGAGATGTATTTGTTTTATTTCGTCGAAATGAGAAAAAGATCGGAATTATGTCCCTTGTTTTATCGCTCTTAAGAAAACCTTTTGTTATTTATTGCAAGAGAACGACACTTTTTCATTTAACCAGAAAAGTTTAGTTCGATTTAAAATATTACATTTTTTTCTCTGTCTTTTTTTAACGTTGTACAGCCAAAAAGAAAAGAAATCAGGAAAAAGAAAAAGGAAAAAAGTAAGTATAACGTTCATGATATTATATTTCTTTACCAAAAAAACTCAAAACCAAAACAATAAAAATTTAAAAAAAACTCAATTTGCTGAAAATTTTTCTTTTCCACTGAAGAAGTAATTTTTGACAATACTTCATGGATATAAACATATTTGGACTCTTTTGAAAACTAATTCAATTATTATAAAAATCTAATTCATTTCAACATTTAGTTGGTATATTATTTTCGCTGCTATCCGTGTTAAAAACAAAGTCACCCATCGAAATCATAGCCAATTAAATTTCTGTAAAATCTTTTAAAAACTTATTTCACTCGAATAGATTTAAGTGAACCGTAAGATCTTTTTTTTTAATTGTAAGATTATTTACTGTAATTTTGAAAGATTTAAAAAAAAAACCTCAGATTTATGTTCTTCTTCGAGATCTTTGTATCACATCGAAATTTAATTAAATGATTCATAGAAATGTTAAGAATATTTCCAACCATCCAAAATATTTATGCATGTTAAAATCAATCAACTTTGTATTTCCATCTTTTAATTAAAAATACATTCCAGAGAAAATCTGTAATCTCATTGGCTAATTTGAATTCGGAGCTATTTTAGTTTAATACGTATTTTACTAATTAAAAACTTATCTAATTAATTCTAGATGCAAGAAACATGCGCGAAAAACAAAATTGGAATTTTGGGGGGATTTTATTTTACTAATGAAGGACAATTTATCTGGCCACTTTTTACATCCGACACAACTGAATGATAATCGGTTTGGGACTGTGGCCTATATGTATTACTAATTATTACACACATACACTTATCCATACATAAAAATGTTACTTTTATTTCAGTTAGTAATAAAGTGTAATGGTTGATTATAAAGTGTTCTTTGAGTATTTCATTTAGGTCTGTGTATGACTATCAATAGGATTTTCTTACTTTAATATAAAAAATTTTTACACACAAGTAGAGACAACTATCCTTCTATCAGCAATTATTTAAGGAAGATCCATACATGATTATTCTCTCCAATGAAGATGAGTAAATATTTTGATCCTTTCTGATTTACTATTTTATTGAAAGCTGGGAGAAAAGAAAATACTTTTTTCTTATTGCAGTTTATGAAGGAATGTCAACACGTGATAATTCACTCCAAATAACATGAGTAGATATTTTTTTTATTGCAGTTCATGAATAAGATTTCATATCAATGGCATGAGATATGCATAATAGAAAATATATAATTGGTAAATATCTTGAGAAAATTAAAATCTTTTTTTATCTTTATTTGGAAAAAAATAGTCTTGTTTGTTTTATGGCATATCAATCTTATTGGGTTATTTAATGCCAACAAAGATTTGAAATAAATTCATTCTTAATGGAAACACAATTTTTTATATACACATTTTTCTATTTAACCTATAAAAAAAATTCTTTTTGTTTCAGTTAGTAATAAAGTGTAATGGTTGATTATAAAGTGTTCTTTGATTATTTAATTTCCAATGAAGATCTGTGTATAACTATTTATCAATAGGATTTTCTTACTTTAATATAAAACACTTTTACACACATGTAGAGACAACTATCCTTCTATCAGGAATTATTTAAGAAAGATCCATACATGATTATTCTCTCCAATGAAGATGAGTAAATATTTTGATCCTTTCTGATTTACTATTTTATTGAAAGCTGAGAGAAAAGAAGATACTTTTTCTTATTGCAGTTTATGAATAAGATTTCATATCAATGTCATAAGATATGCATAATAGAAAATATATCATTGTTAAAAAACTTGATAAAATTAAAATCTTCCATCTTTATTTGAAAAACATTTAGTTTTGTTTGTTTTATCACATATCAACCTTGCTGGGTCATTTAATGCCAACAAAGTTTTGAAAGATTAATTCTTAATGGATACACAATTTAAAAAAATATTTAACCTATAGATGGAACCCTAACAGGTACTACCAGTCTAGGCCAGAGTGAACCTGGGATTAATAGTGATGAAAGTGTGCTCCACATTCTTCAGACCTCCAGAACTGGAACCTCACCATCAGATAGAGATTAACCTCATTCCCAGGACATGAAGACCCTCAGCCACCGCCTTCTAGCACATATATGAGAAAAAAGGTTGGGACTTGCCGCAAGGGGGTTGGGTTAATCATATACGTGCTAGAATTTGACATAACCAGCGAATTGATTGGATAGGGCCTCTCTGACTGCCCATCTAGCCAAGTAATGGTTTAAGTGAAGTGTTGCATGTCATGGACCACTCATCCTTAAACTACCCAGAAACAATAAATTGAATGTCTCTTAATGAAATCCATCAAACACGTGAATTAACAATTTCATTTATTTCAATAAAATTGATCTTTTAAGCAAATATAAGTTATTACAATTATTATTATTAATTAATCTCTCATTTTATTGACCATTCAAAAAAATTTTTTATTCTTATGATAGTTTTTTTAGTTTCACTTTAGACATATTTGTTTAAACATTAACAAAATTCAAGTCCAGTTCAGCTGTATATACATCTAATGAAAAGAATGTAAATTGAATATAAAGTGTTTAAAGCAATCATAAAGTTAAGGTTCAGTTTGGCACAATATCTTTATACCCAGCCAATTCCATATATTTTATTCAGGGTTTGGAGTATATACTATTATTATTATCATTATTATTATTATTATGTATATAATTTATTATTATTATTCACTCCTTTTGAGGTTTTCACACCAGTGTAGCTGATGTATTTCACTGGAGTCTGAGTGACAGCAAGTCTCCTCAGGTCTCCAGGACTCTTCTGAGTATTCTGGCAGATTGCAGCAGTGCATGTTCTGAATGGTTTCAATCCTTCCTTTGATATCCAAACTTTCCAAACCCTTTCTAATCCTTTGGGACTGTTCCAAGTGCACCAACTACAATGGTATCACTTTCACTTTCATTTCATAACTTTTCAGTTCTCTGGCAAGGTCCAGATATTGTCCATTTTCATTTTCTGTGATCTGCTGACTGCAAAATCCACCAGTTGACAAATTCTTTCTTTTTGTTTATCAACACTAGGTCTGGTCTTCTTGCTGGGATAGGTGATCCGTTTTATTTTCAAAGTCAGAAAATTTATGCTTTCATTCTCAAGAAACTGATTCTGATTTATGCATATACCATTTCGTGTTGTGGTCAAATTTAATTTTTTGCATAATTCCCAGTGATCACCTTCCTAACCCAGTTTTGTCTAGTTTGTATTCTTGTGTGCTAGTTGCTACATTCACAGAGTATATGTTTACAGTCTCATCTCTATTACCACAAAAGTCTACATTTACATATTATTATATATTGAAGTATATATTATTATTATTAATTTCAATGTGATTTACTTTAAAGCCATTTAAAATCAAAATATAATTAATCATTTATTCCTACATTCCATTTTGTTCTACATGAAAAAATTAAAATTTTCAGATGTTTTGTTAAGTTTCAGATGATAAAATATTTGCCACATGTACATTGTTTTGTTTGATAAATGTTAGAGGAGAAAGATTTCTCATATTTTATAAATGGATTGTCCTTTTAATTCTGATAAATTTTTGTCAAAATTAGAAAAATTCTGTATTATATTAAATTCCATTAAATTTACTTAATTATTTGTTGAATAACATTTTTTCTTTATGCTATGTTCTTTGTTATTAAGATAATCAAAATATGAACTGATTGTAACATTATAATTCCAAAAAATTATTGAATTTCCTGCTTTTTTGTTTTTTAAAAAATATCATTAATTCTTTTTTTTATTTTAAATAACACTTTAATTCTTATTCATTCGCAGATATCAACTCCATTGGCAGAATGGTTTTGAAATGTAAAAAGACACATTTAAACACCCTAACAAAGAACAAATATATTCTTTTGATGTGTGTGGATCTACAATATGAGAACTCACAGGACAATTCTTTTTCTTGAAATTTATACATGGGTGTTTTCACTTTATCAATATTTCAAAGAACAAGTGCAAAAAAGACCTTGGTGAAACCAACTTTTTTCCATTGTAGAGATCAGAAAAAAATATCCTCAATTTGTTGACAACATTTTCACATGGTCGGAAATATAAAAAGACACATTTAAACACATGCTAAAGAAAAAAGAATATTTTCTTATGTGTAGATCTGAAAATTAACAGAGTTTGGAATTCAGTATATGAATATTTTCCTTAATTCACATTTCAAAGAACAAGTGGGAAAATAGGCTTTTGAAAACCCACCTTTTTTACCACTGAGCAGATCAGCATTTTCACAGAGGTCAGAACTGAAAACAATATGGAAACACAATTGGAAGCGAAGTATTTCTTGTAAAAATTGTGGAACCACATTTCCAATGAGTTCAAGTTTGAAAGCACACATGGAAATACACACTGGAGAGAAACCATTTCCTGTGAAGTCTGTGGATGTCATTTTTAATAGTTCCCATTTGAAATCACACACTGCAATACACATTGTTGAAAAACCATTTCTTGTGAAGTCTGTGGATCTGCATTTCTAAGAGTTCCAACTTAAATATCATGTGCGAACACACAGTGGAGAGAAACCATTTATTGTAAACCTGTGGATTATCATTTTCACGGAATTGTGATTTAAAATCACACATGCGAACACACACTGGGGAAAAACCATTTTCTTGTGAAGTCTGTGGATTTGCATTTTCACAGAGTTACACTTTAAAAACACACATGCGAACACACACTGGAGAGAAGCCATTTTCTTGTGAAGTCTGTGATTGCATTTCACATAGTCACAGTTTGAAAACACATATGCGAAACCACACTGAGAGAGGCCATTTCTTGTGAAGTCTGTGGATCTGCATTTTCACATAGTTACACTTTAAAAACACATATGCGGACACACACTGAGAGAAGCCATTCTTGTGAAGTCTGTGGATCTGCATTTTCACTTAATTCTAGTTTGAAAACACACATGCGAACACACGCTGGAGAGAAGCCATTTTCTGTGAAGTCTGTGGATCAGCATTTTCTAGGAGTTGCATTTTGAAAACGCACTTGCGAACACATGCTGGAGAGAAGCCATTTTCTTGTGAAATTGTGGATCTGCATTTTCACAGACTTGCAGTTGAAAAGACATATGCGAACACACACTGGAGAGAAGCCATTTTCTTGTGAAGTCTGTGATCTGCATTTTCACAGAGTTGCAGTTTAAGAAGACACATGCGAATACACAGTGAGAGGAAACCATTTTCATGTGAAGTCTGTGGATCTGCACTTTCTTCTATTCCCACTTAAAAAACACACAATGAAAACACACACTGGAGAGATATTCATACCCGTTTTGATAGGGCAATCGCGTGGTTTAAACAAAATTTTAAAAATTACCTGAAAACAATACCAATGCCAAGTTGCTATGAAGTACAAATAGCAGCTATCAAAGGAACATGCTCTATCCTAAAAAAGATCATTAGGATACAAATACAATTTTAAAAGAAATCAAGTATTAGGCCCAGACAGGGCCCCTTGACTTCTAGAAATGGTTATAAGAAAATATAAAAAAAAAGTGAGAATCCATTTTCTTGTGAAATATGTGGATTTGCATTTTCGAATGTACACTGGAGAGAATCCATTTCATGTAAAGTGTGTGGGTCAGTATTTTCACAGAGTTGTAGTTTTGAAATCACACATGCAAACACACTAAGAGAATTGGAAAGCCTACTAGACACTATCCCGAGTGTCTTTGGTCACCTGAAAAGGGTTTGACAGTATCTGGTATGAGATACTTCCCCTTGAAGTAAACCCTGACCAAATATTCCTTTCATCATAGCTAAGCACTGGAATATAATGAGGAACCTTCTCCTAGTGCTGCTAACAGAAGTAAAAATACTAAGCTGGATACCCCACTAGACCAGCCTAATACTGTCCTAGAATCTGACAAGACATGTAATGGCCCTAAAGAGAGAAACTGACATAGCTAAGTGGTCTCTTTAGGAAAAGAAAATTATTCTCTGCTGTTTCACATACTCAGGATTGAGAAGTGGGGCAAAGGAAGAAAATAGTATCTGAGGATCAAATATCCTCCACCCTAAAATGGGTGTATATATTATGCATAAAGAAATCAAGTGTTAGCACAAGAAGGGTCCCTTTATCTCTAAAAAAAGAGACAGGAGTTGGTGGAACTATGTTGAGGTAAAAATTGCTGGTACCATATAAATTATTAGACCTTGTGTGCCCTCTTGCAAATTCTATACAACAACAAGATTATATTGTTCAGTGGGTAATAAAGTATAATGGTTGATTATAAAGTGTTCTTTGACTATTTCATTTCCAGGAAGGTCTATGTGATGACTAATTATTTCTCAACAGGATTTTCTTAGTAACTTGGATATAGAAAATTGAAATAGTTTTACTATTTTTATTATAAAGTTTCTTTGATTATTTCATTTCATTTCCGATGAAGGTCTATGTTATGATTATTTCTCAATAGAAAATTCAAAGACATCTGTTTTACTATAAAAATGATTATTTTTGTTTCATGTAGTAATAAAGAGTAAAGTTTATTATGAAGTGTTCTTGATTATTTCTGTTCAATCAAGGAAGTGTATGACTATTATCAATAGGATTTTCTTACTTTAATATAGAATGTTTTTACACACAAGTAGAGACAACTATCCTTCTATCAGCAACTATTTCAGGAAGATTCATACTTTCTGATTTACTATTTTATTGAAAGCTGGGAGAAAAAAACAAACTTTTTTTTATTGTAGTTCATTAATATCAATGTCATAAAATATGCATAAGTGGTAAATATCTTGATAAAATTAAAATCTTTCTTTTATCATTATTTGGAAAACAGTTTTTGTTGTTTTACGACATATCAACCTTGTGGTCATGCTGACAAATTTAATTGACTTATAATTTCTCAACAGGATTTTCTTGTAACTTGGATTTTAAAATTCAAAGACATCTGTTTTACTATTAAAAAATGATTTTGTTAGTAATAAAGTTTAATAGTTTATTACAATGTGTTCTTTGAATTATTTCATTACCAATGAAAGGTCTGTGTATGACTATTTATCAAAAGGATTTTCTTACTTTAATATAGAAAGTTTTACACACAAGTAGAGACAACTATCCTTCTATCAGCAACTATTTAAGGAAGATCCATACATGATTATTCTCTCCAATGAAGATGAGTAAATATTTTCTTTTTTCTGATTTACTATTTTCTTAAAACTGAAGAAGAAAAAATGATGGTGTACTTTTTTTTGCAGTATATGAAAAAAGATTTAATATCAATGTCATAAAATATGCATAATAGAAAAATATATAATTAAAATCTTTCTTTCATTTTTATTTGAAAAACATTTAGTTTTGTTTGTTTTATGTCATATCAATCTTGCTGGATCATTTGAGGCCAACAAAGTTTTGAAAATTAATTAATTCTTAATGGATACACAAATGTTTTTATATACACAATTATTCTATTTAACCCATAGATGGAACCATAACAGGTACTACCTGTCCTGTCAAGTGACTTAGAACAATAGTCATGAACGGTGCTCCAAATTCCTCAGACCTCCAGAACTGGAAACTCACTATCAGATAGTTTACATAGGCATTAGCATTTTTGTCGTCTGCTAGGAATTTTAAAAGCGAATTAAAATAATTAAATCTATTTATTTAAGGTCAAACCTTGTCAAAATCGATAAGTAGTAACCATCATTAAAAAAAGAAAAATATCATTACATATGCAGTTTTTTTAAAAGATTTAAAATCATTTGTTTTTGTCAATTTCAACGCGATCCGCCATTTAACCTCTTTTTCGATGGTTTTAAGTGCTTATTACAATTTTACTAACATTCGCGATTGCAAAAAAAAAATTACCAAAAATCAGATATTTATCCGATTTTAATGAAATTTCAGTATTTATTAACAATTAATGAATTTTTAAAGCATCAATTATTTTATTTTCAAACTTTAATTTAGTATTTTTGCTATGAAAAATTAATATATAAAATTCATTTAAAAACATAAAAATCCTGATGTTAAGTTTAAAATGTTATATATCTAGATTCTAAAAATAAATATCTACTTAATGCAAACCTTATTTAGGTGCCAAAAGTAATAAGTTTTGAAGAAAAACTCGATTGAAAATGTACCCCTCCCCTTTTTAAGCAGAAAAAACATCGATGTATAATTTTTTCTCTTATAAAATAATAGCCAATTAAATAATTATTGAAATGAGGTAAAAAGAAATCTCAAAAAAATTAATTATTTATTATTTTTTTACATTTTACTTTTCGATTTTCGGTACTATTTTCTCATAAAACAACAACCGTAAATTTTTTTTTGTTCTATTCATAAGTTCGGTCTTTTATCTCTTTATTTATAATGTAATTAGTATCGAAAATGACCAACTCGCAAAACATTTACGCCCCCAACATAAGGGGGGTCAAAATTAAGTGACCTGAAAAAATGAAAAGTTTTGAAATAAAATAAATAACATATTATAAAGATCGTTCATTGATAAATAAACACTGAAAATTTCATTAAAATCCGATAATTCCCTGATTTTTTGTAAAATTTTTCTGTAGGGGGCGGGGCTAAAGTCATTTTATCAAAAACGCATTTTAGGCTCATTTTGCCAGTACTAGTTTAACATCATTCATAAATGACAACATTCCCTGCTTTTTAATTATGTAAGTTTGTAAAATGTTTATTCTTTTATTCTATTTCATTTAGCTTATATAGTAATCACTTTTATTTTTCATAAATTAAAAAAAATTCTAATTTTAATGAATAGCAACTGTATAGAGATGTATTTGTTTTATTTCGTCGAAATGAGAAAAAATCGGAATATCCTGAATGAGCACAAATTGCTTCAAAGGTACAAGTGTATAGGGCAGTGTTATCAGCACCCTCATGTATGGAAGTGAAACATGGACCTTATACTCCCACCAAGAGCGGCAGCTAAATAACTTTTACCTTTGCTGCCTTAGACTTATACTGGGCATTGCCTGGAGGGACAGGATCACTAACACAGCAGTCCTTGATAGAGCTCAACTCCCCAGCTTATTCTCTCTACTGAGACAATGTCATCTCCAATGGTTGGGTCATGTACGTCGGATGGATGATGGACGAATCCTGAAAGACATCCTCTATGGAGAGCTTATGTCTGGTAAAAGACAGATTGGTTGCCCCCAGCCTTCAAATGCAAAATCTGGTCTAGAATGTTTTTCAAACATCAGACTTCACAGTCACAGGAGGCGCTGTAATATCAGGGGTACAAAAACTTTATCATAATCTTCCTAGACTGAAATGCCAATGATGATGATATGAGAATGTAGTGTGGACTATGCACTCTTTTTTTACCCCCTTTTTTTTACTCATTTGTAGAACAAAAATTTCCAGTTTCTCAATTTTTACATTTCTAGAAAAATCAAATCCTGAAGAACACAGAAAAAAAAAAAAAAACTTCCATACCCAAAATAAGTTATTTGAAAATTTAAAAGTTATATTCTTAAAAATCAAATGATAATCATTGTAGCGTGTGTGTTTTTTTTTCTTCATAGTTTTAAAAACAAGATTTTTCTTTGAATTGATGCAAAAAAGAATATTTTCTCTGATACAATTAGCCTATCTTTATTTTCAAATAGTTCATTTTGTGTGTTTTATTTTTCAATTTCTAATGTGGTCTTCTATATTTGATCTTTCTAGAAATGTAAAAATCAGGGACTGGAATTTTTTTTTTTCAAATGACTAAAGTTAGAAAAAGAAAATCATAACTGATAAAAAAAAACAACATTTATTGGTGAATAAAATTCTGAAAATTTCATTACAATTGCACAATTCCTTGATTTTTTTGGTAATAGTTTTAGAAATAAAAAATATTTTTAAATTTTTATTACCTCGCTTCAAAATAGCCATACACAATTTTGATTTTATTCGAAATTTAAAAACAATGCTTTTCTTATTTTCATAATAGATATAGTATTTATTAATACTTTCTTTTTTTTTTTTTTTCATTTCTTATTAGGAAAGGAATAATTTTCCTTTAAACATTTCTTCATTAAGAATTTAGTTGCACTTTAGACATATTTGTTTAAAGATTAGCAAATTCAGGGTCCAGTTCAGCAGTATATACATCTAAAAAAAAAAATGTAAATTGAACATTAAGTGTCATAAAGACAATCACTAAGTTAAGGTCCTGTTTCACACCATATCTTGATGCCCAGCCGCTTCCATTATATTCAGGGTTTTGTGTATATATTTATCAAATAAAATGAATTTACATTGAAGATCAATTGTCATAAAAACAATAGCTAAGTTAAAGTACTGTTTGTCACCTTATTTTGATTGTAAATTTAGCCCCAAATTTAGCCCCATTTCACTCTCTTTCACATTTTAATGTTTCTTAAAGACATTTTCTAAACAGCCATATTAACTCTTAACTTCCCAGAAGCAATTCTAGGTCCAAACCCATCTGTTCCCATAAGGATTTGGTAAAAAACAGCTAAAAATGGGTCTGTACATTCAAAAGCTCATAGTATTGTTATTTGTGAACAGATTGTTGTAAAAATAGGCAGACTTGCAGAAAACAATTTCTTCCTCGTTGTTATAAAGTTGTTTGCACTGAAAATGATTTTGCACACGCGTAGTTATGGAACAATTACATAATGATAGGTAAAAAAAACAGGTATACCAATAAAGATGCTGAAAAAAACATTTTAAAACACTTTAATAGAAATACTTTACATGGAATTAGTTACAGAAATGACCGTACAAACATCACTGACATCAGTGCATCTCCTCTGTGAAAAATCAACAGGTAAAAAGACAGGTGTCTGAGGTATTTTTTCATATTAAAAAAAGAGAAAATTTGCACTATATATCCAATGATTCTGCACTAAATGAGGTTCAGCAATATTACAGTTCATATTTTCTACATCTACATATTATTAGAATAGAAAAAAAGCTATTACATTCTACTCAGGTGAGTTCTAGAGTAATGGTTCAATTTTTTATGGTATTACCATTTGTCAAAATATTCACTTGGCGTCAGTTTTCACACCAAGTTGATTTAAATTTTTTAAACCGAAAGAAAAATCAGAAAAAAAAAATCTAAATTTCAGAAATTCACAGATAATAATAATGAATAAAATTTACCTGTAATTCGGCAAATGAAGGACTCCCATTCGGAAAAGTATTCCGACGTACGCGCGTATTTCAGCTGCGCACGTGGTAATAAAACGCTGTTAATTTTATTACCACGTGCGCAATATTTTAAAACGTCAATAAAAAAAAATGGAAAATTAACTTTTTAATGTTTTTTTTACGTTTAATATAAAGAACAATTCCAAGTTTGTGTTTAAAAAAAAAGGAAAAACAAATTTCTGTTACATAAAACCTAATTTTTTTATTTTAAAGTAAATTCCCAATCTTTGACAGGTGAGTTCTCAAGTGTTCAAGGAAAACTTGATAAAACAATTCTTACCTATTTACTTCAACTTACTGTTGAAAATTATGGAATTGTCCGAAGCATCCATTATCTTTACACAATGTAACGCCACATCGCTTGCATTCCCACGAGCTTTGAATTTTGTTTCCATTCGCAGTCCTTTTTGTTCCCTTGGCGCAAACAACGCAGACACGTTTTCCTCTCGTCGTTTCTATCCTGGTTGGCTGGTGTTGTACGGGTTTCTTTAGAATCGGGGATGGTACTCCAGTGGCAGCTTTCCTTTTCCGGGAAGTGTGTCCATTTATTAGCCCTTTTGCAACTGCTCGCTGGAAATCCATGCGAGAAATTCGCCTTTGTCGTGGTCCTCCAGGGGCTTCAGTGTACAGGATGTATGCATTAATTGCAGACACATCCAAAATGAACCAGAACAGGTACTTCCACCATTTTCTAGCCTTAGTGGCAATTTTGTAATAATGCCTTAGCTGGTCATTTTTGTCCAGACCGTTAAAGTTGTTGGTGTATTCTATAACCGCTATGGGCTTTTCATATGTCAAATCGGCACCGCCACCTTTCCTTTTCCTTGTAACGGTCCTATTTTTTATGGTATTAGCAGTTGTCAAAAGATTCACTTGGCGTCGGTTTTCACACCAAGTGATGGCTGTCAATTTACCCTTTTGAAATTTTTTCATTTCACCGGTATTTGTCAATTTAGAATGTTTAAACGCATAAGGTAATCCCTGACGGTTCCTTCGGATGGTACCACAGGCATATGTCTTTTCCTTAAATAAATCTTCCATCAACGGTACCGACGTAAAAAAATTGTCGAAGTATATATGATGATTTTTCCCATAATAATTACGGGCCAGTTCTGTAACAACATATGTACCAAGTGGCACTGTCCTATCGGGATATGAGTCCTTGCCGGTATATATATCAAAATCTAACAAATAATAGGAGTCTGAATCAGCAATTCCCCATGCTTTGAAGCCCCACTTTGTCGGTTTATTCGGCATATACTGCAGAAAAGAATTCCTGCCCGTGAATTTAATCATTCCCTCGTCGATACTGAGGGTTTTGTGGGGCTCGTAATGGTACCTAAATTGTCTTTTAGCATTTTGAATGACTGGGCGAATTTTATGTAGTTTATCATGCTGAGGGCTGGTACTTGGAGGGTTCGTCGAAGAATCATTCAGATGAAAATACCTCGTTAATTCATCGTATCGATTACGGGGCATTATCTTAGCAATTGAACTAATTCTTAAATCATCATCTTTACTCCAATAACACCTGAAAAAGTATTAAAGTTCATTTTAATTTTTTTAAACCGAAAGAAAAATCAGAAGAAAAAAAAATCGAGAAAGAAAAAAATCTAAATTTCAGAAATTCACACATAATAATAATGAATAAAATTTACCTGTAATTCGGCAAATGAATGACTCCCATTCGGAAAAGTATTCCGATATACGCGCGTATTTCAGCTGCGCACGTGGGAATAAAATTAACAGCATTTTTTTTGTCTCGCGTATAAATTTGTTTGAAAAGCAATTTCTTCAAACAAATTTAGTGGAAATAGCTGACAAAAATATTCAAAGGGTGTAGCATCAAGTCCTAATGGGTGTGTAGGACCAACGAAACTTGTGAATTCTGATGGTCTCGTTGGTTCAACAACATTTTCGCTCCATTCGTCGGGTTCCGTAAAAATTTCGTCGTCATCTTCTAATTCAGAAAAATCTGATAAGTCAGAAGTATTAACACTCGAAAAAGAAATATCGCTTTGAGCATCAATTCCGAAGTCTGTCTCTTCCCATAAAAGATTATCTTCGGAAAAACCTTCGAAAGTATAAGTATTTTCAGCGGCCATCTCCAAAATTGGTTTCAAAAATGCGAGGGAAAATATCGGTGTTGTCTAGACAAAATCTTCGTTTAAAAAGAAAGAAATCAATAGTTAACCGGAAATAAATTATTTATGAAGTGACCACGGTTATTTCCCTTGCTTAAAAACTATTGAAAAATACTTTTTAATGGGTTTTTACAAATATATATATGAAAACGAGCGGACCCACCTTCATTCGTAATCACCATTTTTTTTAAATTCAAGACCATAAATTTTCTTCGTTTTTTTGTAAAAAAAAAAATAGTTTAAAAAAGACAGATAAATATTTTAAAACCAAAATAGATACATTATAAAATGAACAGTTGCATAAAAGGATTTTAAAAAATAATTTTAAATCGATTTTTTATGAATGTATCTGAAAACGGACGGTTTTTTTTTTTAATTTTCTATTTTCGTTTTTTTTTTGTAATTCGAGTAGATAAACACCTCTGTTCTTTGGGAATAATTATTTTAAAAAGACAGAAAAATATTCCAGACGAGAAATTAACCTTTCTGTAACAAACATACTTCTTTTCCTGGATTAAAAATGTTGAAAATGTGAGTTTTAATTGAATTTAACAGTGTATATGAACCGAGAACGCTTTATGGCGTTCTGGGAATGGAAAAATATTTTTTTCTCGTCGTTTCATGGCGTTTCAGGACGTTAAAAGTTAAACTACGAGAAACAATAAATTGAATGTTCTTTAATGAAATCCATCAAACACGTGAATTAACAATTTCATTTATTTCAATAAAATTGATCTTTTTAAGCAAAAATATAAGTTATTACAATTATATTATTAATTAATCTCTCATTTATTGATAATTCAAAAAATTTTTTATTTCTTATGAACACTTTAACATATTTGTTTAAATTAACAAAATTCAAGGTCCAGTTAAGCTTATATACATCTAATGAAAAGAATGTAAATTGAATATAAAGTGTTATAAGGGCAACATAAATTAAGGTTCAGTTTGGCACAATATCTTTACCCAGCCAATTCCATTATATTTATTCAGGGTTTGGAGTATATACTATTATTATTATCTTATTATTATTTATATTTAGTAGTTATTATTATTATTATATTATTATTATTATTCACTCCTTTTGAGTTTTCACACCAGTGTTAGCTGATGGTATTTCACTGGAGTCTGAGTGACAGCAAGTCTCCTCAGGTCTCCAGGACTCTTCTGAGTATTCTGGCAGATTGCAGCAGTGCAGTGTTCTGAATGGTTTCAATCCTTCCTTTGATATCCAAACTTTCCAAACCCTTTTCCAATCCTTTTGGGACTGTTCCAAGGCACCAACTACAATCGGTATCATTTTCACTTTCATAACTTTTTTCAGTTCTCTGGCAAGATCCAGATATTTGTCCATTTTTTCATTTTCCTTAGCTTCACCCTGTGATCTGCTGGCATGCAAAATCCACCAGTTGACAAATTCTTTCTTTTTTGTTTATCAACACTAGGTCTGGTCTTCTTGCTGGGATAAGGTGATCCGTTTTTATTTCGAAGTCACAGAAAATTTTATGCGTTTCGTTCTCAAGAACAGATTCTGGTTTATGCATATACCATTTCGTTGTGTGGTCAAAATTTAATTTTTTGCATAATTCCCAGTTGATCACCTTCCTAACCCAGTCGTGTCTAGTTTTGTATTCTCGTTGTGCTAGTTTGCTACATTCACAGAGTATATGGTTTACAGTCTCATCTCTATTACCACAAAGTCTACATTTACTATTATTATTATTATTGAAGTATATATTATTATTATTAATTTCAATGTGATTTACTTTAAAGCCATTTAAAATCAAAATATAATTAATCATTTATTCCTACATTCCATTTTGGTTCTACATGAAAAAATTAATTTTTCAGATGTTTTGTTAAGTTTCAGATGATAAAATATTTGCCACATGTACATTTGTTTTGTTTGATAAATGTTAGAGGAGAAAAGATTTTCTCATATTTTTATAAATGGATTGTCCTTTTAATTCTGATAAATCTTTGTCAAAATTAGAAAAAATTCTGTATTTATATTAAATTCCATTAAATTTACTTAATTATTTGTTGAATAACATTTTTTCTTTATGCTGATGTTCTTGTTATTAAGATAATCAAAATATGAACTGATTGTAACATTATAATTCCAAAAAATTATTGAATTTCCTGCTTTTTGTTTTTTTTTTTAAATAATTCATTAATTCTTTTTTTTTATTTTTAAATAACACTTTAATTCTTATTCATTCGCAGATATCAACTCCATTGGGCAGAATGGTTTTGAAATGTAAAAAGACACATTTAAACACCCTAACAAAGAACAAATATATTCTTTTGATGTGTGTGGATCTACATATTGAGAACTCACAGGACAATTCTTTTTCTTGAAATTTATTACATGAGTGTTTTCACTTTATCAATATTTCAAAGAACAAGTGCAAAAAGAGACCTTGGTGAAACCCAACTTTTTTCCATTGTAGAGATCAGAAAAAAATATCCTCAATTTGTTGACCAACATTTTCACATGGTCTGGAAATATAAAAAGACACATTTAAACACATGCTAAAGGAAAAAAGAATATTCTTTCTTATGTGTAGATCTGAAAATTAACAGAGTTTGGAATTCAGTATATGAATATTTTCCTTAATTCACATTTCAAAGAACAAGTGGGAAAATAGGCTTTTGTAAAACCCACCTTTTCACCACTGAGCAGATCAGCATTTTCACAGAGGTCAGAACTGAAAACAGATATGGAAACACAATTGGAAGCGGAAGTATTTTCTTGTAAAATTTGTGGAACCACATTTCCAATGAGTTCAAGTTTGAAAGCACACATGGAAATACACACTGGAGAGAAACCATTTTCCTGTGAAGTCTGTGGATTGTCATTTTTATATAGTTCCCATTTGAAATCACACATGCGAATACACATTGTTGAAAAACCATTTTCTTGTGAAGTCTGTGGATCTGCATTTTCTAAGAGTTCCAACTTAAAATATCATGTGCGAACACACAGTGGAGAGAAACCATTTGATTGTGAAACCTGTGGATTATCATTTTCACGGAATTGTGATTTAAAATCACACATGCGAACACACACTGGGGAAAAACCATTTTCTTGTGAAGTCTGTGGATTTGCATTTTCACAGAGTTACACTTTAAAAACACACATGCGAACACACACTGGAGAGAAGCCATTTTCTTGTGAAGTCTGTGGATTTGCATTTTCACATAGTCACAGTTTGAAAACACATATGCGAACCCACACTGGAGAGAGGCCATTTTCTTGTGAAGTCTGTGGATCTGCATTTTCACATAGTTACACTTTAAAAACACATATGCGGACACACACTGGAGAGAAGCCATTTTCTTGTGAAGTCTGTGGATCTGCATTTTCACTTAATTCTAGTTTGAAAACACACATGCGAACACACGCTGGAGAGAAGCCATTTTCTTGTGAAGTCTGTGGATCAGCATTTTCTAGGAGTTGCATTTTGAAAACGCACTTGCGAACACATGCTGGAGAGAAGCCATTTTCTTGTGAAATGTGTGGATCTGCATTTTCACAGACTTGCAGTTTGAAAAGACATATGCGAACACACACTGGAGAGAAGCCATTTTCTTGTGAAGTCTGTGGATCTGCATTTTCACAGAGTTGCAGTTTAAGAAGACACATGCGAATACACAGTGGAGAGAAACCATTTTCATGTGAAGTCTGTGGATCTGCACTTTCTTCTAGTTCCCACTTAAAAACACACATGAAAACACACACTGGAGAGATATCATACCCGTTTTGATAGGGGCAAATCGGTTGGTGAAACAAAATTTTAAAAATTACCTTGAAACAATACCAATGCCAAGTTGCTATGAAGTACAAATAGTAGCTATCAAAGGAACATGCTCTATCCTAAAATGATCCTTAGGATACAAATACAATTTATAAAGAAATCAAGTATTAGGCCCAGGACAGGGGCCCCTTGACTTCTAGAAATGGTTATAAGAAAATATAACAAAAAAAGTGAGAATCCATTTTCTTGTGAAATATGTGGATTTGCATTTTCGAATGTACACTGGAGAGAATCCATTTTCATGTAAAGTGTGTGGGTCAGTATTTTCACAGAGTTGTAGTTTGAAATCACACATGCAAACACACTAAGAGAATTGGAAAAGCCTACTAGACACTATCCCGAGTGTCTTTGGTCACTCTGAAAAGGGGTTTGACAGTATCTGGTATGAGGATACTTCCCCTTGGAAGTAAACCCTGACCAAATATTCCTTTCATCATAGCTAAGCACTGGAATATAATGAGGAACCTTCTCCTAGTGCTGCTAACAGAAGTAAAAATACTAAGCTGGATACCCCACTAGACCAGCCTAATACTGGTCCTAGAATCTGACAAGACCATGTAATGGCCCCTAAAGAGAGAAACTGACATAGCTAAGTGGTCTCTTTAGGAAAAGAAAATTATTCTCTGCTGTTTCACTTACTCAGGATTTGAGAAGTGGGGCAAAGGAAAGAAAATAGTATCTGAGGATCAAATATCCTCCACCCTAAAATGGGGTGTATATATTATGCATAAAGAAATCAAGTGTTAGCACAAGGAAGGGGTCCCTTTATCTCTAAAAAAAGAGACAGGAGTTGGTGGAAGCTATGTTGAGGTAAAAATTGCTGGTACCATATAAATTATTAGACCTTGTGTACCCTCTTGCAAATTCTATACAACAACAAGATTATATATGTTTCAGTGGGTAATAAAGTGTAATGGTTGATTATAAAGTGTTCTTTGATTATTTCATTTCCAGGGAAGGTCTATGTATGACTAATTATTTCTCAACAGGATTTTCTTAGTAACTTGGATATAGAAAATTGAAATAGTTTTACTATTTTTATTATAAAGTTTTCTTTGATTATTTCATTTCATTTCCAATGAAGGTCTATGTATGATTATTTCTCAATAGAAAATTCAAAGACATCTGTTTTACTATAAAAAATGATTATTTTTGTTTCAGTTAGTAATAAAGAGTAAAGGTTTATCATGAAGTGTTCTTTGATTATTTCTGTTCCAATCAAGGAAGGTGTATGACTATTTATCAATAGGATTTTCTTAATTTAATATAGAATGTTTTTACACACAAGTAGAGACAACTATCCTTCTATCAGCAACTATTTCAGGAAGATCCATACTTTCTGATTTACTATTTTATTGAAAGCTGGGAGAAAAAAACAAACTTTTTTTTATTGTAGTTCATTAATATCAATGTCATAAAATATGCATAAGTGGTAAATATCTTGATAAAATTAAAATATTTCTTTTATCATTATTTGGAAAACAGTTTTGTTTGTTTTACGATATATCAACCTTGCTGGGTCATGCCGACAAATTTAATTTGACTTATAATTTCTCAACAGGATTTTCTTTGTAACTT
Organism: Doryteuthis pealeii; assembly: GCA_023376005.1. Taxonomy (NCBI): domain Eukaryota; kingdom Metazoa; phylum Mollusca; class Cephalopoda; order Myopsida; family Loliginidae; genus Doryteuthis; species Doryteuthis pealeii. Next base: position 76,755,076 of record CM042151.1, on the reverse strand, counting down.
GGATTTGAAGGGTTATTACATATCTAAACAAATTCCACCTCCAGTGTCTACAACGTATTCTGCACATCCGATGATAGGATGATGTGCCGGATTGCACCGGGATGTCCTCTATCCTCTGCATGAGGCCCCCACACTAGCTTGGGCGTGTCAGGAGGATACTAAATAGCTGCATCCCAAAAGATCTTTTGTATGACGAATTAGTAAAAGGCTCTCGATTGGTAGGTAGACCATGCCCATTCTTTAAAGAGGTCTGCAGGAGAGACGTGAGGATATGCCACATTGACACAAACACGTGGGTGGTAGTTGCAGAAAATCGTGTGGCCTGGTGGAGATTAGAGCAGCCTCGCTAGCAAAGAGAGCCAGAAAGATGAAGAAAAAACAGCAACCACAGAAAGCATCAGAGTTTGTATGCAATCAGTGCACCAAATACTGTCACTCAGGGATAGGCCTGCACAGTCACTTGTGCAGATGCAGATAATTTATTAATCTATTTATTTTTTGGACACTACACAATTGTCCTTAGTGGACAGAAAGGTGCCAACAACAACAACAATAATTACATATCACTGCTCTCCTCAACCCACTTTAATTTTTATATATATATTTTTTCAAATCTTGAAACAATTACCAAAAATCAGTGGATTGTCGAATTTTAATTACATTTTCAACACTTTATTCATTAATAACTTGATTATATAATGAGTACCTTATTCTAATGTTGAGATTCCCAAATTTGTCGGCTGATAGCTTTTTAAAAACTAATGATAATTAATTATATCTATTATTTAAGGTCAAACTTTTGTCTAAAATGATAAGTAGTAACATAATGATAAAAGGCTGCCGGTCGGTAGGTAGACCATGCCTACACTTTAAAGATGTCTGCAGGAGAGACATGAGGATATGCCACATTGACACAAACACATGGGTGGTAGATGCAGAAAATCGAGTGGCCTGGTGGAGAGTAGAGCAGCCTCGCTAGCAAAGCGAGCCAGAAAGAGGAAGAAAAAACAGCAACCATAGAAAGCATCAGAGTTTGTGTGCAATCAGTGCACCAAAACTATCACTCAGTGCTAGGCATGCACGGTCACTTGTACAAATGCAGATAATTTATTAATCTATATATTTTTTTAGACACTACACCATTGTCCTTAGTGGACAGAAAAGTGCCAACAACTATAATTACATATCAAATCCATGTCTTTGTGCTTTTGGGAGACATATAAAATACTCTTAATGATTCTAGACTCACAGAAACTGCAAAAGAAAAATGGTTTTAAATATATTCAGCCCCCAACATAAACCTTATCATTTTTATTACACTCTGTTATTTTCCTCCATATAGACATTATTCTATGGCTGAACAAAAACGCAAAACATAAAAGTACCAAATTCTAACTGATGTTGTAGCTTCGGTTCTGAGCAAAAACCAAACTATCCTTTTCATACAAATAATATTCAAAATAGGTAAAATAATCAAAAAATTTTTTTTGTGATTGATGGGGTGACCTGATTCATTATTTGAACGGAATTAGAAAAAAACAGAAAGAAAAAAACGGAAATATGGATTTTTCCAGGTAGTTGTAAGTAAAATAAAAACAAATGGTCGCGATCATAAGGCAATACAATGTGATTGGAATGTCTGTGAAGAAATCGAAAAGTGGATCTCAAGTAGGTTGGAAGACCTCCCAGAGCGAGTCCACTTGAATCGGCTATGATTGTTGGAAAAGCCTTTTGATGTGGCCAGACAGCACGAAGTCGTGCGTGAAAGATGATCAGGAAGTCAGTTGACCATGTTTTTCTTGGGCACATGAAGAGAGAAAATATTATTTTTTCTTCTCCACTTAAAAAGATAAACTCTTTGTTGAAAATCACATAAGTAACCGGAAGAGAATGAATTAAAACCAGATGTATTTAAGACCCCACATTTTGTTGGGAAACACTTAAGGATACAGGAAAAGCTGGCCATTCGGCGATTTAGCCTGACGGCGATCAAAGTGGGATTCCAGAAAAGTTTCTGACATCTTCACGCCAGCCGGAAATCAAAATGTCCAGTTAAGATATTATTTAACTGAGACGTTATTGACGACAAAGCAGATGAAGCTGAAAAAGCTTGATGGGCAGATGAGCTGAGCGGACAAGTAAGTGAAGATTGAGGCTGTGTTTAACAGCGGACGCAAATACCGGGAGCCGACAGAAAACTGATTTCATCCAAGACTATTGAAAAACTTAGTCACTTTTACGAACTGTTTTGAGCAATATCTTTGCAGAGCCCTGATTATATTCCGACCAGAAGTTATTAATTAGAGGTCCATCGCTCCCACAGACTTGAGAAATAATTGTTTTGTATTCTCTTATTGAATATAAATGTTTGTTAAGTTAAAAAAAAAAAAGTTGTTGATTCTTTATGTGACCACTAGGCCGCCGTTAACCGTGGAATATCAGTTTCTATAGCAGATTTCTAGTCATTTGAGATCTGAACACAACGGCATTTGGCTAGATTTTTAGCACGTATAGAAACCCTGCAACCCATGGTTGATGCAGAAGATCCGATCTTGACGGCCAATTTCGGAAATTCTGTGAGCCCTTTAGCTCAGTAGCGACCGACGGGTTATAATGGAATGTTACTTTGCGATTTTCCCCACATATTTATCTTGCTATAAAAAATCAGAAATCATCAATAACTTAAAATTGACTCATTATGAGACTGTTTTGACAGTATTTTTGGATTCCACCGGCTTAAAAGCTGTTTTAAACCAATTTTTAGGGAATCACTAGAACTGAATTTACAGACAAAAAAAGATTACAAAAAGTTGCAATATTTCATGCACCTCCTGCATTTTATGAGCTTAAAATTGACACAAATTGGCCAATTTTTGGAATCAGCAACTAAAATTTTGGGAATTGTTTTATATTAACACAGTCAACATCTGGATAAAATTGAAGGGTATGGACGACAGTTTTCTTTTTTCTGGATGATTTAACATGGAATTACTCATAGATATACCAGGTGTATTAGTCCCAAGCTAACACCTAATTTCCTTAGAATGCATTATGCTATCAAAAATGATAACCTAACACTGAATATTCTGTAGGGAATAGACAAAGTCAATTTATAAAGGACAACAACATTTAATTCCAATAATAGAAAAGGATAAAACATGTTTCCATCCAAAACAAACAAAATGCGCACAATACGATTCCAAAGAACACACAAAGTGTAACAAGATAAAGTGGGAATATACTTACTGGTTTTCATTAATATCAAAATCTCATAAAATAATCTGTGTCAGCCATATTGTTATCAGTATAAGAATGGAATTAGAAGCTCAAATTTTGGGGATTGTTTACTTTAACATAGTCCACGTCTGAACAAGATTGAAGTGTATGGATGACATTCTTATATTTTTCTGGATGATATGACATGGAATTATTCATAGATATACCAGGTGTATAAGTCCGAAGCTAACACCTATATATATATATATATATATATATATATATAATCCACCTGAACACACACATATACCTATCTGTGAGTGGTATTCCTCTATCTCCAATCTACACACACACACACGCACGAACACACACACACATACTCATATTTATACATATATGTGATTTGACTTACTACTTGTTCATAGAGCCCACTATACAACCACATACACGCACACACACCTGCAAGCACACAACTGCACTGATGCGTTTTCACAACGATTCTGTCATTAATTTTATCTAATAAACACCATGAAGCTGTACAATGAAAAAACCAAATACATTTAATGACATATACAGCAAATAAACTTACGAAATTCAAAAATCATCAAAGAAATATAAACACTTCAAGAAATAGGGACACTTCAAATAAATGGGGACTCAGCGTTTTTTTTACCAGTTTGACAGTAATACTCTAAGTGACTTCCCTTTACCCTTTTTCGGTTAAGGTTCATAGACTGCAGAGACTAGTGGTCCGCACCAAATGATATTAAACTCATTAAACTACCCTAAATTGAATACTCTGATTGTAGTTAATATTTTTATAAACAAAATAATTATATAAAAATAAGACATGATTAACTGGCCGGTTTTAGCGGCAGTTACAATAACTAATGCTCTTTTGATCAGTAATAATTTTGAATTGTCTGCCAAGTAGAAAATGACGCCATTTTCACAGAGCCTCAACTATAGCTGCAGCCTCCTTTTCAATGGCATGGTGTTTGATTTCATTTGCATTTAAGGTACGAGCTTCAACTATAGCAGCAGCCTCCTTGGTGTATGATTTTGTTTGCATGTAAGGTACGAGTGAAGAATGTAAAAGGTCTGCCTTGTTGATTTAGAGTGGCTGCTATGCAATAATGGCTAGCATCCGTTTCCACTTTAAATCGCTTATCGAGATCAAAAGTCACAAGAGTAGCGTCCTTTATGTAATTTTTCAGCATTTCAAAAGAGTGCAACACTGACGGGTGCAGTGGAAACTTTTCGTTGTGGTTCAATAGTAGTATCTTTTTCAAGAAGTTTTGAATAAACTTTCTATAATACGAAAACATTCCAATTATTCGCTTTTGGGATTTTAGATTCAGAGGTGGAGGCATTTCGAGTAGTGGTTTGAGTCTATTGTAGTCGGGCGATATTTGATTATTTTGGATAGTGTACCCAAGTAATGTCATTGAAGTAGCTGAAATGATGCTTTTACTATCGTTAAGTGTGATATTAAGAGACGTGATAGCCTCCCCTTGGAATGGTTGGGTTATCTTCCCTTGATCGGGACTATTTAAATTCAACAGACAGTGGACATTGTAGTTGTGTCTTTGCTGAGCTGTATTCAGTTGATTAAAGTTAAGTTATGTTACATTGTCTTTGTCTCATTTCAATTTAATCAACTGAAATAGTGAGTTGCATTCGGTAAATACTGTTTCGTGCTAAGTCAACATTGATAGACTATTTAAACCACCAAAATTGGACCTGGATCCAAACTCCCCCACGGTTACAAAAGAATTGAAGCATTGGATCAAAATCCTTAATAATTTCTTTGAAGAATTTGGTGACACTACTCCTAACAAATTGCGTGTACTGGTTGGCTGCGTTTAATTCGGGGTTTATGAGTACATAGAGGACTGCACGACCTACGAATCGGCTATTAACGTTTTGGAACAATTATACGTTAAGACGCCAAATAAAATATTTGCCAGGCACCTCTTAGCTACCCGTCGTCAGACTCACACGGAATCTATTGACGAATTTCTTCGAGAATTACATAAACTCAGCAAGAACTGTGTCTTTTAATTTGATAAATCATTTTTTTTTTTTTTTTTTGTTAAAATTTTAGTTGACATTTTAAAAGAGTTAGAATATTATGTTTATCATCAGTGTTTGTACCCCCCCCCCCGCGCCACATAAAAAAATCGACCTTGTCTTGCACTCTGCCTGTGATGGAGGGTTTTCATTAAATACATATTTGGTGGTACTAATCTACTCTCCAACTGACGTGTGACAGGTTGTATTGGGTTAGATGGTATCAGTAGCAAAGTATGATCCCTAACCTTACCTGAAATCTAATTAGATTTTATTTCTGTATTGGTGTTGGATCAACTTAAAAATATTGTGTATAAAGGATCTGCCTAGAATAGAGAAAAATATAAAAGATAAATTGTATTGGATTATTCAGACTATTGTCCTCATCTTTATTGTTATCTGCACAACATTTCGGTCTATTTCTAATAACGAACAGTACCAGGAGGAACTCGTAAGAGATGCATTTATCAACGGTTTAGCATCTACAGACATACGCCAGAGATTGCTCGAAAATTGTACCCTGGATTTACAGTCTGCATACAGACAGGCGTCCTCCCTTGATTTGGCCCATAAACATTCAGAGGCATATAACACCATGGCGATTGGTCATGTCTTGTCTGCTGCTGCTACTACTTCTACAACAACAAACACTACGGGAGAACACGAACAAGACAAAAATGCGAGTAACCCTCATGCTGTATCATTTAGTCACAGGAAGCTGTCCCCTACGTCTATTAAAAGGAGTTGTTTCTTTTGTTGTGGGAAAATGCACCCAAGAAATCTATGCCCAGCTAGAGGAATCACCTGCCACACTTGTGGGAAAATTGGCCATTATTCTAAAGTTTGTAAATCCCAGAAAAGTAGAAGTACAATAGCTACATTGTTCACAACAAATGTATGTGCCATAACTGCGTCAGTTCCGAAAGTGTAATGTTATACTTCCTAGCTACTTCATAGAATTGTTTAAGGTTATAATCATGTTGTTCTTGGGTTTTCCCACATAATGTGACATTATCTACAAAGACGATTATATCGGACAGTTTTTCTTTATCTATGATGCTGTCGATGCTTATCTGGAATGCACTTACTCCGTTAGTAACACCAAAGGGGATGCCCGTAAATTGATATAGTTTACCGCAGACCTCAAAGGCAGTGTATTTGCGACCTTTGTCACTGATAGGTATCTGATGATATGCTGATTTAAGGCCAAGCATTATATTGGGCTATATCGTCAACTATTTTAGAAATGTTCAGCATAGGATAAGCATCTAGTTCTGTGAATCTATGGTATCGCTTTAATCGATTATCATTTTTTTTCATTTGATATTAAAATTGATGTGAAAAGTAAAGAGTATAACGATATGGAACTGAAAAGTATAGAATGACGAGACTGATAAACCGTTTGGATAGATTTAATATCAAACAATTACACTAGTTATGATAGTTCTACAAAATGTTCATGTTTCTATATATCTATCTAAATCCTAGCGGGCAGGGGAGGTAATCATGAGTTAAGGTTAATCAAACGTTAAGGTCATTCAAAGGGAAATAACTATTTAATTTACAACACCATTCGGAAAAGTATGAAACATCTCCCCTACCCTCCCAGCTATGGTTTAAATCGTAGGAACCAAAAGGTTCCGGGTTCGATACTAACCTACAGCTTGAGATCTGTGTAAAAGAGGACGGAATACCAATACCTTATTTTAATGAAAAATAAAACGTGAAAGAATGTATTTATCAATGAAAATTATAGGTTTTTTATTTGTTTTTTTTTTTTTTGTTTTTTTTTTTTTTTTTTCAACGAGTGGTCATTTGAATAATTCTCTTTTTACATTTCTAGAAATACCACATTAAAAAAAATCAACTCCTGGAAAATTTTACTTGAAAATTTAAAAACTATTGGCTAAACTTGCAAATCGTAGTCAAAATTAAATCTGTTAGAATTGTACATCAGGTCCGATAACCCGAGCAGTTATCTATCTTGAGTAGCTCTTCTCTTTTGTGAAATAAAATTCTTTTCTATTCTCCTTTCCAAGACAACGGACGTGTTGTTTGTTCCCTATAACAGGATAAAAACCCTAAGGTCTGATAACGGATCGGAATTCACGTCAAATAACTTTCAGGAATTACTGTATAATAACTGCATAAAACATGAGACTTCAACACACCAAAATGGGATAGCAGAAAGGAATGTGGGGATTTTTTGTCCCCGGAAAAGCACTGTCTAGACCCTACGTTTTGTAAGAGAATAGACCGTACTTCGACGCAGTGAGGAGATGGGTACAGCTTTGAAGAAAGGAGACAAACGACTTTTTATAAAACAAAATGTTTACTTTACATGTAAAACATAAAACAAATATCAACAGGGGTATCAATATACATAAAATGAAACAACCAAACGACTTTGAAGAATGTTCATAGAGTTCAGTTCAATTTAAGAGTTCAATGCGTTTGGTTGGTAAGGAATATTTAAGGAGAATTGAATATGTCAAAAGGGTTAAAAGTGAAGGTTTGCAGATAAAATTGCCTGCGGAAACTTAGCTGTTATCCTTGATATTACTGTTCCACGTAACTGGTTTGGGCCCTGAAGAATTGGTTATTAGGTGTGCGTTTGCCGCTCTTGATTCCAACGTGCTGGGGGTTCCTGGTCGTCGCCGTCTGGGGCTACTGACGATACGGAGCGGTGAAGCTAGCCAACGCTAGAAGCAAAAAGAGGCCGAATTCTTCAGGGACCCTTCTTTTATAGTGGGCATCATGTGACCCTAAGGGCTACTGCTGGTGACCGGTGAAAGAGGATCACCATTACCTTAACAAATTTCCACAGGAATTGGCGAACCCCATTCGAAATGGCTAGATGCCTAATTATAGAAAACAACTTGCCTAAAAGTCTATGGACCTACGCGATAATGACATCTTCGGTAATTAGAAATAAATGTTTCAATGACCGTCTAAAACAAAACCACTACTACATGATGACAGGAAGAAGGAAGCCTGACCTATCAAAAATGCACATTTTTGGATCAACATGCTATATTTACAATAACTCGAAGAAAAAAGCTAGATCCAAAATGTGAAAAGGGGATATTCGTTGGATATGACAGGAACAGCTAACAGAAATAAAGTAGACAAATAGTGACGTTACAATATGACTGTTGTGAAGGAAAGGTACAAGGCAAATATAGTATGTATATTTGGGTTAACAGTTTATTCTGGGTTAGTAGTAATGTGTTAAGAGTTTATAAATTTCTTTTGTAAATGTCTTTAAGAGTAGTGTAATTGTCTTTCAGAGTTGCCAGAGGAACTTCTCCTGGCGGGGTGTATATTTATAGGTAATACAAGAGATTCAAATACACTTATCTTAATTATATTAATCTTGCAATGTCTCTACGTTGTCCGGTAAAGTCGCTGTGTTTCAGTTGTTCTGCTAGTTTCAGCTAGTACTGCACCCTTTGCCTGCCGTATCTGTTCTGCCGAGTCAGGGTTCTATGCCCTGTCCCCTATTGTCCGGGCTTCCGGTGCGGGCAGATAACCCAATTTCCGATACAGCCCTTCATATTTAATTTTCTACCCTGAGAAAAATAAAATTCTCAAACATAGGCTAGTACGATTTATTAGCAACATGACGAATCAGTAGACTCAGACCTGAACCAGTAATGATGATGATGATGATGATGATGATTTCGTCCAAAGGAAGCGTATTCCACAGAAATCCATAGCGGACCCGGACCCACAACTTAGGACTGATTCACGGGAGGACGCGCGCACAGAGGAAAATGATAAATTTCGGCATTACCCCAGGAGAGAAAGAAAAGCACCTCAATACTTAAATGATTATGTAACCAATCCTGAGGATGACAGTGACCAAACATTAATCAATATCGATTATTGTTACAAAATCACTTGTGGCATCCCCGAACATACAAAGAGGCATTAAATTCATCAAAGGCGCCTTACTAGGCTGAAGGAATGAATGAGGAGATAAAATCCCTAAAGGAAAACAATGTTTTCGAATTGACACTTTTACCTGAAGGCAAAAAGACAGTTGGAAGTAGACGGACACCATCAAGCAAAACCCTGATGGATCAGAAAGGTATAAAGCTAGATTCGTTGCACGATGATTCAGCCTATAGAATACAATTCTATATTTTTAAATAAATACACGTACAAATTTCTCTTTTCAAACTTAAGGAAAAGAAATTAAAATAAACATACAACACCATCCTTTTTCCAAACTTATGGAAAAGTAATTAAATCAAACACACGAACACAAATCCTTATCCAAAGATTTAAGGAAAAGTGATTAAACCAATTGTTTACACAAAAATCAGAATCGATTGGCTAGATTTTGTTTACAACTACGTCCGCGCGTTTGCACCAAAAAATTAATTACTTTTGGATCCTATCTCCTGATTATAAAAGATAGATAAGAAATCAACAATTAGACAGAACCCTTTTCGCTATCAGAGAGGACAGAATTCATTTCGCTAGCAGACGATACAGACTTCACCTCACACTCAAACTGGACACAACCAAAAATAAACAAACGCATAGATCTCCTCTCGCTGGCCAAGAAACAGGTGTTCGAACGAACGACTTCGCAACACAATTACTACTAGTACCAGTATTCTTACCACTTCGTTCTACCTACATCAAGAATCCGTTTCAACAGGTCAGATACACAAACTTATTTCTCATTTCTGTCCACATCAAAACGAACTTTTCCAAACTTAATATACGAACTTTTTACACTTTACATTACACATATCACCTACACAATTCCTTTCGAACATTTACATATTTGTTGAATACTTGCAAATTTATTCTCTGAATAAATTTATTTGTTATATTATAATTGTATGTATTTGTTTTATTATTTCTCCGTGATTTCTGCCTAACTGTGTCATATATTTTATTCGTCATTCCTAATATTACCGAACACGTTCTCATAACCCTCCACAAATTGGTGACCTCGACGTGATACGAACACGCAAGAAACATTTTCCCCAACTGCAAACATCACCTCAATACGCATCTTGATGCAAATGGTAGTGCAATATGATCTGACTGTCCATCAGATGGATATAACAACAGCCTACCTACATGCACCAATTGATTGTGAAATTTTTGTCGAGCAACCCGAAGGTTTCGAAACAAAAATAAACAGATATAATAGGTTAGTCTATAGGCTAAATAAATCCCTATATGGACTGAAGCAATCAGGACGGAACTGGAATAAAATGCTACATGATTGCCTCACCAGGAATGATTTCATACAGAATGCAGCAGACTACTCTGTGTACATAAAACAAAGGGAGAGAATAATAATCATATCCTGGGTCGACGATTTAATCATCACAGCTGAGAAAGTTACCTCCCTTAGTAACGTGAGGGAAATGTTGATGTCTGAATTCAAGATGAAAGACCTAGGAGAACTGAATCATTGCATAGGGATAGACTTCGACATGACACAAGGATGTGTGAAGCTGAACCAAAAGAAATATACGGAAAGGGTGTCAAATTGCAAACCAAGAACAACACCATGCGAACCAAAACTGGACCCTAGCAACACCAGTCGACACAAGAAAATATCGGGAACTTGTCGGGAGTCTAATCTACTTAACGACCTGCACTAGACCAGATTTAAGCTATACCTGTTGCATAGCCTTCTTTACCGGCACTAAATATCTATATCTTATATACCTTCTTACGTCTTATTCTGGTCTTCTATTCTTCTGGCCGGCTTGGTTCTTCTATCATCTATCTTGGTCTCGTCTGGTCTTCTATTGAGGATTCCGGGTCTGGTTTCTGTTGGGGATCATTCCTTATCAGAAGCCCTGTGCTATTGTTAGCTTTTAGTAATAACCACAAGACTTCGATTTACGATGATGTTACTTTATTCGTAGAACCCCAGACCAGACAATCACGCAGTGAGGCTCACATCTTGCTAGCTTCGCTTCTAAGGTCTAACTCTAACTCAGTTGCTTACCCCTTAAACCGGAAGGGGCTTCTATCGGGGTTCTGTTCTCACGATTCTCCCCAGAACGCAAGGTGAGATCGAGGTCAAGCGCTGTCACTCACCCTCAAGGCCATCAGCTGCACTAATATGATTTCTACACTATTGTCATAATCATTAGGTATCTAATGATTATCTAACATACCGTAGGAAAACTATCGCAACACCTAGCAGAGCCACACCAACAACATTTGATAGCGGCAAAACACATTCTGAGATATTTAAGAGGTACATCCCAATATAGAATAATAATAAGAAGAAGAATAAGAAATTTATTAATCAATAGTAGTACAAATTATTTAAAAAATATATAAGTAAAAGAAAAACTTTATTGGTTTAAACTACTATTGAAGGGAGGCCATGCCTAATAGCGTGAAGCTAATCCCATGGACATGACCACCCTTGGACGCTCACAGGAAACAATACATGAAACACACAACGTAAACATATACATATATATTGTAGAGGATTATGAGAACGTGTTCAGTAATATTAGGAATGACGAATATTATATATGACACAGTTAGGCAGAAAACACGGAGAAATAATAAAACAAATGCATACAATTATAACATAACAAATAAATTTATTCAGAGAATAAATTTGCAAGTAATCAACAACTATGTAAATGTTTGTAAGGAATGTGTAGTTGATATGTGTAATGTAAAATGTAAAAAGTTCGTATGTTTAGTTTGGAAAAGTTCGTTTTGATATGGACAGAAATTAGAAATAAGTTGCGTATCTGACCTGTTGAAACGGATTCTTGATGTAGGTAGAACGAAGTGGTAAGAATACTGGTAGTAGTAGTAATTGTGTTGAGGGAGTGAAATCGTTTTGTTCGAACACCTGCTTCTTGGCCAGAGAGAGGAGATCTATGTGTTTGTTTATCTTTTGGTTGTGTCCGGTTTGAGTGTGAGGTGAAGTCTGTGTCGTCTGCTAGCGGAATGAATCCTGTCCTCTCTGATAGCGAAATGGGTTCTGTATATCTGTTGGTTTCTTCTTCGTTATTTATAATTAGGAGATAGGATCGGAAAGTAATTAATTTTTTTGGCGCAAACGCGCGGACGTAGTAGTGAACAATGCTAACCCAGCCAATCGATTCTGATTTTAGTGTAAACAATTGGTTTAATCACTTTTCCTTAAATCTTTGGACAAGGATTTTTGTTCGTGTGTTTGATTTAATTACTTTTCCATAAGTTTGGAAAAAGGATGGTGTTATATGTTTATTTTAATTTCTTTTCCTTAAATTTGGGAAGAGAAATGTATATGTGTATCTATTTAAAAAAATAGAATTGTATTCTATAAAAACCCCCTCAGATTGAAAAATATTGAAAATATTTTTTCAATATGTAAGGTCTTGAAATGAGTAAGCTAATGTACACGCCTACCTGATTTTGTTGTGATGTTTGAGGGATGTATGTTGGTGTGAATGTTTTTGTCTTCGATTTCGTATTTGAATGCAGTTGTGAGTGTCCCGAATGTGACAGTGCATATCTTCAATGCTTCAAAAGTGTTTTGCTTTTCTGTTCTATCGAATGTGGCAACTTTTTCACGTTTTTCGGTGATGAGGTTGAAATAAAGGTTTCTATGTATTGTATTGTGGAAAATCTGTCACAATGTTGTCTGAACCTTTGATGCTGCGTATATCCGTCGTTTAATTGGGTTATATTATCCCATTGTCGGATATAACTGAGTGTAAAATTGAACTGTTTTCAAGTGAAGAGCGTAAGTGAGGAAATTGTGGATGCATGAAAACAGGGTGCTTCGTTGTCCGAGTAAATGTTGAAGGTGACTTTTTCGATAGATGTCGCATAACTGGCTTGAGAAAAATTGGATGTTTGTCGTCGTATCGGGGGAAAAATGAATTGTGATGTTTTTGAATGTTCGTCAATATTGAATTATGATCGTACGGGAAAAGGAATTTTTTTGTACGTTTCTCAATATTGAGTTATTGTCGTGCTGAAGAAAGTAGTTGTTGTGAATTTCCATTTGTGGGTTTGTAGAATATTTCTAATCATTTAATTTCTTCTTGTGTCGTTATTTTTGTGTTCCGATTTTTGTTTTTTTGCTTTTCGTTTTTGCTATTTTTTTTTTTCGTTTTGTTTTTTGAAATTTTTTTTTTTGTTTTTTTTGTTTTTTTGCTATTTTTTTTCTTTTTGTTTTTTTTGCTACTTTTTCTTTTTTCTTTTATCGAGATCTTTTATCTGGTGGTTCTTTTGGTGGGTTTATCATTTTGGACATTATTGGTTTCATGTTAGTCTCAATAGGGTCTGTGTGATTGATTGTATGCATTTTCTTAATATGTATATTTCTCCATCTACACAACTGTATCAAATTAAACGTCGCGGGTCACCAATTTGTAGAGGATTATGAGAACGTGTTCAGTAATATTAGGAATGACGAATATTATATATGACACAGTTAGGCAGAAAACACGGAGAAATAATAAAACAAATGCATACAATTATAACATAATGATATATCTTAGTTATCCCGTTCTGACACCAGTGTTATATCTTAGGATATCCGTAAAAGCGTATGGTTTGCAAAGAAGAATAATGGACAAGATTAATTTGATAAAAATCGTTTATTGAAATAACGAGTGTGAAAATTGTTGTTGTCGCCGTAGATAACGGTAGTAGTTCTCTGGAGTGGCCGAGGGGTCGGTGAGGTGTGGGTATCGTATGATACGTCGGAATCTCTCTTGGCCTGGTGCAAGGCGTGAGGTAGAAGTTGAGTTGATACGGTCACTTGGTGTAGGGACCAAGTCAGGAATATCTCAGTGGAATAGTGATGGTCAGGGAAGTAGTAGTGGCCGAGGGAGTTGAGTTCGTCCGGTAGGATACCGTTGTAAGTGGATACGGTCACTTGGTGCGGGAATAAAGTCAGGAATATCTCAGCGAGTTGTAGCGGGTAGCGCTGTAGTGGTCAGGGGGGTAAGGATGTCGCCTGGCTACGGTGAGGTGTTGAAGTAAGGCTGAGTGTCCGGGTGGGCGAGGGCGTGCGTGGTGGTGGGTGCGTAGCAGTTCCTTGATCCTCTCGTCTGGTGATATTCTCGGTTCCAGGCCGTCCGTCCAACTGCCGATTCTCAAAATACCCGAGCTTATATGCTGGTAGATGGGCTCCAGAATGCTTTTGGGGTTTTTAGCGGAGAGTTTTTTATTGGCTGAAAATCCGGATTCCTTACAATATTATTTTTTGTTTATTTTGGAATTCCTCTCAAGCGTAACTCAATCCGAGCCTATGCGCAGAACTGCGTCGAATTGGTCACTTCGTGAGAGGGTACCATTGAGTTCACTTCCGTTTGTTGCCTCCGACTTGAGTTTTGATGTTTTATGCTAGCGAGGTGTATTTTGTGAGTAAGCATTGTGAATCATAAGAGATATCTTCTCTCTGATATAACAAAGCTCCCCAAGATATCAATTTGATTCACAATGTGTATGTATGGTTATGTAGGTGGTGTGTTGACAGATGAATAAATTAGAATTCTTTTAAGACGTGTATGAAATAGGCCTAATATTAGTATTATCGATATAGGTTTTAGTTTGTTTTTATGTTGTTGATGTGGGTTGTGAGTTGACTTATTTGCCCCATAACGAGGTGGAGGCGGGAGATAATGTGCATTCATGTGAGTGTCACATGATGAAAATGGTGAGAATGTTGGTCTTAGTACAAATTTTTTTTGTTTCGCTTCCATTTTTAGGTCAGTCCCTTCGTTGGTTAGGGTGGCGTGCGTTGAATGGTGATTTTGCTTTGGGAGATAGTTTATCGACATCATTGGGTTGATATTCGTGGTTTTCTCTTCACGTGGTTTTGGGAGATTGAAGTTGGAGCTAAGATGTGGGGATAATTTTCGTCTTTCTCTGTGGTGGAGAGATATTTGCTGGTTTACCCCACCGATAGCTTTGGTCGTGTGGTCTCTTTCGCCTGGTGTGGTAGAAAAGTATCGCTTGAAGCTAATTATGATGGCTAACGTGTAGCGCAGAGCGACGAAGACGAAGGCTATTTTATATGGTACATCTACTTTTGGAAGGAGTTTTTCGTTCGCTAACACTAGAGTGGATGTACCTGGATTTGGAAAAAATGGTGTGAGTTTTTCCTGAAGGGGTATTGTCTGGATGGCGATTATGGAGTTGGGGTAAGGCATGGGGAATACAGTCCTGATGCTTATGGATGGTTTGTCATCATCCGTCCGAGCTAGTAGTGGTTGTGAATATGGGCAGTCGCGTCCGTGTGAGCGAGTGGGGTCCAAGTAATTCTTGCTTATAGCGGGTTCTTTAGCGTGCTCGCATTCCTGTGGTGTGGTGGTGGCAATCGTTTGTACGGGATATCCCGTTCTGGTATTTTCGTCAGTAGTAGTAGTAGGGGTCATTATTTTGGTTGTACTGCTGTCGTCAGTCTCGTTGCCATGGGTCGCTATGGTATTTACGTCAGTTTCAATCACTGTGCTGGTTGTGGAATCTTTTGCAGTGTGTGCAGTGTTGTGTGAGGCTGTGTTGTCAATCTTGTTGCCATGGGTCGCTATGAGGTATGCCTTTAGTTGTTCAAAGGTGGATGTGTCCTGCTTGGACTCTATCATCTGTTCAAATATGCTGTAGTCGAGTAAATCCTTGGCAGCCTTGACGAATTCGTTCTCAAGGTCAGGATACACGGCAATCTCGGGCGTGACGTGGGTCGTATAGGTCACGTTCAGGCTTGTGATAAATTGATTCACATCATCTCCCGGACTGAATTCGTTTTTCAGTCTCATAACGTCAAGTATGGATTTGTGACGCCTTAATCTATCTTGGATGTCGACTATCTGGGCTATTGGTGGTATTGTCGGCTTGGCATGATCCAGGGCTTCCATCATCCTGTGTAAGTCGGCTTTCAAAAATTGTATATTTTCTGGTTTTGGGGTGTGGGGCGAGTTCTTAATTCTTGGAGGAACTTCATCTGGTCTCTAATAAAGTCGAGAATTTCCGAGCGAGTTAATCTTGTATAGTCCATATTCTCCATTGCAACACGCTGACACCAATGATATATCTTAGTTATCCCGTTCTGACACCAGTGTTATATCTTAGGATATCCGTAAAAGCGTATGGTTTGCAAGAAGAATAATGGACAAGATTAATTTGATAAAAATCGTTTATTGAAATAACGAGTGTGAAAATTGTTGTTGTCGCCGTAGATAACGGTAGTAGTTCTCTGGAGTGGCCGAGGGGTCGGTGAGGTGTGGGTATCGTATGATACGTCGGAATCTCTCTTGGCCTGGTGCAAGGCGTGAGGTAGAAGTTGAGTTGATACGGTCACTTGGTGTAGGGACCAAGTCAGGAATATCTCAGTGGAATAGTGATGGTCAGGGAAGTAGTAGTGGCCGAGGGAGTTGAGTTCGTCCGGTAGGATACCGTTGTAAGTGGATACGGTCACTTGGTGCGGGAATAAAGTCAGGAATATCTCAGCGAGTTGTAGCGGGTAGCGCTGTAGTGGTCAGGGGGGTAAGGATGTCGCCTGGCTACGGTGAGGTGTTGAAGTAAGGCTGAGTGTCCGGGTGGGCGAGGGCGTGCGTGGTGGTGGGTGCGTAGCAGTTCCTTGATCCTCTCGTCTGGTGATATTCTCGGTTCCAGGCCGTCCGTCCAACTGCCGATTCTCAAAATACCCGAGCTTATATGCTGGTAGATGGGCTCCAGAATGCTTTTGGGGTTTTTAGCGGGAGAGTTTTTTATTGGCTGAAAATCCGGATTCCTTACAATATTATTTTTTGTTTATTTTGGAATTCCTCTCAAGCGTAACTCAATCCGAGCCTATGCGCAGAACTGCGTCGAATTGGTCACTTCGTGAGAGGGTACCATTGAGTTCACTTCCGTTTGTTGCCTCCGACTTGAGTTTTGATGTTTTATGCTGGCGAGGTGTATTTTGTGAGTAAGCATTGTGAATCATAAGAGATATCTTCTCTCTGATATAACAATAACAAATAAATTTATTCAGAGAATAAATTTGCAAGTAATCAACAACTATGTAAATGTTTGTAAGGAATGTGTAGTTGATATGTGTAATGTAAATGTAAAAAGTTCGTATGTTTAGTTTGGAAAATTTCTTGGTGTCGTTATTTTTGTGTTCGATTTTTGTTTTTTTTGCTTTTCGTTTTTGCTATTTTTTTTTTTTCGTTTTGTTTTGAAATTTTTTTGTTTTTGTTTTTTGTTTTTTTGCTATTTTTTTCTTTTTGTTTTTTTGCTACTTTTTCTTTTTTCTTTTATCGAGATCTTTTATCTGTGGTTCTTTTGGTGGTTTATCATTTTGGACATTATTTGGTTCATGTTAGTCTCAATAGGGTCTGTGTGATTGATTGTATGCATTTTCTTAATATGTATATTTCTCCATCTACACAACTGTATCAAATTAAACGTCGCGGGTCACCAATTTGTAGAGGATTATGAGAACGTGTTCAGTAATATTAGGAATGACGAATATTATATATGACACAGTTAGGCAGAAAACACGGAGAAATAATAAAACAAATGCATACAATTATAACATAATGATATATCTTAGTTATCCCGTTCTGACACCAGTGTTATATCTTAGGATATCCGTAAAAGCGTATGGTTTGCAAAGAAGAATAATGGACAAGATTAATTTGATAAAAATCGTTTATTGAAATAACGAGTGTGAAAATTGTTGTTGTCGCCGTAGATAACGGTAGTAGTTCTCTGGAGTGGCCGAGGGGTCGGTGAGGTGTGGGTATCGTATGATACGTCGGAATCTCTCTTGGCCTGGTGCAAGGCGTGAGGTAGAAGTTGAGTTGATACGGTCACTTGGTGTAGGGACCAAGTCAGGAATATCTCAGTGGAATAGTGATGGTCAGGGAATGTAGTAGTGGCCGAGGGAGTTGAGTTCGTGCCGGTAGGATACCGTTGTAAGTGGATACGGTCACTTGGTGCGGGAATAAAGTCAGGAATATCTCAGCGAGTTGTAGCGGGTAGCGCTGTAGTGGTCAGGGGGTAAGGATGTCGCCTGGCTACGGTGAGGTGTTGAAGTAAGGCTGAGTGTCCGGGTGGGCGAGGGCGTGCGTGGTGGTGGGTGCGTAGCAGTTCCTTGATCCTCTCGTCTGGTGATATTCTCGGTTCCAGGCCGTCCGTCCAACTGCCGATTCTCAAAATACCCGAGCTTATATGCTGGTAGATGGGCTCCAGAATGCTTTTGGGGTTTTAGCGGGAAGATTTTTTATTGGTTGAAAATCCGGATTCCTTACAATATTATTTTTTGTTTATTTTGGAATTCCTCTCAAGCGTAACTCAATCCGAGCCTATGCGCAGAACTGCGTCGAATTGGTCACTTCGTGAGAGGGTACCATTGAGTTCACTTCCGTTTGTTGCCTCCGACTTGAGTTTTGATGTTTTATGCTAGCGAGGTGTATTTTGTGAGTAAGCATTGTGAATCATAAGAGATATCTTCTCTCTGATATAACAAAGCTCCCCAAGATATCAATTTGATTCACAATGTGTATGTATGGTTATGTAGGTGGTGTGTTGACAGATGAATAAATTAGAATTCTTTTAAGACGTGTATGAAATAGGCCTAATATTAGTATTATCGATATAGGTTTTAGTTTGTTTTTATGTTGTTGATGTGGGTTGTGAGTTGACTTATTTGCCCCATAACGAGGTGGAGGCGGGAGATAATGTGCATTCATGTGAGTGTCACATGATGAAAATGGTGAGAATGTTGGTCTTAGTACAAATTTTTTTGTTTCGCTTCCATTTTTAGGTCAGTCCCTTCGTTGGTTAGGGTGGCGTGCGTTGAATGGTGATTTTGCTTTGGGAGATAGTTTATCGACATCATTGGGTTGATATTCGTGGTTTTCTCTTCACGTGGTTTTGGGAGATTGAAGTTGGAGCTAAGATGTGGGGATAATTTTCGTCTTTCTCTGTGGTGGAGAGATATTTGCTGGTTTACCCCACCGATAGCTTTGGTCGTGTGGTCTCTTTCGCCTGGTGTGGTAGAAAAGTATCGCTTGAAGCTAATTATGATGGCTAACGTGTAGCGCAGAGCGACGAAGACGAAGGCTATTTTATATGGTACATCTACTTTTGGAAGGAGTTTTTCGTTCGCTAACACTAGAGTGGATGTACCTGGATTTGGAAAAAATGGTGTGAGTTTTTCCTGAAGGGGTATTGTCTGGATGGCGATTATGGAGTTGGGGTAAGGCATGGGGAATACAGTCCTGATGCTTATGGATGGTTTGTCATCATCCGTCCGAGCTAGTAGTGGTTGAGAATATGGGCAGTCGCGTCCGTGTGAGCGAGTGGGGTCCAAGTAATTCTTGCTTATAGCGGGTTCTTTAGCGTGCTCGCATTCCTGTGGTGTGGTGGTGGCAATCGTTTGTACGGGATATCCCGTTCTGGTATTTTCGTCAGTAGTAGTAGTAGGGGTCATTATTTTGGTTGTACTGCTGTCGTCAGTCTCGTTGCCATGGGTCGCTATGGTATTTACGTCAGTTTCAATCACTGTGCTGGTTGTGGAATCTTTTGCAGTGTGTGCAGTGTTGTGTGAGGCTGTGTTGTCAATCTTGTTGCCATGGGTCGCTATGAGGTATGCCTTTAGTTGTTCAAAGGTGGATGTGTCCTGCTTGGACTCTATCATCTGTTCAAATATGCTGTAGTCGAGTAAATCCTTGGCAGCCTTGACGAATTCGTTCTCAAGGTCAGGATACACGGCAATCTCGGGCGTGACGTGGGTCGTATAGGTCACGTTCAGGCTTGTGATAAATTGATTCACATCATCTCCCGGACTGAATTCGTTTTTCAGTCTCATAACGTCAAGTATGGATTTGTGACGCCTTAATCTATCTTGGATGTCGACTATCTGGGCTATTGGTGGTATTGTCGGCTTGGCATGATCCAGGGCTTCCATCATCCTGTGTAAGTCGGCTTTCAAAAATTGTATATTTTCTGGTTTTGGGGGTGTGGGGCGAGTTCTTAATTCTTGGAGGAACTTCATCTGGTCTCTAATAAAGTCGAGAATTTCCGAGCGAGTTAATCTTGTATAGTCCATATTCTCCATTGCAACACGCTGACACCAATGATATATCTTAGTTATCCCGTTCTGACACCAGTGTTATATCTTAGATATCCGTAAAAGCGTATGGTTTGCAAAGAAGAATAATGGACAAGATTAATTTGATAAAAATCGTTTATTGAAATAACGAGTGTGAAAATTGTTGTTGTCGCCGTAGATAACGGTAGTAGTTCTCTGGAGTGGCCGAGGGGTCGGTGAGGTGTGGGTATCGTATGATACGTCGGAATCTCTCTTGGCCTGGTGCAAGGCGTGAGGTAGAAGTTGAGTTGATACGGTCACTTGGTGTAGGGACCAAGTCAGGAATATCTCAGTGGAATAGTGATGGTCAGGGAATGTAGTAGTGGCCGAGGGAGTTGAGTTCGTGCCGGTAGGATACCGTTGTAAGTGGATACGGTCACTTGGTGCGGGAATAAAGTCAGGAATATCTCAGCGAGTTGTAGCGGGTAGCGCTGTAGTGGTCAGGGGGTAAGGATGTCGCCTGGCTACGGTGAGGTGTTGAAGTAAGGCTGAGTGTCCGGGTGGGCGAGGGCGTGCGTGGTGGTGGGTGCGTAGCAGTTCCTTGATCCTCTCGTCTGGTGATATTCTCGGTTCCAGGCCGTCCGTCCAACTGCCGATTCTCAAAATACCCGAGCTTATATGCTGGTAGATGGGCTCCAGAATGCTTTTGGGGTTTTTAGCGGGAGATTTTTTATTGGTTGAAAATCCGGATTCCTTACAATATTATTTTTTGTTTATTTTGGAATTCCTCTCAAGCGTAACTCAATCCGAGCCTATGCGCAGAACTGCGTCGAATTGGTCACTTCGTGAGAGGGTACCATTGAGTTCACTTCCGTTTGTTGCCTCCGACTTGAGTTTTGATGTTTTATGCTAGCGAGGTGTATTTTGTGAGTAAGCATTGTGAATCATAAGAGATATCTTCTCTCTGATATAACAATAACAAATAAATTTATTCAGAGAATAAATTTGCAAGTAATCAACAACTATGTAAATGTTTGTAAGGAATGTGTAGTTGATATGTGTAATGTAAAATGTAAAAAGTCGTATGTTTAGTTTGGAAAGTTCGTTTTGATATGGACAGAAATTAGAAATAAGTTGCGTATTTGACCTGTTGAAACGGATTCTTGATGTAGGTAGAACGAAGTGGTAAGAATACTGGTAGTAGTAGTAATTGTGTTGAGGGAGTGAAATCGTTTTGTTCGAACACCTGCTTCTTGGCCAAGAGAGAGGAGATCTATGTGTTTGTTTATCTTTTGGTTGTGTCCGGTTTGAGTGTGAGGTGAAGTCAGTGTCGTCTGCTAGCGGAATGAATCCTGTCCTCTCTGATAGCGAAATGGGTTCTGTATATCTGTTGGTTTCTTCTTCGTTATTTATAATTAGGAGATAGGATCGGAAAGTAATTAATTTTTTGCACAAACGCGCGGACGTAGTAGTGAACAATGCTAACCCAGCCAATCGATTCTGATTTTAAGTGTAAACAATTGGTTTAATCACTTTTCCTTAAATCTTGGACAAGGATTTTTGTTCGTGTGTTTGATTTAATTACTTTTCCATAAGTTTGGAAAAAGGATGGTGTTATATGTTTATTTTAATTTCTTTTCCTTAAATTTGGGAAGAGAAATGTATATGTGTATCTATTTAAAAAAATAGAATTGTATTCTATAATATCATGAGACAAATTAGCCGTGTGAGAATCTAAATGCAAATCTGTTGTTTATAAGAGGCAATAAAATGATTTTTCAAAAGTGTTTTAAGGACAAAATAATTAACTGAAACAAGCTTCATCTTTTCTTTATCAAAAAATAACGACTGAACAGTATTCCAAGAATTAATTGCATTAAAACGATTAGAAAAAAAAAGTTATCTTTTTCTCAGTATCCGTTTCAATTTGGAATTTTTAACACAATACAGAAATAAACAAGTTAAAAAAGTATTCTTTTATATTTTGAAAATAGAAACTGAAATGAACCACAATTGCTAAAAAAGAAGAAAAAAAAAGTACACGAGACTCATAGAAAACGGGAAATTATTGGCGAACGAAGTGTAAATTTAGTTTCAGTGATAGGACTCAAATACTCACGATCGTAAAAAAAAATGTTCAGAATGCCTATTTTTTCATCTTTTTCTTCATCTTTTCTTTATCAAAAAATAACGACTGAACAGTATTCCAAGAATTAATTGCATTAAAACGAATCGAATTATGCCCAAAACTAACAGTGTTGATGATAGGGAAATTAAGCGAACCAGATTAAGCAAATAATCTGTGCTATAAGAAAAAAACAGAGTACTAAACATTTTAGCATATAGTAATGCAGATTGGGCGTCTGATCCAAATGATCTACGTAGTACAGCTCGCCTATCTCATGGAAATCGAATAAGCAACCTTCAGTTAGTTGCGTTATCCACCTGCGAAGCCGAGTATATGGCTTTAGCAAAAACAACGCAAGAAGGCTTATATCTGCTCCAACTATTGAATGGAATGGACTCTCAACAAAGATATGAACCAATAAAAATATTTGGAGACTGTTGGATTTATTTTCGATATAAGGCGTGTGGTAGATACCTACTCCTAAATATAGACCCGTTGACTACCACGTGACCACCGAAGGCATTCCTATTGTCCAATCACTGGCACTGCTGCTGCTGCTTCTGCTGTATTAATAGAGGCCCCATTCTAAACTTATGTCATTGACACTTGGATTCTCTTGGACGTCGGACTTACAAAGAATACTATAACACCGTATTCTTAATTGGCTTGCTTACTTACTTACTTACTACATCTGGAACTAAGGATGCCGACCAGATACTTAACAGAGACAACCAAGGTGTGATCGCACTATCTAAAGACCCCGTGAATCGACAAAGGTGTAAACACATAGATATCAAATATCATTTCATCAGAGACGCATTACACTGTTCCGCGTGTCGATAAGGATGTCGACCCCACAGACGTGAAACGACTGGAGACAATGAAAGAGACAAGGGCAAAGGAATTGGATGGCAAAAGTAACCCGGTGGTCAATTTATTTGCGAGAATTGACAGAAATGTAAATCGGCTAGTTGAGGATTCGATGTTCGAGGTTGGTCACTCAACGTTCGGTCAGTCTTTCGTCGATCTGGGTGGATAGGTCGTCTGGTATCGGATAGGTAGCTGGAATCAGGAATCGGGATAGCAGCTCGTTTACAGGCGAGGTTTGACGTCATGGTCGGTCGGTAACGGTCTCGGCTTGCGGTTGGATCGGCTGCGAGCCCTGGTCGTAGTCCCGTTGAGGACTGTTCGGGTACGAGCGTAAACGTAACAGCGACGGACCGTTCGCTTAGCACGTGATTTGCTAGGGTCTGATTGACCTCGGTTATGCAGGGTTTCAGACCGGCTGGCACGTGTGCGCAAATGCCTCGAGTAGCTAGGTGTTTGCTCGGCGGAAGATCGAGTCGGATCTACCAAGCTAGTACTTAGCGTACTGTCGGCGAGGGACGCCTATCCGGTCGCTTGCTGGAATTGGAACAAGGTTCGGGTCATCACAGCAAAGGAGGAGGCAAGGCAGTCTAGCGGCACAGAGGCAGGGAAGTGTAGCGGCAGAGAGGCAGGCGGTCAATGATTAGGCACGGCCATTCGCTTGGAACAGGAATCAGATTCGTCAACTGTTGCCGGCTGTCTTGGGAATGTGGCTGTCGTCGCAAAACGACTTTCTTATATCTATGAAATGTACCGGAAGCATCAATGACGTCAGGCAAAGAGTTCGTTAGCGATGATGAAATGATGGGGAAGGTAGGTTTTGTCTACGTGCGTCGGCACACGTACGTTCGTGCAAAGGGGTGGAGCTTAAACAGCGAAACTAGATTAATCTGGTCAGACGGAGGAAGGGTTTGCATACGTGCTTTAATGCATACGGACGCTCTGAAAAAGGGGTCAAGGCTTTTGGCCCCGACAACACAAGAAGAAAATAGAAATCCACTACTGTCCAACAACAGATATGGTTGCTGATATAATGACTAAACCCATGACCAAATTAAAATTAGGCAGATTCAAAAGACTTTTATTTGGACTCTAAAATCCTTTTTTTGTATTGTGCTCTCATATTTATGGGAATAAACAAAATTATCAATATGTGAGCATGGGGGGGATTGTACATCAGGTCCGATAACCCAAACAGTTATCTACATTGAGTAGCTCTTCTTTTTGTGAAATAAAATACTTTTCTATTCTCCTTTCCAAGACAACGGACGTTTTGTTTGTTCCTTCGTCTACTCTCACCCAACATTTCTTTATTCCACGACATGGCTACTCAACAATCTTTAAAAATGCATTCCTAAACTTTATAAAAGATTTAACAATAAACAAAACCAAGAGTTAGTGTATTATAATATTCGTTTATTTTACGAAATGTTCTTGTTTTTTGTTTATATTTAAGATATTATTTTTAAAAATGTATTCTCTTTATAAAAGATTTAACAATAAACAAAACCAAAAATTAGTGTATTATAATATTCGTTTATTTTAAGAAATGTTGTTGTTTTTTGTTTACATTTAAGATATTATTTTTAAATATGCATTCCTAAACTTTATAAAAGATTTAACGATAAACAAAACCAAGAATTAGTGTATTATAATAGTTTAAAAGAAAAAGAGAAAAAAGTACTCATAAAAGATATTTCTTAAAAAAATAATAAAAAAGAATTATTTATTTTTTCTATCAATACTAATACATAATTTAAGATAATCTTTTATTTACTTATTTACTATAAAAAAAATATTTTAAATTAGAGAACAAAAGGGGATAAAAAAAGAAAAAAAAAGAAAAAGAAGAGAAATAACACAAAAAAAAGAAAGAGAGGGAGAAAGAATAAGAAAGGAAAGGTGAAAGCGAAACAAAAGCTAAGTATGTAAAAAATTTTCTATTAACGGTTTTTATTTATTTGTTCATTTTTGTTTTCAAAAAAATTTTGACATCTCCACACGGTCGCAACATATTGCAACATCTTACCGGATGTCAGCCTTGTTCTCAACAAACTTTAAAAAAAAGAAAAAAAAAAGAGAGAAATAAGAAATTACAGTTATTCGCCCATTCATAAAGGAGGAGAAGAAGAAAGAGAGGGAAAAAAGGAGAGGAAAAGGAAATAAGAAGAGAAATTATAACCACACAAATAAAAAAACATAAGCACGTCATTTCTGAAAATACACTCTGATGATGAAGCTCTTGCTTTGAAATCGATTAGACATATAAAACATCATTTTGTCTTTATTTTTTACGCATTGTATTGCCTTCGAATTTTATTATTTTATATTATAATATTCGTTTATCTTAAATTTGTCAACTTCAAATTACCAGCCGTAGTGCCATTTTTAATCACTGCTCTGAATATAGGCAGCAGCCAGCGAATTTTTTTAACATTAGCAGCAGCAGCTATGCCATGATTATCGCAAATCGTTTGATTATTGTTGAATTAATTTATTATATCCCTTAACCAGTAAAAATCAATAGTCAAATTTGGTGTGTTTCTTAGTTATATGGTTTTCAAGGTGTATGTAAGATTTCGAATCTGAATAACAACTCGTTTTTGTGTCATAAGTTGACACGTACATACTAAACTTTCTATATATATATATATATATATATATATATATATATATATGTGTGTGTGTGTTTCATCATTTACTCGAAGCATTGTGTTTATATTGGTTTGGTGGTTGGTTTGAAGGCTATCACAATGCAAGTGTAAAGAAAAATAAGGTAACTATGGTGTTGTTTGTTAACCTTTGATTTATTCTTAATATTTTGAGACGAAGTTCTCTTTGTCAGAAGATTTCTGAAAGTCTGTTGCTAGTAATCTAGCTATGTGAAATGCAAGTAGCCTCGTCCAGGATTTGAACTCGGGTAGCTAAGTCCATTTCCTACGGTGATAACCATTACACGATGAGTGCCTCTTTTTAAAGGGACGTGTTGAAACAAAAATTATGAGAAACAAATTGAGCATTTTAAAAAAATCATTCTGCACTATGAACAGCCTTTTCCCGAACAAATACAAATATAAAGCAGTGTGTGGGGGGGTGTCACTATAAAATATCTACATATATAAATGCTGATAAAACGTGAGAAGCACAGCATGGTAAATATTTGAAATTTGTACGAATTCAATAAAAAAAATTATTTAAAACATTGGGTGGGGGTGTAAAATATCTAAATTGATTTGCTGATAACCCCCCATCCCCAGTAATGTTGATTATGGCTAAGCAAAAACAGGAGGCCAGTCAATTTCGTTGTACAGGATGTCCATAAAGTCAGTATGCTTTAAATAATTCATAACTTTAAAGTGTATATGGATTTTGTGGACACCCTGTGTAGTTAATTAATTGATGTAGGCATCATCTATAATGAACCCAAGATACTTGATTAACCCTGCATCATAAAAAAGTAAGAATAAAACTGTCTAAATGTGTCGATATTAGATTAATATCGATTGAATTATGAAATTGCCGTGAACAAGTGCTGTCCTGGAAAATGTTTAAAGTTTCCTGGAAATGTCCTCGAAACGTCCTGGAAAATGATTTCCTAAAACGAGTGGGATCCTTGTGAAATAATCCGACAAAGAAGTTATATATAATAGCAAATACAGACTTTATTTGTCTGAGCACATGTAGAAGACATACATACATGACAATGTACAGTATAGATATAGAAACAGATACATAAAGATACACAGATAAAAAGCAACGTTGATAAAAGGGGCAGATAGGAATAAGTCATAAAGAAGTGATACAGATGTTTATGAAGGAATGTCACTTACTACTGGTTGGTTGGGGGTCAAAGCCCCCTCACTAAATAGATATAGACACCACGTCTATGCCATGTGTAGTGGTTGCTGGACTGAGGGAAAGAGAAAATTTCCTGGGCTGTCGTTGAAATACCCTAGCCACCTATAGGAGAAAACCTGGCGACAAGGGTAGATAACCCTTTTGGACTGTTATGACCTGTTTAAAGGTGAATAAATAATAACTCAACATGGAGATAAAATGTAAAGTACAGATGTATTCAGCAATATGTATCAACGTACAATGAAAGGTTTCCTTGTTACAGCGTACACAAAGAACATGTATCTGCTACTTCTCGTTTGAGTAGCTTTGCTCTGTTAATATATACCCTTTGGGTAAGTCTATGATCGTGTCATAGGTGAATCACCTACAACAGGACTCGTCTCAACAATTCCAGCTTTTGTTTATTTTTAAATAAACGAAATTAATCCAACCAGGCCCTGACACTAACTTTTTTCATTACTGTCTCGAACAAAAATTATCAACCGTCCCGAAATGGGGTTTGGACCGTTCCAAATGGGGTTTGGACCGTCCCAAAATCAAAATATTTTTGTTTAATTCATTAGCATCATCTATACTTGTCAGTCATCAGTAGCATAATTATTAAGAAATCTGAGGTAGGGATTATCGTCCTGGTCTACGAGCCTCTCTATCGAACCAACCAATCACGAGCCAGCATACTTTGGCGGCAAAGCCGAAGAGGCAAATTTTTCACTCTTTCTGATTCAGCCCTCAACGGAGACAGACCTAAAAATAAAAAAAAGGGTCACTCTCCCTCTTTCTGAACAACCAGCACCGGAGTCAGACGTCAAAATAGAATGTCTATCATATCCAGCGAATTATCAGATGGCTGTATCTAAGGGGCTTCGATAACTAACCCTACCTCAGGATTTCAGTTAAGTGGACAAATTGTAAACATTTGTGCAGATAAACCAAAATGTCTGTAATTATTGTTTTATGTCTGTAATACATGTCTTTTATTTGAATTCTAGTTGTTTGGTTATTCTTTAACTCTTAACCTGTCTGCCATAGTCATGGTTATCTTCATATTTTGCAAACCTTGAGTACATTCACACATACATGTCTTCTTTTATTTTACTAGCAAATATATGCACCCTCCGGGTGCAAGTATTTAAGTTTTAATGTAATAAAATATCATATCAAATTAGAAAGGCTAATGAAACTAAATAAGAATACAGATAAAAATATTTGAAACAGAGGGGGGTATAATCGAAAAATAGAACAACTGAAACTTACTCTTCCATCACTCTCGTCTTTCATTGTTATTTTTTTCTAATTTAAGTATTTAGTTAAAAGAGGAAGTAAAGAATAAAATGACAATTATTTTTCTTGTTAATGGATTTCATTTAAGATTTATTGAAGAGATTTTTGCTTATATTTATTAAAATAAAACCAAACAGTTAGAATATAAGAAATACTATCTTAAACAATTCAGTGACCTCCCTTTGACCAGGGCAACAGAGCCAGGGGCCTTAGCCATAAACTGAGGAGAAACCTCATGCGATTGGCTAAGGGCCTTTGTCAGCAACAAATCAGAGCCTTTATTACTAGGCCTAGATTTCCCGCTAATTTCGAAGGACGACACTAGGAATCTTCCTCTTTCCCCAGCACCAGAGGTCGAGATAAGACATGCTTTTGAAGCCTACCCGTCACTGACATCGAGAACGACCTGTTTGAAACCTGCCCAAGGGTGGAGCCGTAGATTTTCGTAAAAATCACACTTCTAAACAAGAGACAGATAAGTTTCGCAAAGACATTAATTTTGCAAATCATTACACACCATATACAGTGCATTTTGTGAATCTTGCATAGACTTTATAAATCTTACATATACTTGTATATCACCTCACGTATTGTATTTTGTATGTTACATGTTCTTGTTGTTTGATAAACGCATTGTTTTGTTGTAAAGCCTTGAGTTGTGTTTATTACCTGTTATTTTATCCTTGTCTTTATCTTGCCACTATAATTGCCAACAAGAAATCAATAATACTAAGCACATATTTATTAAATTCGATTTTTTTATATCAATATACAAATTAGCCTTCCCCTTCACACTGTAAACCGCTATTTTGTTGTATATATAAATACAATTGTATGTTGTTAGTATGTAGATATGGTTAACAGTATTAATAATGTAAAACAATTTTATTTATAATAGAGTTTAAAATAAGAATAAAATCCTTGAAATGTGATGTCAATAACTAAGAGAATTGTAACTTGAGTAGTGATATAGTTTCGGTTACAGATAGAAAAGCACACAATCTCCATTATAATAAGATATTTTGACACTTTTTGGACAAGTCTAATATACACTAAATATAAGACTTTGGAGTTGAAAAAGAAAAAAAAATTGAGCGAAAACTAGAAAGAATAATAGAAACGGCACCACCGCTGAGTAATCCTGTCAAATAACTTCGTAAAAAAAAGAAGCAAAAACAACATTCTCGTCAAGTGGGGGCTGTTGTATAGCAAAAGTCGAAATCTCCCGATTCACTATTAGAATATACATACACTCGCCAACGGGACGGACAAAGTCGGAAGTGTCCTCTATCGTTACCTAAAACGGAATGACCATTTTAACATATATCTGCGCATGGGCTCCGATCGGAGTTCCGCTTTGATAGTCAATTCCTGACATTAAATAAAAAAAAAAATTGGTAATAAAATTCGCATTATCATCCAATGAAAGCGATTCCCGGGTGAAATGAAAATATCTTCATTTGATCCAACTTCGGCTACCAATCTCTATAAAAACGAACAGCTTTGAAAGGCACCGGCAGTCAGAGCTTCAGACACATCACGAACGCAGTCCGACGAGCGCTAGCAAAACGAAGGACACATCAAAGGGCGGCGGATCACACCCCCAACTTACCCAAACCTGACCTCACCAGGCAGTCAAATCAACAAGTCAACACGCGAACATTTCTACATCATTCGTTGATACAAAAAACGCTACTACCAATACACAATATTCTGCCTAGAACAAGACACAAAACCACAAGCGAACATCTCTATATCATTCGACGATACAAAAAATATACTAGCTATCATAACACGATTCGACCAGCGATCGACTTCAGAATAACCGAAACTACAAGATTCTGCCTACAACAGCTAACGACTCTAAAACGCAAGACTCGACTCACCTACCAACACCCATCACTACTCACTGGCTTTTATTCAAGACATAGCGCCTACCACCACATACACAATATTCTTCCTACATCACCACCCCACTACCACAGTCAAGCTGGACATTTTACGAACTTAATATCCACCCATAACTATAACCAAAATTATCCTGTAATTCTCATTTCTATCCTTTCACCGTTCTCATGTTGTTTTTCTTAATACAATTTTAAAACTTAAAATCTGTGTTTTGTTCATTTCCTCATCACCATACGCTTGCATGCTAATACGGTTTATAACAGGGCGAACTTGAAGAGAGGAAAAAATTTCAGACCCACAGAGAAAAAAAAAACATTCGTAGCCAGTTCTAAAAATTTGGAAAAGAAAAAAACAAACATTTCCTAACTTGTTGAATGAAATACAAATTCAAAAAATAATTATTACACAAAAGAACACCATTCGTAGCAAGTTGTGACAATTCGGAAAAGAAAAAAAAAAAAAACATTTCCTCACTTGTTGAATGAAATACAAATTCAAAAAAAAATTCTTACACAAAGGAACCCCTCATTTTAACAAGTACAGAAAACTGGGAAAAATTCGTCACTTGTTAAATGAATTACAATTTTTTTTAATTCTTAAAAGTAACGAAGCCTAAAAATTTTCAGACCCACGAGGAAAACAAAAAACAAAAAATCTTTTTCTACAGTTGTCAATTTCAAAGGGAAAAAGGGGTCACCGCGTGCGTTCCTCCACTTACAAGAAGCACTAAAAGTCAACTTTCCTCACCCCCTTGCAACCATTTGACCACGGCTACTACAATTGTACCCGACAGCCAAAAAATTAATAAATAAACGGACGAATTCTAATGAAGATGGCTCACTTCACAAAATTAACAGAGGTCGCTTCTCTGATAGAAACTAGAACCTCGTTAAAGCAAGTCATTGCTTTTAACATGGACATGTTAGAACAGACTCGGTGTATGAAGAAACGAGCTTTTGAAGAGGAAGAAAACCTCATAAAACGAAAACAAAAAGAAAGAAATTTCTTGAATGACAGAATCAAGAATATTTGCACCAGGGCAGAGCTAGGTTTGGCGGAATGTGGATTCCTAACCGAACTACAAAATGAGTTCAATTTCAGGATGGACATTTACGACAAACTCGCTGACCTTATAAACTCAACAGATTTTGAGGGCTGTCATTCAAGACATTTACCGTTTGTTTCTGCACCCAAACCTACCTACCCAGAAAAATTTCCAGAGAGAGAATCAGAACAAGTCAAAGGAAATTCAGAGAAAGCTGCAACAGACCCGGAAAAAATTCCAGACAGAGAATTAGAAGTCGAAGGAAATTCAAAGAATGTGGTAGCTGTGGACACAGAAATGTTTCCAGACAGAGTACAAGTCGAAGGAAATTCTGAGATAGTCGCAGTAGACCCAACTGCTATCTCCGTTGAGGAAGAATGCAAGAACGGGTATTTGGTGAAACTTCCTTGGAGTGAAGACTATATCATGTCTGTTCCCACCAATTACTATGTAGCTCCAAAATTGTTTGATAGAACGAAGCTATCCAAAAAGAAACCAAATAAGGAGACACTACTTAAAGTAAAAAGGAAAAAGAAAGAGCAAAGCAACGAGCTAAAAACGAGAAAAAATTTAATTATAATTCTCTACCAAAAAAATTGGATAAGAGACCAAATTGGAAAATTTTTTGGATTTTTAGTCTATAGCAAAAAGCTACATCCCTTAAATGCAGGACCAAATAATAAACGGCAACATCCAGCATGGATAAAATAATTAGTCCTGGTGCATGACTTTAAACTGCATCCATTTACTGACCACAATATAGAGTCTAACTCACACAAACAAAATTCGTGTCAGAGATAACAAAATCTCAAAAATTTAAACTGATACATTCAGGATCATTATTTTAAAAAATAATTAGGCCTGGCCAATACAACAAAATCTCAAAAATTTAAACGGATACATACAGGATCATTATTTTTAAAATAATTAGTCCTGGACAATAGATTCACACAAAACAAAATTTGTGTCGAGATAGCAAAATCTCAAAAATTTAAACGGATACATTCAGGATCATTATTTAAAAAAATAATTAGTCCTGGACAATACAGCAAAATCTCAAAAGATTACACAACCATTTATGGACCACAATATGGGTCCACTTTTACATTCATACAAAAAAATTGTATCTGAGATAACAAAATCCCAAAGAATACACCATGTTCTACATATACCTACCCCAAAATAAATGGGAAACGATTATACAAAAAATGAAACCAATCATTAGAATGGCTACAATAATGCCCGAAATATCAAAGTCTCGTGCTCGAAGATATTTCTTTTAAAACAAAATTACACATGCATACAAAACTACGAAACATACATAAAAAGGGGTCCAACACCTTCCTTAATGAAAATATACAATAATTTCATCATTGCATGTTTCTCCTTCCGTCGGGAGAATATTAAGAAATATCAGGTAGGGGTTGTCTACGAGCCTCTCTATCGAACCAACCAATCACGAGCCAGCATACTTTGGCGGCAAAGCCAAAGAGGCAAATTTTTCACTCTTTCTGATTCAGCCCTCAACGGAGACAGACCTAAAAAAAAAGGGTCGCTCTCCCTCTTTCTGAACAACCAGCACCGGAGTCAGACGTCAAAATAGAACGTCTATAATATCCAGCGAATTATCAGATGGCCGTAGCTAAGGGGCTTCGATAACTAACCCTACCCCAGTTAAGTGGACAAATTTTAAACATTTGTGCAGATAAACCAAAAAGTCTGTAATTATTGTTATATGCCCGTAATATATATGTCTTTTAGTTGTTTGGTTATTCTTTAACTCTTAACCTGTCTGCTATAGTCGTGGTTATCTTCATATTTTGCAAACCTTGAGTACATTCACACATATGTGTCTTCTTTTATTTTATATAATAACATGTAATAAAACATCAAGAAGTGCCGAAGCAGTGACAATTCTGGATATTTGGACAAAAAATCCATTTCCTAGTGTGTTTTGAGCTTTTAAAAAATACTTTTTTTTTTACTTTAAGCTACCCTGAGTAGGCTTGGCAGTATATAATTCGGTCTTTTTAAACTATCTTCCTCCACCATTATTCATTACATGGCTTTGAGAATAGACCTGTGGTGCTGTAGCCTCATTTTGAGGTCAGCATTCGGGCAATCACTGGACGGCCATTATTGGAATGTAGTATTAACTTTTAGGAAAAAATTTTTACCGTCCCTGGCAAACTGTCCCGGATGACTTATTGATCACCCCAGATGTAATTTTTATCGTCCCCGGGACGCCATTTTGCTACCATACGCTTTTTTTGTGATATTACAATAGGGATGTGCAAAATACGGACTTTGGAAATGTGCGCATAATTGTTAAAAATATTTTAAAACGTCAATAAAAATGGAAAATTAACTTTTTAATGTTTTATTTTACGTTTAATATAAAGAACAATTTCAAGTTTATGTGTTATAAAAAAAGAAAAAAACAAATTTCTCTTAAATAAAACCTAAATTTTTGCATTTAAAAGTAAATTCCCGTAAAATCCGCCCTTTCTTAATCTTTGTTGACAAAATTATCGCATCTTGACGTGTGCACTATTTCTTAGTATGGAGGATTATATGTGTATGTTTTCAAACAAATAAAATAATGAATTTCTTGAAACACTGTTTGTTTGAGTTCTACAAAGTATAATGATACTAGCGTCACGGATTTGAACCTACTATCGCTGAAGCAAAAAATAACAACAAAAAATGACAACAATTTGTAATTCAAACATTATTTTCAATTAAAAAAAATAATAAAAACCGAAATATGTTATGTCATTATTTTTAGCTAGATATTTTTTATACAATATTTTCTTTGATCAATTAATACGATTTTGATATCCGCTAAAGAAAAGTATTTATTTTACATTTTATAAAATTTAAAAAGTCCCTGAAAGAAAAAATAAACAAGTAGACAATATAAAATTCAATATAAAATTCTTTAGAAAATAACCTAACAATTTAGAAGAAAAAAAGATAAAAAAAGATACATATTTTTTCTTATTTACGAGATTTAAGTTTCAATGTTAAAGATGCCCTATTACCAAAACCGAATTAGTAGCGAGTTAGTTTTTTTTTTTTTTTTTACATATGTTCTGTCATTAAATTATCTTTCCAAAAATGTAAAAATCATTTATATAAAAAAAAAAAAAAAAAAAAAAAAAATTACGAAGATCTTTGTACGGGGGATCAATGTGCGAAACAAAAACTAACGAAAAAAAATTATTAGCCATTTCAATTTAGTAAGCATTTATTCAAAATAAAAGTTCGTCTTTTATTACTTCATATACCGAAAGTTTTATCAAAATCGGATAGTTAGTTTATTTTATATGATTTTTAGAAGAATTTCCTCTGATCACCCTTTTTTAGAGCCAGCGATAATACTTTTATTCATACATTTTACAAGCCACTTATTTTAGATAACGCAGCGTATTTTAAAAATAGAATTCGGGAAAAAACCCGTTTGTTGACATTACGTGACAAAGTATGAAGTCCATTGAATTTAGTCAAATAGCCACACCCGTTTTATTATTGATAAAAACTTTCAAGGGAGTGGTAGTTGTTACGCCGAGAAAGCCAACAGTATATCATATCATATTCATCTTTTTCGACAAACTCGGAACAGTTTTTAGTGTTAAAAAGATGGGGAAATTAAAAGACTTTAATATTGAGATTTTCGATAAGACTTCACTGATATATTACGGAGGCCAGAGTGTAACAGGTCGAGTTACATTTACACTGTCAGAAGCTAAGAAATGTAGAGGTAAGTGTGCGAGTTTGAGTACCGATGCGTGGTTGAAATTGAATATCTGATATTCACCTCTACACATATGATGGACTTTGATATTCAATATCAAAGTCCATCGTGTGTGTAGAGGTCCTTTTCATTGTGTGTGTGTGTGTGTGTGTGTGTGTCTGTGTCTGTGTCTGTGTGTCTGTATGTGTAAGGGCGCCTCGCGATGTGTAATCATTACCAAATGGGATTAGCAGACCATTGTTAATGGGTTCGATTCTCACTAGGCGTCCCATACTTTTGGCCTTGTGTCACATCTAAGCTAAGCTTAATTAATAACTACTAGGTACCACCAATTTTACCCTGTGAAATTTACCCCCCCCCTATATTTAACACAATGAATCTTACAGAAAAATTGATATTTTCTTGAAAAATTTTTTTCTATTCGAAAGAAAAAACATTAAACAAACTCCTGATGATTTAAAAAAAAATTTTCAGCTTACGGAAATAATGAAAATTATGATTGAAAAACATGTTTTCATTTTTAAAAACAAGTTACGATAAGAGTTTTTTTTTAAAATTCTATGAAAAATCAATTAATAGTCTGATTTTCACAAAAATTTCCATAAATGTTTACCTTTGGATGTAGATATATCTGAAATAGTTTTTTTCTAAAATATATTAGGGGAAATATTTTTTACGAGGTCTATTCCCCCCCCCCCCCCATTTTATTTTATGAGATAAAAAAATGACGCGTCAGAAAACTTTTTTACTTTTTTCTATAAAGATAAGAGTCCGAATAACTATATCAATGAAATTATATAACGTACAACGCTGTAGTTTTTTTTTTAATTAATGAAATCGGAAATAAAAAGTGCAAAAAATGTCATAATATTAATATTTGAAAATTTTTTTTTGCTTTTGTAATTGGTATGTACTATATTCTATTAAATTGTCAAAAATAAAAATTAAAAATTAATTTTTAAGAGATTTTCAATCTTTTGTGTGCTTAAATATTTTCTGCGTGAAGTAAATTAAATTTTTTTTTACTACGTGAAAAATTCGTGATGAATTTTAGAATTCAGGTGAACTAAATATTGGTTCGATCCGAGCTAGATTAATATTTTAAAAAGAATTTGTAATTTTTATTGTTAAATAGTAATGTGTGATTCTTAGAATATACGGAAGAGCAAAACTGACATATTTGTTTTGTTTTTATACAAAGAAACGAGACGCTTCTCAGTAACCAAAGTTAGTTTTTCTTAGCATAAAAAAATATTTCATTTAACCTTTTCGACCAATTAGAATAAAAAGTATGTATATATTGATTATTTTGTCAGTTTTTCTCTTAGAAAAAATATTCAAATTTTCATTTCATTTTCGATTTTAAAAATTAATACTAAAACCGAAGACATTTTTAACGTCAATTTCACTGTGAAATTTTAATATTAAATTTTATAAATTTTTTATTCATTTTAATAGTAAATTTTAATATTAAAGTTTTGAAAGATTTTATTCATTTTAATAGTAAATTTTGGCTAAAAGTATGTCCATTACATTCAACCATATGTATTTGTATAATCGTAAGAGGGTAATAATATGTATTTTTTTCTGTCTAAATTGAGGCCTGAAAATTACCCTTTCGCATGTAATACGGATAGGTTTATTTATTTTTTAAGATAACGATGTAATTTTTACCAATCGGATATTTTGATATTTGAATTAACTGTTTTTCTTTGTAACAACCCTGTACGATCTTTTATTGTTTTTTACGACATTTTTGATGAACAAAGTTCGGAAATATTTATTTCCGTTTTATTCAAGATGGCCTAAACTGATTACGTGACCGAATTGGTGATCCCTACAGCTATGCGAATTGGGTTACGGTTTAGGGATTTGGTGATTAAGGTTATTTTTAATTACGTATTGCTTAAAAAAACAACAAATATTAATACATTTAATTAACCAAAGAAATTAATCATTGAACCCAACGGTAGGCACTTTAGTCTCAGTTGTCTTTATTAGTATTGCAATTTATCATTTCAATTAAACTTGGTTTTAAAAAATATTTTTCAACATTAAATGTATAGTATTTAGTTTTTTTTTTTTTTTTTTTTAAAGCAATATGTAACCCAATTCGCAAAAAGTTAATTCATACACTGTAGTTATACTGTCATGGGGAACCACCCAAAAACTTTCCGTTTTAATTTTTCGACCAATTTGCAAGTTAACCATATATATATATATATATATATATATATATATATGTGTGTGTGTGTGTGTGTGTGTGTGTGTGTATGTGTGTGTGTGTGTGTGTGTGTGCCTTTCATTTGTTTTGTGTTTTTTATATTCATAAATGAAAGCAAAAATAATAGATTACATTTAAGCATTTACTCAAATAAAAATATAAAAGGGTGCTATTCTA
>CM042151.1:76710011-76712511 GCA_023376005.1 Doryteuthis pealeii | reverse complement strand
ATTCCTGGACGAAGCTGTTTGAATTTCACATCGCGCTAATACCCTTGGGAAAGGTATGAATCCAATTGTCCCTCCAGTTATGTTTAAATGGGCTCTTTAACCTTGGCTAGGTAACCAGTCAAGGAGAAGGAAAACTCTAAATTCAAACCTGTTAAACTCCGCTTAAGAAATGGACCTTGTCTCACCTCCTGCTCGCGTGGAGGGGTTGGTAAATATATTTTGCACACACACACACACACACACACACACACACACACACACACATATATATATATATATATATTTATTTGTTTTTTTTTATTTTCAGGTGTTTCAGTGACGATTCTTGGTGAAGCTCATGTTAGATGGACAGAACGCGAGCGTCGACATAACCGAAATAGCTTTACTCGAACATATTCCAACCATGAAACATACTTTAATGAGAAGATTATTCTTTATGGATCTGGTAAGACTATTCCCCTTATAATATATATATATATATATATATATATATATATATATATATATATAATATATATATATCTGTGTGTGTGTGTGTGTGTGTGTGTGTGTGTGTGTGTGTGTGTGAAGAAAAAGTGGAAATGAGAATCCGACATTATGTAATATTGTGAAAAAATTGAAAAAATACAAGTTCATAAATGAGTAATGTTTATTTCGTCTATGCTGCAGTGTTTCGATCTGTTTCAATATATCTTCATCGAGGCTTTCGCTAGTTTGCTTGAGGAAAAATAAATGTATCACAGAAAATAAGAAGTCTGCGAGACTCTTTTGCTTTATGGTCGGTCAGTCTATTTAAAATTGTTGACGAAACACACATAACGAACAAGGAAAATTAACAAATCTACGAACGCCGGCGTTTCGTCAACAATTTTAAATAGATTTAAGCAACAGCATGTTCTGTAATCAATCTGGGTACTTTGTTTTTCAAAATGGCTTGATTCGGCATTAACTGACCCAAAATGGGTTGATATGTCGTAAAATTTTTTTAGTAGAGCATCCGTTTATGAATCACAAGGTTCTGGTTCGATATAGGTCATCACTAACTCGGCACATGAGTAGCATTGTTTGGGTAATGTTACGTTCCATCAAATGATAGAACTTTTGGAATATTCTTATTAGACTGTGTAACGCCGGGAGTCACAGAATTTGATCCTAAAATTTCGCTTACTCGTGGCCGTAAACGACCTAGCTAAGAAGAGGAAGGCACACGAAACGAACGACTGATACTACACCCGTTGCTTTACCCACGTACGCCAAACGTATCGATACAGGTGACGTCACGGGGTGGAAGGAAGGGAAAGCGATCCCTGGTAGTCAGTTTCGGCAGTGTATACCAAAGGGCCGGTCAGTGAACATCTTGTGGGGGAGGGAAGACGAAGAATGTCTCCCGAAAAGAAAGTTATCACAATTGAAAATGCCAGATAAAGAACTAATACTGGAATAATCATTATCACGGAAAACAAATCACCCATAAAACAAAGATAAGTGCAAAGTCCTTTCATTATGAACCTTTCCAAATTGATTTTGAAGAAGAAATTCAACCAAAATGACATTATAAACTCTAGCCTGTCGACGGTCGTATTATGATTCCCAAAGACTATAACCTTGAATTAAATGTGTTTTAAAATAATACTGTGTTTTATTGCTCTTTGCCAAGTTTTCTGCATGTGCACCTTTCATTTTCTTTGGTTTCTCTGATGAAAAGCGCTGTATAGCGTTGAACGATAGGCGTATGTAACAGTAAGCTGATCTCTGTGGTAAAGTATGTAACTGATGGTAGTAGGGCGCTCCATCCCAGAAAAATCTCTTCAGTGGTCTAGCGCAAGCGAAAAGGGGATTGACTCCCACACTGTCCAAATAGGTAAAAAAAAACAAGTTCCTCGTATATTCCCACCATAAAATAAACTGAACTCTCATTTTATGTCCTTGTTTTTGCAATAAATGTTTTATTTTTCTTGCACCCGTTATTTTACTATACTAAATATATTTTCTTTATTTGTTAGAGAATAAAGAATAAAGAAAATATATTTAGTATTGTAAAATAACGGGTGCAAGAAAAATAAAACATTTATTGCAAAAACACGGAAATAAATGAGGGTTCAGTTTATTTCATGGGAGGAATATACGAGGAAATTGTTCTTTTTTACCTACAAATGATACCGATAATAAGCCACTCAACCGTCTTTACAATTTTTAGGTTAAAATTGCAAATCGTCGTCAAAATTAACACAGAAAAATTTGGCTTGGGCATAGATTTTAATGAATTTAATTATTACTAAGGACACGATTTATGTTATTTTTCACTTAAATTGTAAACGTTAGTTGTGTTTAAGGAAAAAAATAGATAAAATAAAACAGATGAATTATAATAGTTCGAATTGATGAACAGTGGTAGAAAAAAAGGACCTGAACTTGGCACCAGAGTGTGTTATACTCTATCTTCTCTCGCGTCGAGTCACGATTCATCCTCCGTCCCCCGTCAGAAGGCATACATCGTGAG
>CM042151.1:76612984-76710001 GCA_023376005.1 Doryteuthis pealeii | reverse complement strand
GTGGTAGAAAGATAAATTGAAAAATGAGATATTCATTGGTGTCCTTCGCGCAGATTCAAGCATGTCATTTCCGCTGGCTTCAAGGTCCTCGAAAAAACAGTACAATACATTTATTAGTGATTCTTCTTGCCTATTTTCACAATGTATATGGATATATGTGATAGATAGAAATAAGAAGTGCGTGTAAACCTCAGTAGTCTAAGGCCACCCAGTTCTTATAAATGCTGTTTATGTGACATCCTAAGATCAGTAGCATCGAAGAACACATTCCAAAAATAATTGTTATACATTTATCATGTATTTCTTCCTAATTTCTAACCATAGAATGGGAACCGAATAAACGCTACAGATAGTAAAGTCGACTAGGCGGTAAAAGTCGGTATCAGCCAGTCAGCGAGGGAAGTCTAATCCGCTTTTCAATAGCGCTAACGACCACACGCGAGATTGATGTTTAGCATGTGTAGGTGGTATGCGCCACGGTTCCCACCCCTCATTCCACAGACTAGAACACCTTCACTCATATACACGCAGTGAGTTTAACGTCATTCGCCCGAGATGCCTGTCTAACTGCCATACGCTGAGTTGGGCGGGACCCGGTATGGCGAACTAGGAACCTTGGTTGGTTTCTAGCCGAACCGCTCTACCCGACTGAGCGTTAACTCGCCAAGGCGTGGTAAACTCAGTAGCTTAGCACCAGTATTCTTTAATAATGCGGCTTTAGGTGAATCAGAAGAGCACGAACACCATTCTCCAACAATAAAATTTTAACAAAAACATACTTGTATTGTCTTGAGCAACGTCCCATAAAACAATACAACAAGCTAGAACAAATTCTTAAAAGGGAAAAAATCGCTCGAAGAAAGTTGAGCTATATCCATATTGTCACTTACTTTGTAGTGGCCAACGTGTATGGCCAATTTCTATGCGGGTGACATGGGGCGTGTAGGAAAAGTATGAGATAAGAGTATAAAAAGGGGTCATGCTAAGGCACAGTATAAGCCTGTAGAGAGAGAGAGAGAAGAGAGAAGAAGAGAGAGAGAGAGAGAGCACGCAGAGAGAGGAGGAGAGAGTTTCTTTCCCGGGTTCTTGTTTGTAAATAGCTAGGCTACAACAACCCTAAACGGAATCTCAAGCAGGCAAGGAAAGATAATCCTTTGCTAATCTCGACCCCAACCAAACAAGGGAAGGGTTAATCGCTATACATGTTATATCAGCGTTTTTCTGTTTTCATGTGTTGCGTTAAAGTTGGCATTGACTTTAATTTGTTATTTCAGGTAGAGGGGAGGCACTTTGTTATGCATTATTGTATCATGAGCATAGTAGGAACCTGCGAAATCCGATGTACTTCCGCTACTATATCACATTAGACCGCGCATGACTATGCGCACTAAAACAGGGGTCTGTGGAAATTGTTTACACACCAGAAGTATTTTGGAGGTGCCCCCTAGCACCGGCAACTCAATGAAGAGTGTTTGTGCCGAAGAGACATAGATGTAATAACTGAGGTTGTGCTGGTTTGGAAGAATTAAGTCTGTTTGATATTTCTCACTTAGCGTATTGCTAAAAAAAAAAATAAACAAGTAAAATAAACCCAATTAGCTATAGATTGCACTCAGGTAAATGTTGAAATACTTTTATTGGGAGACTCTACAGTATCGTCAATTGAAATATACAGATCGTGCACTACGTCAACACAGATACGCAGGACACAAAGCAAGTATGTTGTCGTACGTTTGTGGTGTTATGTAGTAAATTCATTCAATTGTTTAATTTAAAATTGGTAATAGTATAATTTTGGTTATTTTTTAGGCTAATACGTAATATTTTCAAAATAAATAAATTGATAAAACGTCTGCCTTATGACCTTCCTAGACAGCCGTAACAAGGACATAATTCGTCGCACATACAATCGAACAACTTATATAGTCAGTAGATCGTGAGATAGTCTCACAGACACTAGTCATGAAGCGTTGGGTAGTAGCATGGGTATCGCAGACTCACAAAGAGACCAGCTCCTCAACGTAATATAGCATGTTTTCGAGAAACACGCTAATAGTGTGCACGAGCTTGCGATAAGTGACTCCTCGTCACGCATGTGGATCTTACTATATGAGTCGGCAAGAACGATCGCATCTAGAGTTATAGAGAGTGAGTAAGCGCATAAGACAGAATAGCTAAAACTTAAAACGCACCATGAACAGAGCGTAGAGCTACTAATGTTACACTCGTTAAGATTACTCTTGGTATGACTGTGTAGAGAGACCGCCACTACACATGTCAGAGATAGGAGCGCGTCACATCAGGATATTGCAAGATGAATGTCTGCATTAATAATATTGTGCGCATTGCCTATATTATGCACGAGTGTCATAACAAGAGTGAATACGCCTGGTTGACTGACCGTAAAGAGATAAACGCGACGGAAGAACTACGATGATGCAGCCAGTCTTGAGTACTCGAAACAATGCGCACTAGAGATCGGAGAATATCTATAGACATGTTGATACTAGCAAGTGCTGCCACTGACACGACAGCGCTATGCGGTTCCGATGCTAATCGGTCGCGTATTAAACTAAATATAGTAATGTGTTCGAAGAAAGGTCATGTGTCGTGGCCGAATCGGCTTCACATTTGCAGTGCTCAGTGTAGCTTGCCATTACTACAGGTCACTCAGTGAGTAAATACTATCGTGTTATGAAAGATGATGTAGTGATTAAGATAGGAAATACTTTATAACCAATGAAATTGTGCGCAAAACTAATTGCTTAATTTCTGTTATGGGAATTAGGAAAAGTTACTTTAAAGTCACGATGACAATATCTAGCATTATATATATCTCTATAACCCAGCAGATATAGAGAGATGATATAGAAGTAAAATAATAATAGTGACTGTGCTCACGCTTATTAAATACGCATTCCATGCTATTACATACTTTGGTCCCATGAAAGAGGGTTTGAAGAGGCGAACCACTTTATTCGAACTCACGATATCAGTCTTCAAGACCCAGTATACAATAGTGAACACACTGCTGTTAGCATCTCGATAAACAGAACAGACATTGTGCGACCAAGACGATGTGCAGTCGACATCTATATTATTCTAGATACGTGAGTGTGGCTATTGGATCAAATGCATCTCATCAGGAAGAGGTAAACATTTGATATTAAGACGGAATGACGATCGGCTATCGCTATCCTGATGGAGCTGTGAGGTAGAAAGAGGATGTAGGAATCTCGACAGTACTAGACGCAGTTCAATTCATGAAACTCATGCTGCTTAAGCGACCACAAGTCGTTCCTAAGCTGACTTCGGCGTACTTATGCACCCTCGTGTCGCCTTGCATTATACAAGGACACTGAGGCATTCTCACTAATGCTATCGAGGCAGCTACGCTACTGTATAATGTTCGAGTGCCTTAGTTGAAAAGCATAAGAGAAATCTCTCTAAGCCACCTCACTCGATGCTGATAGTAACGTACTAAGCAGACGGCGATACGTTTAGCATACGTGCGACACCACTACCTACAAAACATCGCATTTTCTTCAGCAATCCCGTGTTGTCTATCTGTTGCTTCCACTTACTGGTGCGAGATTAATATATATTTTTACCGGATCGTGAATTGTCCATGTAAAAAGTGCGTGTTCTATATCGGCATATCCTCCTTTCTGGGCGCCTAAAGGCCGTGCAGTGTAATGAACCCGGCTCTGTACCTTTTAGACGATGAGACGATGTTGTCTGTGGTGATCCGCATCCCCCCCTTCCCCTGTGATCACACAATTTAGCCCAAAGCTACAGGCGGCTTAGCTCAGTCGGTAGAGTGTCTGGTGGAAGTGCAAGTTTTCTAGTTCGATTCCGGCCCTCGCCAACTCGGCGTATGAGAATGCACATGGATATGTGCGGTAAGTGAGGAGCTGATTGTAGGAGTGGTGCTCCGTCTCCGACGCCTCTATTCTTGGTCCTAGTGTTAGTGAAAAGGGGATAGACTTCATCGTTGTCTGGCTACTACAGACTTTAGGCCACTCGACAACTTATTATGATAAGTAAAACAAAACTCAGACAAAAGATATGTGTATATTCTTATACAATAATACTGTTACCGAAAGAAAATACGATCGTTATCATCTTTCAACAGCTTCTGGTTAAAAAATGAAACCGTCCAATCGTCCTAAGAATGAAATGCAAAAATGTAAAATCCTGATTATCTAGTTTAACTTACCCACTGATTCCTATTTCTTATGAGTGTGTTATCCTCCGTAATTCCAGCTAAATAATGAACGAAATACTCTTTTTTAAACAAAAGACAAGAAGAAAGAACACAGAAACATAGATAATATAATATTAAAAAAAGGCGCTTGCGATTTAATGGTTAAAGATCATGGGAAAATGTAACTCGTCGCCCCGAGTTCAAATCTGTAT
This sequence comes from Doryteuthis pealeii, assembly GCA_023376005.1. Taxonomy (NCBI): domain Eukaryota; kingdom Metazoa; phylum Mollusca; class Cephalopoda; order Myopsida; family Loliginidae; genus Doryteuthis; species Doryteuthis pealeii. The sequence goes on along the minus strand of CM042151.1, from coordinate 76,705,582 downwards.
TTGGTAATTACTTAGCGCTAATAACCCTTAGGAAAGGTTTAAAACCCTACTCTTCTTCCAGTTATGGATAAATATGTGTAGCAGACTGGGCTCTTTAACCTTGTTTGAGGGCAACCGCGGGAGACAAGAAGCTCACGATATTTAAACTTGCTGAATTCTCACCACTTAAAAATTTGACCTTGTGTTCATATCCTGTTCGTGCGGAGGGGTTGTTATATAATATATTATATATATATATATATAATATATATATATATATAGTAAAGATAAGTAAGAAGAAAGGAAAAGAAAGAAAGAAAGAAAGAAAGAAAAAAGGAGGGTAAATCACTGTTTTATATAGCCCTACGTGGACGAGTCTGTGCTTCGAATTAATGAAGAAAATGAAAAGAAGGAAAGAAAGAGTAAAGAGAGAAAGAATTAAATCAAGATTATTAAACATTTTACATATTGAACTATTGGCATAGCACTTAAGTAAACATGTCAAATGTTGTAATAATTAAATAATATATACTGTTGATATATCCACAGGAAGAGCCATGTTAGCCCAGAATAGCACAGGGATCTGTGCGGTAAAGTAAGGAGCTGACGGTAGGTGTGGGCGCTCCACCTCATACATCAAAAAACAATCTCATTGTTCTAGGCTAGTGAAAGGGGATATACCTCTCGCTGATGGGCTGATGCCCACTTATTAGGCCGCCCTGATGATTTTGCTAAACGAAACTCAGTAGGTACACAAAATAGGTCCACGTGATCAAGATTTAGACACGTAATGGAAGGAAGAAAACGGTAAATAATTTTGAACATTTTATTTATAAATGTCGCAAACACGAATAAACGAATATAAAATAATTGTTACAAAGAAAAAATATTTATTCAAAGATCAAATTATCCCATGGGGGAAAATTAAATAATTAAAAACAGTCCGTTTTTGTTTACAACAAGGTCAGTTCTCTTATGGTATATATTTTTTATTATTGATATTCTGCTAGGTACCACCAATTTGACCCTGTGCATTTACCCCCCGCCAGCCTACATTTAAACACAATGAAACTTGCAGAAAAATTAATATTTTCTTGAAAATTTTTTTCCAATTCGAAAGAAAAAACATTAAATAAACTCCTGATGATTTTTTAAATTTTTTATCAGCATAGAAAATAATGAAAATTATGATTGAAAAACAATGTTTTCATTTTTGCACTGTTAAATCAATTGAAATTTAACGTAGCTAAAAACAAGTTACGATAAGGGATTTTTTAAAATTCTATGAAAAATCAATTAATGTCGCGATTTTCACGAAAATTTCCATAAATGTTTACCATTGGATGTAAATACATCTGAAATGAGTTTTATTTCTAAATATATATTAGGGGAAAAATTTTTATCGAATGTCTATTCACCCCCCCCCTATTTTATTATTATGAGATAAAAAAAAAATGATGTGGAAAAAAAATTTGGTACTTTTTTTTCTATAAAGATAAGAGTCTGAATATATATATGATCAATGATTGTATAACGTACCGAATTATATGTTTTTTTAGGAAAAATGATGAAATCGAAATAAAGTGCAAAAAAAATTGTCATAAAATTATATTTAAAACATTTTTTTTTCTTATGTAATTGGTATGACTTATTCTATTTAAATTGTCAAAAAAAAAAAAATTTTTTTAAAGAAATTAATTTTACGATGATATTTCCATCTTTTGATGTGTGAATTAATATATTTTTATTTTCTGCGTGAAATATAAATTTTTTTTTCCTGTGGAAAAAAATCAAAATTTTCAACGGATATTTAAAAATATGAATTTTAGAATTCAGGTGAACTAAAAGTTGGTCCGATCCGTGCTCGATTAATATTTTTAAAAGAATTTGTAATTTTTTATTGTTGAATAGTAATGTGTGAATTCTTAGAATGTACGGAAGAGCAAAACTGACATATGACGAGACGCTTCTCGGTAACTAAAGTTTGTTTTTCTGAGCGTAAAAAAATATTTTATTTAACTTTTACGACCAATTAGAATAAAAATAATATATTGAATGATTGTTTTATCAGTTTTTTCTCTTAGAAAAATATTCAAAATTTTCATTTTTATTTTCGATTTTTAGAATTAATACTAAAACCGAAGACCTTTTTTAACGTCAATTTCACTGCGAAATTTAAGATTAAAGTTTTTCAAGTTTTTTATTCATAGTAATTGTATATTAAAGTTTTTAAAGATTTTATTCAATTTTAAATTGTTAATATTAAAGTTTTTTAAAGATTTTATTCATTTTAATATTTTCTATTAAAATGAATAAAATCTTTAAAAACTTTAATTTGGCTAAAAAAGTTTGTCCGTTCACACCTCCGTACTTTAGATGCATAATGTAAGAGGGTAATAATATGTATTTCTTTCTCTCTAAATCGCGGCCTGAAAAATTACCCTTTCGCACGTAATATGGATAGGTTTGTTTTTTTTTTAAGATAACGATGTAATTTTTCCCAATCGGATAATTTGATCTTTGAATTAACTATTTTTCTTTGTAAGCAACCCTGTACCGATCTTTTTTTAACGAGATTTTTTATAAACAAAGTTCGGAAATAATCTATTTCCGTTTTATTCAAGATGACCTAAACGGTCTGGTGGTACTAGAATACTGTATTCCATAGTTCTTTTACTAAAAGAAATCCCGTATAGAAACTTAAAAAATCTTCTGATATAATGAATTCAGACTCTTATCTAAAAGTCGTTTTGTTGCCGGGTCCTTTTCCATATTTCATAAAATAAAATAGGGGCGGGGATAGACCTCGTAAAAATATTTCCCTTAATATATTTTAGAAAAAAAAAAAAAGATTCTTATCTAAAAGGTAAGTAATTATGGAAATTTTCGTGAAGATCGGAATATTAATTTGAATTTTTCATCGAATTTTTTTTTAACCGGTACGGTACGTCCATAACTTGTTTTTGTAGACGTTAAATTTGAATTCTTGTTTTTCGTTTATAATTTTAATTATTTCCGTAAGTTTAAAATTTTAAAAAAAAATCATCATGAGTTTTTTAATGTTTCTTCTTTCGAAATGGACAAAAAAAAATTCCAGATAATATTAACATTTATGCAAGTTTCCTGGTGTTAAATGTAGATTGGGGTAAATTTTACACATGGGAAAATTGGGTGGTATTTGTGGTGCGTGTTTGTTGAGGTGTGGGTAAATCCCTAGTTTATTATAACTGCGTGGTGCGAGGTCTATTGCTTAAACGACGGGCCATAGGAGCTAGCTACAAGTTGTCTTCACCTAGTCAATGAAAGTGTTTGTATGTTTTATTGATTGTTTTAACATAATACTGCGTATTGGACTTCACAGGTGTTTACTTTTAACTGAGAGAATAGGTTAACCGAACTCGGTATGTTCTCTGTGAAATGATCTGCCCCGCTAGTATTGTACATTGACGATAAGGATTAATATTATCTAAATTTTTTCATGTCAACAAGAAGAAACAAAAACAAAAATGTAATTTAAAATTTCCAGCTTTAGTCGAGAATAATGGAAATTATGAAACGAGAAACAATGATTTGTACAGTTTTTGCAACACAATTAAAATCCCTGTTGAAATTTAACGTAGGTAAACAAAAAACATAAAAATAAGTTACAGAATAGAGGCTCTTTAAGTAAATTCCCATGAAAAATCAATTAATGGATCCAAGTTTTCAACGAAAAATTATCCCTATAATTACTTACCTTTATGTTATAGAAAGTAGTTTTTCTCCTAAAAATAATTGGGAATATATCTTATTCATTTCTACGAGCATCCCATTCTCATTTATTTCATGAAATATGAAAAAATTAACACCGCGAAACACTTTTAACTTTTTTTCTATAATAGTAATAGTCTGAATAATATATCAGAAGTTTTTAGCAGTTTCTTAGCGGGAGTCTTTAAGTAAGGAAAAAAAAAACAAATGATACAGAATTCGTTACAAAAATATCAATAAAGAAACTGACAACTGTTGTAAAAAATAACGGATTGTTTTACTCATCGTTTCAAGATAGCGGTGAGTAAGTTTTTCCAACCAGTCGGATAGTTATCTTTTATTATATTTTTTCGTAACAGAATTCTGTATTCATGTTTTTTTTCCTTACTAAAAGAACTCCCCGCAATAGAAACTTGTAAAAACGTCTCTGATATAATTTTCAGACTATTATCTTTATAGAAAAAAAGTAAAAGTTGTTTCGGGTTAATTTTTTTTGGCATATTTCCATGAAATAGAAATGGGAGTAAGGGGGCAGACCTCGTAAATAAAAATATTTCCCCAATTATATTTTAGGAAAAACTATTTCAAACATAAAGGTAAGTAATTATGGATTTTTCGTGAAAATTGGATCATTATTGAATTTTTCATGGAATTTTTTAAAAGGCCTCTAGTCCGTAACTTTTTTTTTTTTTTTTACCTACGTTAAATTTCAACGGTTTTAATCGGTGGCAAAAATGTAACATTGTTTGTCGTTCTAATTTCGCTTATTCCCTAAGCTGGGAATTTTAATTATCATTTTGTTTTCAATGTTTCTTGTCCGTTTTGATGAACAAAAACATTTTCAAGAATAATATTAAATCCTTATGCCAAGTTTCATGTGGACGGGGCTAAATTTCACAGAGAAAATTGTGGTACGCTTATTCTCTCAGTTGTAACAGCCTGTGAGTCAGATACGAGTTATATGTAAAACAATCAATAAAATCAACAAACACTTCTGATATAAGGAAACAATTGTAGTGTCTATGCCGCGCGTTAAGCAATAGACTCGCCACGCAGGTCTTATATAAACTGGGATTTACCACACCTCACCATCACGCACAACCAAATACACCAATTTTCCCAGTGAAATTTACCCCCAACCTTACATTTCGAAACACCAGGAAACTTGCATAAATGTTAATATTATCTGGATTTTTTTTGTCCATTCGAAAGAAGAAACATTAAATAAACTCATGATGATTTTTTTTAAATTTTAACTTACGGAAATAATTAAAATTATAAACGAATAACAAAGAATTCAAATTTAACGTAGCCAAAAAACAAAGTTATGACTACCGGTTAAAAAATAAAATTCGATGAAAAATCAATTAATAGTCCGATCTTCACGAAAATTTCCATAATCTACTTAACCTTTAGTATAAGAATCTTTTTTTCTTTTTAAAAATATATTAAGGAAATTTTTTACGAGGTTCTATCCCCGCCCCTATTTTATTTTATGAAATATGAAAGAGATGACCCGGCACGAAACGACTTTTAGATAAGAGTCTGAATCAATTATATCAGAAAGATTTTTATAAGTTTTCTATACGGTTTCTTTAGTAACAAGAACTATGAAATACAGAATTCTAGGTACGACCAGACCGTTAGGTATGCTTGATATAAAACGGAATAGAATATTTCCGAACTTTGTTATAAAAATCTCGTTAAAAAAGATCGTAGCAGGGTTGTTACAAAGAAAAATAGTTAATTCAAGATCAAGATTATCCGATTGGAAAGATTGACATCGTTATCTTAAAAAATAAACAAACCTATCCATATTAACGTGCGAAAGGTATTTTCAAGGCCGCGATTTAGAGAGAAGAAATACATATTATTACCCCTCTTACAGTTATGCATCTAGTACGGATGGGTGTAACGGACAAACTTTTTAGGCCAAAATTAAGTTTTTAAAGATTTATTCATTTTAATAGAAAAAATTATGAATAAAATCTTTAAAAACTTTAATATTACATTTAAAATGAATAAATCTAAACTTTAATATTACAATTTACTATTGAATAAAAACTTGAAAAACTGTTATCTTAAAAATTTCGCAGTGAAATTGTACGTTAAAAAAGGTCTTCGGTTTTAGTAATTAATTCTAAAAATCGAAAATAAAATGAAAATTTGAATATTTTTTTCTAAGAGAAAAAATTAAACTGATTAAAACAATGCATTCAATTATTATTTTATTGTTGGTGTAAAAGTGTAAATTTTAAAATATTTTTTTTACGCTCCCCGGGAGAAAAACAAACTTAGTTACTGTGTAAGCGTCTCGTCATATGTCATGTTTTGCTCTTCCGTAATTCTGAAGAATCACACATTGACTAATTCAAACAATAAAAATTAGCAAATTCTTTTAAAAATATTAATCAACGACACGATCGGACCAACTTTTAGTTACCTGAATTCTAAATTCATATTTTTTAGAAACTAAAAATTTTGATTTTTTTCCACAGGTAAAGAAAAAATTTATATTTTTATCTGCAGAAATAAAAATATACTTTAATCCACCACAAAGATGGGAAAATCTCGTAAAAATTAATTTCTTTTAAAAAAAATTTTTTTTTTTTGACAAATTTAATAGAATGATAGTAGCATACGCAAATTACATAAGAAAAAAAAAGTTTTTAAAGTAATTAATATTATGAACATGTTTTTTTGCAGCTTTTTATTTCCGATTTCATCATTTTTTCCTAAAAAACTAATAATTCGGTACGTTATACATTTCATTGATATCAGTTATTCAGACTCTTATCTTATAGAAAAAAATACCAAATTTTTTTCCACATCATTTTTTTTTACTCTCATAAATATAAATAGGGGGGGTGATAGACATCGTAAAAAATATTTCCCCTAATATATTTTAGAAATAAACTATTTCAGAATGTATTTACATCCAATGGTAAAACATTTATGGAAATTTTCGTGAAAATCGGACCATTAATTGATTTCATAGCAATTTTTAAAAAATCCTCTTATCCGTAACTTGTTTTTAGCTAACGTTCAAATTTCAAGTTGATTTACACAGTGCAAAATGAAAAATCTGTTTTTTCAATGCATATTTTCAATTATTTTTCGTATGCTTGTTAAAATTTTAAAAATCATCGGAGTTTATTTAATGTTTTTCGCTTTGGAATGGTAAAAAAATTTTCAAGAAAGTATTAAATTTTTCTGCAAGTTTCATTGTGTTAAAAATGTAGGCGGGGGGTAAATTGCACAGGGTCAGAAATTGGTGGGTACCTACAGAATTCTAATAAAAAAATAGTGGGAGAACTGACGCTTGATGTAAACAAAAACGCGGACTGTTTTAATTCATTTAAATTTTCCCACCTGGGATAATTTGATCTTGAATAAATTGTTTTCTTGTAACAATTATTTATATTCGTTTATTTTCTGTTTTGCCGACATTTAGAATAAAGATGTTCAATAAATATTTACGTTTCTTCCTTCCACTACGTCTAAACTGATCACGTGCCTATTTTTCTGTGGTACCTCTACTGAGTTTCCGTTTAGCAAAGTCATCAGGGGCGGCTAGTGGGCTGCAGCCCATCGAGGGAGTATATCCTTTTCACTAGCATAGAAAATGAGATTGTTTTTGAGTTATGAGGGTGGGCGCCACACCTAACACCGTCAGCTCTTACTTTAGCACAAGATCCCTGTGCTATTCTGGGCTAACATGGCCTTTCCTGTGGATATATCACAGTATAATTATTTAATTATTACAACATTTGACATGTTTACTTAAGTGCTATTGCCAATAGTTCAATATGTAAAATGTATAATAATCTTGATTTAATTCTTTCTCTCTTTTACTCTTTCTTTCCTTCTTTTCATTTTTTCATTATATTCGAGCAACAGACTCGTCCACGTAGGGCTATATAAAACAGTGATTTACCTCTTTCTTTCTTTCTTTCTTTCTTTCTTTCTTTCTTCTTATATATATTATATATATATATATATATATATATATATATATATATATAACCAACCCCTCCGCACGAACAGGATATGACACAAGGTCAATATTTTAAGTGGAGTTCAACAGGTTTAAATTCAGAGTTTTCTTTCTCCTAGGCCCGGTTGCCTAAACAAGGTTAAAGAGCCCAGTCTGCCGTACTATTTATCCATAACTGGAAGAAGAGTAGGTTTATAAACCTTTCCTAAGGGTATTAGCGCTAAGTAATTACCAAATACAGGATTTGAACTCGGGGCGACGAGTACATTTCCCATGACTTTAACCATTAAATCGCGCGCTTTTTTTAAATATTATATTTTTCTGTGTTGCTTGTCCTTTTTCTTGCTTTTGTTTAAAAAAAGTATTCGTTCATTATTTAGCGGGGATAACGACACTCATAAGAAATAGGAATTCAGTGGGTAAGTTAAACTAGATAATCAGGATTTACATTTTTGCATTTCATCTTGGACGATTTGGACGGTTTCATTTTTAACCAGAAGCTGTTGAAAGATGATAACGATCGTATTTTTCTTTCGGAACAGTATTATTGTATAGAATATACACATACTTTTGTTCTGAGTTTTGTTTTACTTATCATAATAAGTTGTCGGAGTGGCCTAAAGTCTGTAGTAGCCAGACAACGATGAAGTCTATCCCCTTTTCACTAACACTAGACCAAAGAGATTGTTTGGGCGTCGGAGACGGAGCACCACTCCTACAATCAGCTCCTCACTTTACCGCACATATCCATGTGCTTCTCATACGCCGAGTTGGCGAGGGCCGGAATCGAACTAGAAAACTTGCACTTCCCAACCAGACACTCTACCGACTGAGCTAAGCCGCCTGTAGCTTGGGCTAAATTGTGTGATCACAGGGGAGGGGGCGAGCGTCACCCAGACAACATCCGTCTTCGTCTAAAAGGTACAGAGCCGGGTTCATTACCTGGTGCCTTAGGCGCCCCAAAAGGGGAATGCCGAAAGGAACACGCACTTTTTACACTGGACATTTCACGAGCTTCGGTTTGTGCATGGTGGGAGGTCAGGAAAATCAACTTTTCACAACAATTATACGAGGGTGAGTCAAAAAGTAATGCCATTTTGTTTAGGACAGGTATAATTACCAACACAGGAACATGTACCATATATCAAAATGAAGCTGGTCTTCTGTGGATCACACCCCTACTCCTCCACATAGTCACCGGTTCTCTCAATAGTAATGTTCCACCTTCGAATGAGAGCATGTATCCATGCCCCGTAAAATTCTGTTGACTGCTCTTTGAGCCACTTCTTCACTACAGATTTCACTTGCTCGTCACTGGAATATTGTTTGCCTCTCAAACCCTCTTTCATGGGACCAAAGAGAATAGTCTGAATGCGTTTTAATAGCGTAGACAGTCACATTTTTACTTTTCTTAAGATAAATAAGCAATTATACGATTTAAAGTAACTTTTCAATTTATACAAATAACAATTTATTTGCGCACAATTATGGTTTAAAGTATTCCTATCTAATACTAATAATTTTCAAACAGATGTATTTGACTCACTGAGTGGACCTGGAGTTGGCAAGTTGACTGCAAATGTGAAATTACCTTTTCTTAATTTATATATTAGTTTTAATAGCGTAGAAACCGAGTCAGTGGCGCTTGGTGACTGTCAGATTCCCGTCTATGCGATTGTCATACCAAGTGGCTGTCACGTGGTGGATATTCCTTTATATACTATTGTAAAAAGCATAATGGGAAAGGCCTTTAATGCGACATTATGACAGGACAGTCTATTTTATTTACGTGGATAAATTATATTAATATTTAAATTAATATTCATTTGTTTAATTTATAATTTTGTTTTTATTATTATTATATCACTCTTTGCGCTAAAAGAAAATGTGTCGGCTGAACTTGAACAACGGTCGGAAAATTAAAACGGAATTTTTTTTGGAGTTCCCCCATGACAGTTTAACTACAGTCTATGAATGAACGTTTTGCGAATTGGGTTACGGTTTAGGGGTTTGGGGATTAAAGTTGTTTTTAATTACGTATTGCTTAAAAAACCAAAATTACTATACATTTAATTAACAATTGAAATGAATTATTGAACCCAATGGTAGACACATTAGTCTCAATTGTTTGTGTTAGTATTGCAATGTATAATTTCAATTAAACTTGGTTTTAAAAAAGTATTTTTCAACATTAAATGTATAGTAATTTGGGTTTTTTTATTGCTGTTTTTTTTTAGCAATACGTAATAAAAAAACAACCTTAATCTCCAAACCACTAAACCGTAACCCAAGTCGCAAAAAGTTCATGGGGGGGGGGGACCTCCAAAAAACTTTCCGTTTTAATTTTCCGACCGTTGTGCAAGTTCAGCCCATTGATTATAAAATATCGGATTTTATCCTATGCATGATACATAATGGCATAACAAGTGCCTCCCCTCTACCTGAAATAAAAATTAAAGTCAATGCCAGACTTTAACGCAACACATGAAAACAGAAAACGCTGATATTAACGATGTATAGCGATTAACTTCCCTTGTTTGGTTGGGGTCGAGATTAGCAAAGGATTATCTTTCCTTGCTGCTTGAGATTGCCGTTAGGGGGTGTTGTAGCCTAGCTATTTAAACAGACCCGGGAAATAAACTCTCTCTCTCTCTCTCTCTCTCTCTCTCTCTCTCTCTCTCTCTCTCTCTCTCTCTACAGGCTTATACGTGTGCTTAGAGACCCCTTTTTATACTCTTATCTTCATACTTTCTCTACACGCCATGTCACCGCATAGAATGGTCATACACGTGGCCACTGTTACGAAGTAAGTGACAATATGGATATAGCTCAACTTTCTTCGAGGATTTTTTCCCTTAAGATTTTTGTTCTAGCTTGTTTTGTATTGTTTATGTTGGACGTTGCTCAGACAATAAAGTATGTTTTGTTAAAATTATTTGTTGGAATGTGTTCGGTGCTCTTCTGATGTCACCTAACGCATTATAAGAAATTGGTGCTAGCTACTGAGGTTTACACGACCTTGGCCGAGTTAGCTCAGTCGGTAGAGCGTTCGGCTAGAAACCACAAGGTTCCTAGTTCGATACCGGTCCCCGCCAACTCAGCGTATGAGTAGCACAGGGATCTGTGCGGTAAAGTAAGGAGCTGGTGGTAGGTGTGGCGCTCCACCTCAGATGCTAAAACAATCTCCTTGGTCTAGCGCTATTGAAAAGGGGATAGACTCCCTCGCTGACTGGCTGATACCAACTTTAGGCCGCCCGTCGACTTTACTATTTTTACTTTATTTCTTATACATATATTTATACATTATTTGTTGGAATGTGTTCGATGCTCTTCTGATGTCACATAACGCATTATAAGAAACTGGTGCTAGCTACTGAGGTTTACACGACCTTATTTCTTATACATATATCTATACATTGTGAAAGCCAAGAAGAATCACTTAAAATGTTTTACTTTTTTCAGGACCTGAAGCCAGCGGAAATGATGTTGAAATCCCGGAAGGACACCATGAATATCCATTTCAATTCATTCTACCACAAAACTTACCTAATTCCTTCAAAGGTGTCCATGGTAGCGTAGAATATTCCATAAACGCAGTTATTGATAAAGCGTGGGGATTTGATGATGAGTGTTTTGTTCCGTTCCAAGTGATTAGCATTCTAAACTTGAACAGTATTCCTGACGCTCAGGTAACTAATCTTACGCTATAAGATTAATTAATTTTGTTTTCTCACCTGTAAATTTTGTTTTCTCACAACGTAAATTTGTATGAAATATTTTTTGAGATAATCATCTATCTATGATTAGAATTCTCCTTATATATATATATATATATATATATATATATATATATATATATATATATATATAAGTAAAGAGATGACAAAAGACTTAGAAATTTAGCATTATAGTCTATTTCAGGGAGCTTAGACAAAGTGTCTAACTCTCCCGACTCATCAGATGCGAATGATGAATTCTTTATTACTTTAAAGGCATTTGAAAACAGATTTTTATTTTTAAATTTTTTAAATTTTAAAATTTTATACTCCTGTGATATACATCGATGTTTTTTCTGCTTAAAAAGAGGAGGTGGTACATTTTCAATCTAGTTTTTCTTCAAAACTTATTACTTTTGGCGCCTAAAATAAGGTTTGCATTAAGTAGATATTTATTTTTAAAATCTAAAAATATAACATTTTAAACTTAACATCAGGATTTTCATATTAAATGAATTTTATATATGAATTTTTCATAGCAAAAATACTAAATTAAAGTTTTGAAATAAAATAACTGATGCATTATAAAATTCATTAATTGTTAAATCAATACTGAAAATTTCATTAAAATTGGATAATTACCTGATTTTTGGTAATTTTTTTTGCAATCGCGAATGTTACAGTAAAATTGTAAACAAGCACTTAAAAACATCGAAAACGAGGCTGAATGGCGGATCGGATCGAAATGACCAAAACAAATGGTTTTAAATCTTTTAAAAATAAACTGCATATGTAATGATATTTTTCTTTTTTTAATGATGGTTATTATGTTACTACTTATCGATTTAGACAAAGTTTGACTTTAAATAATAGATTTAATTATTTTTAATTCGCTTTTAAAATTCCTAGCAGCCGACAAAAATGCTAATGGCTAATTTAATTAGATTAAGTTTCTCATTTATTCTATTTTATTTACATTTATTTAGAAATGAAACAATTTAATTCTGTAATTTTATATAAATTTTTCGAATAGGCTAGTTGACCGGTTCCAGTAAAATAGATGTAGGAATAGCTGTCTACAGTCTATGCAAAACAAAAACATAGGTTCAAAGAAAGTAATGACGAAAGGGAAAGCACATGCACCTTTAACCAATTCATTAACATGTAAACTCAATAACAGGCAATATAACATGTACTTAGAGGCAGTACTCACAGTTCTTATATCTCCCTCGCTGAGGGGTGTGTGTGCTCAGGTTGAGTCTTCAGTTGTTACTCCCTCACTGAGGGGGAATTCCTTCAGTCACCGGGGACTGCGACAAGAGCTCGCTTCTTCGAGGCTCACTCGTTGGTACCAAAACGGTCAAAGAGAGTCTTCCACTCAACCCAACCAGGGACGTTACTTTTTCTACTTCCTGTCCCCAAAGGCACAGGAGAGTTCTAGTCCCTACATAGATTTACTTTTAGGCTTATTTTACCGGTCCTAATAAAATACATCACAGGCTATTTTTCTCGCAAATATATTTAAATATATTTCAAACTATCTAAAAGCTAAAAGATTAAAATGGTTGTTGACAAGCTATCTGGGATTGTCTAAAAGGTAATTGCTTAAAAAGTAGCAGTGCAATTCAAACAAACTTTAAAACAATCTATCTTAAATCTAATTTCTTAAAATGGTACTTGACAACATTTTCATCTTGTTAGGGTTAGGATTAATTTTAGGGTTGGGTTTGTGGTTTGGGTTAGAATTTTATGTTTTACAATTGAAAGTGGAAAATGCCATTTCTCCACTTTTGAAAAAATTCATGATAGTCAAATTGACCTTCATCATTTCCTTTATTTTTTTTAGAATTTTGTAAAAATTCACATGTTTGATCACAAAGTCATTAACGGTATCTATATTTTTGTATCTTTATCCTTTACAAAATATTAATATAAATGAGTATAGATAAATTTTTGAGTCAAATCTGTTGTTATTTTTAACATTACTTGCATTCATGATAAAAATATTTACAGGGCCAGTAAATTAAGCATAAAGTAGGCAATGCCAAAATGTCGTCTTCTTTTCATTTTAAAAACGAATTAAAATTAATTAAATTGATTATTTAAGGTAAAATTTCTGTCTAAGTCAAAAAGTAGTAACATAACATCAGTAAAAAAAAAAAGGCAAAATAATATTACACATGTAATTTATTTTTAATACATTTAAACAATTTTTTCGGTCAATTTTGCTCAAATATATCGTAAACATGGTGGCAAAGATGACGTAAAATGCGTATTTTACAAAATAAACTTACCCTCCTCCCGATTGAAAAAAATTACCAAAAATCAGGGAATTATCCGATTTTAATGAATAATTGTCAGAGAGAGAGAGAGAGAGAGGAGAGAGAGAGAGGAGAGAGAGAGAGAGAGAAGATCTCCAAAATTATTTTTTAGTTTTTATTTAAAATTTATTTTTCGATTTTCGGTACTTATTTTTTCTTCTATTAACACCTTCAGTTTTTTGTCTTTTTATTTCTACTGTAATTAGTTTCAATTTTATTTAACCCCACCGATATTTTGCACCGCAAAAATAAGGGGGGGGGCAAAGTTAAGCGACCTGAAAAAAACAAAGTTTTGTAATAAAATAAATGATGCATTATAAAATTCATTCAATGATAAATCAACACTGAAAAATTCATTAAAACCAGATAATTCACTGATTTTTAGTAAGTTTCTTTCAATGGTGTGGGGGGATGTATTTTGTAAAATAAGGATTTTGCGGCAACTTTAACGGTGCCTAGCAAGTAGGTTTTTATATTTTACCGAAACCAGCTAAATAGCATCTTCCTAAATTTTTACTAACAACTATTTGATGTGCTTACTCCTTTGACTAATTCGCGATCCTCTCAACGCTCACTGTACTATGTATAGTAGTGGCGTGTTTATCATTGACAGGTTAATGGCGTAATTCGTGTGCGACGGGCCGGTATACGTGGCAATATTTGAGCATTTTCTTAATTTAAGAAAAGTATTTGAGCATATCTCTCTCTCTCTCTCTCTCTCTCTCTCTCTCTCTCTCTCTCTCTCTCTCTCTCTCTCTCTCTTATATATATATATATATATATATATATATATATATAGGGCGTTCGGGATAAATTTGACATATTTATATTTATTGACGCACACTACGCATCATTTAAAAGCTTGGGCCCTTCTTCATTCATATACGTGATGAGAGACAGAATGTATGACTGGAACCCACCCGAATAACGGAAGAGAATAATTTGTATCATGATGATCTGCGCCGGCCATCAAAATAAGGAGAGTGTGGTTGCTGCCCAATGCCCCTGAACAATGTAAAAACTGGAGAATTGCAGTGCAGACTACGAGGCTGTTCGTACAGAAGAATTCCTCGAACATCAGCAGAAAAAAGTGTTGGAGGACCCTCAGATGCCTACGTGGAGTTGCTAAACACTGTAGCCAAGCCCTAGATAACAAGGGTAGCCAATGGTAGGCCATATGTATGGCAGCAGTATTCGGGTCCCTGCCACAACTCTGGGAAAAGTAAAAAATGGTTGTCGGCGAATTTTTACGACTACATCAGTCCCAATGTTTGGCCTCCGAATTCCCCATATTTTAACCCCATGGAACATTATGTATGTGGTGCTGTTGAGAAAAACACCAATCGCCGTGCCAGTATTACAAAAGCCCAGTTAATCGACACAATTAGGGTAGTTTTGAGACACTTCCCATAGAAACTGTAGCATCAGCTTGCTCCAGATTCCAGACCAGGATTGAGGCTGTGATCGACGCAAGTGGCAGTTATTTGAATGAAACTTTTTGATATTATTGTAATTTCCATGACTGTTGAATTTCTTTACAATCCATTAAATTTTGTAGTTACCAAGCACTTTTTCTTTTTCCTTATGAAACTGTCAAATTTATCCCGAACACCATATATATATATATATATATATATATATATATATATATATATATATATTATTATTATTATTATTATTATTATTATTATTATTATTATTATACTAAAGCTGAGTTTATCAACCTTCTCCAGCTAAAGGATTTTTTCTATTTATATTATGGACACAATATTTATACTTAGATATTCCTTGGTTTTAGCACTACCCAGTGTTTGAAAAAAATTCAGTTTAATTGGTTTTAATTAGGCGTAATTAGCAATTAAGTCAACAACCGACCAATCCCTGTCTAAATTAGACCTGACTCTCTTCCACTCTCCGTCTATATAGAATTACCGTCATACAGAGTGGGAGTGCCCCCTGCCTGTAAAAATCAGCAGGCAACATACCTCCCAGTCTAGGTAGATTCGCCCCATCTTTCTCCAGACCACAGAGAAATAATAGTATCTTTTTACGGCATGATTTCAATTTTAGTTGAGCTCCGAAATTGAAATCATAAAATAGAATTCGTCTCAAATGAGACTGTCTAGTGAAATAAAATAGTAGGCTGACTTCCACGGAAAGTGACAGTTTAACTGCAGATGAATTAACATTTTGCGAAACTTACCATACATTGTGGGCCTGCGTCCCTCGGACAGTTTAACTACAGTCAAGTTACCCCTCCCAGTCACTCTTGCCTACAACTGGTACGATTGAATCGTGCTCCCTTTACTCCAGACACTCAATGCCCTAAGTTGGAGTGATATTCGGATTAATTACCATTATTTGTATTATTAATCTGTACAAAAAAGTATACTTTTTAGGTCAACGGGGCATAGCTGGGGTACAGCTGTGGCAGGATTTTCTAGAGATAACATTTAGAACTGGGATATGTGTTCAATTATCCAGTGTGGTTACAATTTATTTGGTAAAAACGGATTTTAAGTACCTCTTGGCAGCATCTTGATCAAAATGGAAGAAAAAAAGTTTTAAACATATCAAAAATAAATTATATGTGTAATATTATTTTGCTTTTTTACTGATGCTCATTATGTTACTACTTTTGACTTAGACAAAAATTTTCCTTAAATAATCAATTTAATAAATTTTAGTTCGTTTTTAAAAATAAAAGCAGATGATATTTTGGCAGATGCTACTCTTTTCTCTAATCATCTAGCGAGAGCTTAATGGGTGACCCAACGGGTCACGTTTTGTCTAGTATATATATATATATATATTATATATTATATATATATGTGTGTGTGTGTGTGTGTGTGTGTGTGTGTGTGTGTAAAGAAGATGACTTACCGGGGTGTAGAATATCGAGTCTTGTTAAACAGAGTATGTTTTATTTTTTTATCAATGAATTTTATTTTATTTTCAGATACCGGTGCTTTGTGTGTGATTTTATTGAACTTTGGTATTTGCTGGTGTCTACCAATTTTCCTTTATAAAAGGATGTGGTCTCAGTTTTTGTACAAACAAACAGAAAGACATACAGATAATTTTTTTAGGCAATAGTGATGTAGAAATGGGGATTCCCTGGCCAGAACACAGTCATTGCACAAATAAACAGACATGCAGATAAACAGATAACATTTTATAGGCAATAGTGATGTAGAAATTGGGATTTCCTGGCCAGAGTTGAGTTTTTGTACAGTCAAACAGACACATAGACAGATAACATTTTATAGGCAATAGTAGTGTAGAAATTGGGATTTCCTGGCCAGGGTTCAGTCGTTGTACATACAGACAGATAACATTTTTTAAACTTCTTTTTTAGGCGGGAATCTTTTGATTTGTAGAAAATTATCATTTTTAATATTTCTATTTTTTACTCTTTCCACCTGCGTTGATCCTATGCGCAGACTTCTTATTTTCGTTATTTTATAACTGCTTTCAAAGCGTTACCTTCCGGCTCATTACAGTACAAACAAGCAGACAGACTGGCAGACAGACAAACAGACATATAACATTCTATAGGCAATAGTAATGTAGAGATGGGATTCCCTGGTCAGAATTCAGGCAAAATTTACTACTAGGTAAACAGAATGGGTTTCAATTTTTTACCTATGATTTTTTTTTCAGATGCCAGTGCAAAAGGGTGCGACGAAACATTTCTGTTGTTGGTGTTGTAAATCCGGACCATTATCAGCCATGGTTCGTTTGGACAGAAAATACTACGCACCCGGTGAAAAAATTCCTATTAGTGCCGAAATTACGAACTTAACAAATCGGAATATCTCTAAAACCAAAGCAACTATTATGATGGTAATATCAATGATTTTTTTTTTCTCATTTGAAATTATTAGTTTTTTTTTTGTAAAATGGTGACTCTAGTGGGTCAGTAAAATATGTTTATTCCCGTGTGTGGTGTTAAGTGTGGGAGAGCCTTTCTGTGATTGGATATAGCAATCACGTGATGTGCCCAGAGGTTTTGACGCAAATACTAAAAATCACCAGATTGATTCCTAACCAGTTCCATCAGAAGATACCAGATATCCTCTCCATCGCACCGGTAAGTCTCTCAAACTTGACTCTATACACACGAAGGATTTTATATTGTTAGTTATTGGTTTGTTCTTAAATAAATTGTTAGAATTCAATTAAGTTTTTATTCATTTATTGCTTAAATCCTGCTTAACGGACATAAATTTCACCATCATATGTCACCCCGTAGAAAGAAAAAAAAATACTAAAAATCTAGAAATTAACCGAATTTAATGAAAATTTCAGTGTTGATATATTAATAAATAAACAATATAATGTACCAGTTATTTTGTTTAAAAACTCTTAATTTTTTTCAGGTTAGTTAATTTTGAATCACCTATCTTTGAGGTGTAACACAGATATACAAACATATGTGGTTCAAAGTTAATTGACCTGAAAAAGAAATGTAAAAGTTTCTAAATAAAATAACTGGTACATTATATATTTTATTCATTAATGTATCAACATTGAAAATTTCACTAAATTCGGTTAATTCCTTGATTTTTAGTATTTTTTTCTTTCGGTGGGGTGACATACAATGGTGGAATTTATGGTCGTTAAGTAGGATTTAACCGATTTATTTGTTGCTGTTAGTCTTAGAATGAACTGCTATACTAAGACTAATAACACTAACAATTTCTATTGTGTTTCAGCATATTGTATATCGCGCTCGAACGAAAAACAAATATTGTGAACAGAAGATTGCTCAATTGGAGAGAGGTCATATTAATAAAGGAGGGAGTGATTACTGGAATGGGGAATTATTAGAAATACCCCCCACACCACCTTCTAAACTTGAACACTGCAAGATCATCGACATTCGCTATAAATTAAAAGTAAGTATTTCAATTATTTTGGTTGGTTGGATTTTATGGCATGTCGTTGGCATCCTTCCGTCTGTTAAAGAGGATGGAGTAGTGTCCATCTTTTAAAATTGCATCTGTGCGTGTGATTGAACAGGACAATTTTTGAATGGCAATCTCTGTTGCAGTGACTGCAAATGAACAGTGATGCTTGCTGGAGTTGCTGCTGTCTCCTTTTTTTCTGTGGTGCCTTCTCTCCTCTCTTTTTCACTCCCTTTCGTCCCTTGCCTGACAAGGAGGCGGCAGGTCGCTCGGTTTTCTGCACCAACCTCCCATGTGTTAGTATTGAGGTGGCACGTCTTCATGTCCTTCTTGTAGAAGTCTTTAAAGCGTAGGCGTGTTCTCCCTAATACATATTCTAAGTGTACTTCGTTTGATTTAAATATATCAATTAGCTATCCTGGTGGCCATATTGTAGTTTATGGTTAATAAAATAATGGCTAGAATTAAAAAAAAAAAGAAGAAGATTGTCTAGATAATTTGATGCAAAGCTATCATTATGTTAAACTGTATGTAATGGTGAAGTTTCAGTTCTAGAGGTCTGAGGATAGTGGTACTATCCCGTTAGCAAATAAGTACCGAAAATCGGAAAATAAGATAAAAATAAAAAAAATAAAAAAAATCTTTTGAGATATTTTTTGCTCTTTTCGATAATTATTTGATTGGCTATTATCTTATAAAAGAAAAAAAATATACATCGATATTTGCTCTGTTTAAAAGGGGGGCGTTAAATTTTCAACAGAGTTTTCGACAGAAAATTATTAGAATTCGATAATAAACTAAAATAGTTATTAAATAAATATATTTTTAGAATCTAAAAATATGAGATTTTTAACTTAATATCATGCTATTCATATTTTAAATGAATTTTATATATTAATTCATCATAGCAGAAATATCTAATTAAACCAGAAAGTTTTGAATCAAAATAACTGACGCATTATGAAATTCATTCATTGATAAATCAACACAGAAAATTTCATTAAAATCGAATTATTCTATGATCTTTGGTAAATTTCTTTCAATCAGGAGGGTTGAATTTATTTTGTAAACACGGATTTTACACCTTCTTTATACAGCATTTCCAGCCATATTTAAGCAAAACTGACTGAAAAAATAGTTTTAAATCTATTAAAGATAAATCATATGTGTAATAGTTTTTCTTTTTAATTGATGCTCATTATGTCATTTTGACTAAGACAAACATTTGAACTTAAATAATCGATTCAATTAATTTTAATTCGTTTTTAAAATGAAAAGCAGACGAAAAGTTGGGTATGCCTATAGCTCATGAGAGCAAGTATTAGATTTGATGCATTGTTTTGTTTTACGGCATATCAAACCTTGGTGGGACATTTAATGCCAGGAAAATTTTGAAAGATTCATAGCGATAGTTTGATAGAAAATTACTTAAACTCATTTTTTTTATAAACACATTTTCTATTTAAACCCATTGATGGGACCCTAATGTGTACTACGACTCCGGGTCAGAATGGACGTGGGATCAATGGTGATGAAGGGGGGGGGTCCACATTCACCAGACCTCCAGAACTTCACCATCAGATAGAGTTTAACGCCATTCCCAGGACTTAGACCCTCAGCCATCGCCTTCTAGCACATATATGATAAAAAGGGTTGAGGGATTTCCACAAGGGCAATAAAGTCGGGACAATCATATAGGTGCTAGGGATTGACAGGGCCAGCATATTGATTGGAGGGGGCCTCTTCGACTGCCTGTCTAGCCTAAGTAAGGGCCAAAGTGGAGTGTTGCATGTCATGGACTGCTCAGCCAACAGGAGTCCGTCCTTAAGCATCACGGGTCACCACCTACGGCCAACGGGTGGTCCCATTGGGGGGTTACCTCTCTGGAGGTGTATTCTACTAAAAAAAATAATTGCAATGCTACAATAAAAATGAAAGAGTAATTAATAAATAAGTAATTTATTTCATAAGAAATGCAAACAATTTAATTAATAATTATTAATAATTGAATTGGTTAATTAATTAATCATGATTATAATATGATTATAATTGAATAATAAAATTATAATAAAACAATTGAAATAGATCACTAAGAAGGACTAAGCCTATTCTAGTAGTGACCACCCTAAACGGAGATTTAATAGTGTAGCGTTGGTTCGTATTTGCCTGGTGGAGTTGTCTGTCCGATTTAGTTTGCTGGTGCCCGCTAGGGTGCTATAGTATTTAAGCGCCGGGTTCAAACCTTTTCGGGCTCTTTTCCTGTTTCAGCAACTACGAGCCACATGGGGTAGATTTTATCTAACCCCTCTCGTTGGGGCTCCGCCCCCTTACATTACTGTAAGTTCTTTACAGCATGGACTATCTCTAGTCTCATGTCTGTACTTTTATATGTTATCTTGTACCATTCATGAATGTGTCTTTATCTTTATTTATGTACTCTTTATATATGTAACTCTTTTACTATGTACGTTGTATCTTCATATCCATGTGCTGTATTATATTAAATGTTTTGTCTGTTAACCTTCGTCGGACTTTTGTGTATCCAAAGTGTATATAACTTTGAACCTTACGTTAAATTAGGTTTAAATTCAGAATTTTCCTTCTCCTAGACGGATTGCCTAACCAAGGTTAAAGAGAGCAGGTTGCCCTACTATTTACCCATAGCTAGAGGGAGAATAGTTGGATTCATACCTTTCCCAAGAGTATTAGCCTTATGGGAACTGTGGCGTCGCCCGGGATTTGAACTCGAGTCGACGAGTCCATTTCCCACGACTCTAACTAGTACACCAACGCTTCAGACAATGATTAATCATAATTATCAATTTACTTTAAACAAAGCCCGACCTGAATATTGGGGGTGTCTTACCCCTCTGCTGAGGTGCAGTTTGTGTATTCTAAAGCCCCAGTCGACAGGGCTGCCTGTATTTGAATCATATAATTTATAAAACAAAATGATGACAATAACAAAATGAAATAGCAAATAGATAATTCCATATCAACTCATCCTGAAAAAAAGTAAAATTGTCACCCACCCCATTCAATGTGTCCAGATGTGGACTATGTTAACAAAGTGACGATCCCCAAAATTTGAGATTCCAGTTCCAGAAATTGGCGGAGTTATGTCGATTTGGTGGGTTGGCGAAAAATTGCGACCCCTCAGGCAATATGTTTCAAAAATCTATTTTTACATCGCCCCGAGGGTGTTTTTTTTTTTTTGCTAGCTATTCTAAAATATTTATAAATCTATTTTTCTATCTATTCTCTTTTGTTTACGCAATTCAAAACCTAAATCATAATATAGATTTAAAAATATTGTTTTAAAAAACTCTTAATTATTTTATTCTGCATGATCATAAAAATATAGGATTCAATCCTGTAATGGTATCGAACCCGGAGTCTTAAATCCTATATATTATATCTAATTAGAAAGGCTAATGAAACTAAATAAGAATGCAGATAAAAATATTTGAACCCGAGGGGGGTATAGGCGACAGATAGAACAACTGAAACTTACGCTTCTATCACTTCCGTTTTTCATTACTAAATTTTCCTAATTTAAATATTTAGTTAACATAGAAAATAAAATCATAGTTATTTGTTCTTGTTATTTGATTTCTTTAAAGATTTATTCCCGAGATTTTTGCTCATATTCATTAAGATAAAACCAAACATTTAGAATCAATAATACAAAGAACATATTTATTAAAATCAAATTTTTAAGATCAATATGCAAATTAGCCATCCCGTTCACACAGTAAACCGCTATTTTGTTGAATAGATAAATACACTTGTCTAACATACCAAACTCCGGGTTTAACCGGGGGCGGGGGGTCCAGTGAGCTTCGGCCGCTGGACTCGCCAGAGATTTAATTAATAGTGTCGTTCCCAGCGGGCTATCCACCCCCCAGGCAATACCTGCCCGCTTGATTTAAAAGGACAGGGCTGGGTTTATTGCCCAGCGTCTGATGCACCCCCTCGAGGGGGAATGCCGACGGGTTCGACGCAATTTTTCCACCTACCACCCATGCGTCTCGGCTTGTGGGTAGGCCCACATAAAAATGTCCTTGTGTCAAACCTGCATAAGTGGGGTGCATGACAAATATCAGCTTCGGCCGGTGGACCTTACAAGTTAACATCGTTGATCCCCCCCCAGACAACACCTGTCTCCTCTATTTAAAAGGGCAGGGCTGGGTTTATTGCCCAGAGGCTGAGGCACCCCCTTGAGGAATGCCAACGGTATCAACGCATTATTTTCTGCCAACCACCCAGGAGCTTCGGTTTGTGGGTGGGCCCACATAAAAATGCCCTTGTGTCACGTCCTTATAAGTGGAATGAGAGGCAAATACCTCTAACTCCGGTTTCGACCGGGGTCCAGTGAGTTTCGGCCGCTAGACCTTACAATTTAACATCGTTTATCCCAAAGGGACCATCTCCTAGGCAACACCTGCGCCTTCGATTTAAAAAGGCAGGGCTGGGTTTATTGTCCGGTGCTTGAAATGTCCCCTTGATGGGGAATGCCGACGGGATCAACGCATTTTTTTGCACCCGCCTCCCATGAACTTCGGTTCTTGGGTGGTCTCACATTAATAGGACATTCTGTCTAACTCGTACACTCGGGGTACGTAGTAAATATCTAATATGTAGATAAGGCTGTTGGGTTGTCTTCCCTTTCCCTGGAAGAGTTATCTTCCCTCTGGGTTCTCGTTTTTGACCACTCGTTTTTTAAAGCGACTGTTTTGAACTCTGTCTCTCTATCTTCTACGGCACCTCTCACACATTGGTTAGACAATTATGTCTCACCCTTCACAGCACTAGTAAGTAACATTACTTTATGGACTCTCCATATTCTTCATTATACACCATTACTTCTACAGGACGCAGTCTTACTTTCTGTATACTCCTAACTTCTATAATGTACTTCTATTCATATATGTGTTACTTATGTATCTACTTTGTATGTTGTATTCTTGCATAAATGTTTTTCCATGTGATGTACTTATATTAAAGTCCTTTGTGTATGTAACACCCTTGGTCGGAGTTGTTTGTTCAACTAATTATAATTTATATTATAACCTTGAACCCAACAAGGCCAACAGTATGAATAATGTGAAACGATTTTATGAATAATTGAGGTTTGAATAAAAATAAAATCATGAAGAATGTAATGTAAATAACTAAGGGAATTGTGACTTGGGTACTGATATAGTTTCGGTTACAGACAGACACACACACAATCTACATTATAAAAAGATTTCTCATTTATATATATATTTTTTTCTTTTTTTCTTTCAGTTTTCCATCTGTTGCCATGGAGGCGCGGATTTGGACATTCCACTGGATATCTTAATTGGAACACAAATCGTCGATAGTAATTTCTACACCCCATTCCAATAAGAAATACAAATTGAAGAGATTGCTTTATTGAATATTTACTGTTTACTGCCAAATATAGACATATTGTCCATTGTCCATTCTTCCATCAGAAATACTTTTTCAACACAACAAAATAAGAGAAATAATCTGATTTCCAATGGAAAATGGTATTATAATAAAAGGAGATAGAAATATTAATTAACATGCAAAAACGTTCCTTTCACTGTCTCATAATTCTCTCTTTGTCTGATTTGTCACTGTCTCATAATTCACTGAACTTGATCTCTCTCTCTCTCTCTCTCTCTCTCTCTCTCTCTCTCTCTCTCTCTCTCTCTCTCTTTCACTGCTGGCCCGTTTCTCCTAATTCTGTCTGTCTGTCTGTCTGTCTCTTTTTCTGCCTCTCTATTTTTCTCTACTCTATCTCACTGCTGGGCCCGTCTATCTATCTCTCTCTCTCTCTCTCCTCTCTCTCTCTCTCTCTCTCTCTCTCTCTCTCTCTCTCTATTTCACTACTGGTCCGTTTCTCCTAATTCTGTTCTCTGTCTCTCTTTTCACTGTCTCTCTATTCTTTCTCTTACCTATCTCACTGCTGGTCCCGTCTATCTATTCCACCCCCCTCTCTCTCTCTCTCTCTCTCTCTTCTCTCTCTCTTCTCTCTCTCTCTATTTCACTGCTGACCGTTTCTCTAATTCTGTCTGTCTGTCTGTCTCTTTTCACTGCCTCTCTATTTTCTCTCACTCTATGTCACTGCTGGGCCCCGTCTATCTATCTCTCTCTCTCCTCTCTCTCTCTCTCTCTCTCTTCTTCTCTCTCCTCCTCTCTATTTCACTACTGGTCCGTTTCTCCTAACTCTGTCTCTCTGTCTCTCTTTTTCACTGTCTCTCTATTCTTTCTCTTACCCTATGTCACTGCTGGTCCCTGTCTATCTACCCCCCTCTCTCTCTCTCTGTTTCACTGTTAGCCTCTGTTCCTCTTTTTTTCTACTTGACCAAAAAATGTTTTCTCGGTGAGTCAATGGACAATATTTTAAATCCTGTGGACATCATTATGCTTATATTCAACTTCATATTTTCATTCATAAATATTTTGTAATAAATATTTTCTAATATTAATAAAAGGAGATAGAAATCTTGATTAAGAGGCAAAAATGTTTTCTATTTCACGTATCAAGTGTTATTCGGACTCTGCTCCATCGGATAAAAAAAAAAAAACAGTTAAAAGGCGGTATGCAAAAAAAAAAAAAAAAAAA
The DNA here is from genome assembly GCA_023376005.1 of Doryteuthis pealeii. NCBI lineage: Eukaryota > Metazoa > Mollusca > Cephalopoda > Myopsida > Loliginidae > Doryteuthis > Doryteuthis pealeii. The sequence goes on along the minus strand of CM042151.1, from coordinate 76,680,287 downwards.
AAAAAAAAAAAAAAAAGAAAAGAGAGAGAATTTAAAAAAATAACAATAAATGACATATGATAAAAATTAATTTATATATTTTCTTATTGAGTGTATGAATAATATTTAAATTTTGTGTGACTTTTTTTATACTGCTTAGGTAATAAATACTATGATTACTTACTGATGTCATAAGACATCACTCAATAAGTCTCGGGCCTGAGAGAGATGTCCCCATTAATAATTTTTTTTTAGAAAGTACTAACCTTCAAACAGCAAGTGTAAAAATTTGAGCCCAATCGGATTATTAGTTTACAAATTACAGTTATTCAAGTGAAGCTACTGTTGCAAATTTTCAAAACAATGGAAAAAAAATCTGAATTTCGAGTATTGATAAAGCATTACTTTCTGATGGGAAAAATACTGTTCAAGCAAAGCAATGGCTTGATAAGTGTTAATCGGACTCTGCTCCATCGGATAAAAAAAAAAAACAGTTAAAATGTGTAATGCTGATTTTAAACGCGGTCGTGCAGTCACAAATGATGCTGAACGCTCAAGTCGCCCAAATTCGATAATTATCTCAGAAAACTTCACAAACTCATTTTGGCCGATCGTAAATTGAAGTTGTCTGAGATAACAGAGGAGTTGAAGATATCAGAAGGCTGTGTATTCACCATTTTGCAGGAACATTTGTCAATGAGAAAACTGTGTTCAAAGTGGGTGCCGCGTTTGCTCACAGTCGATTAAAAACAACAACTCGTCAACGATTAAGGGCGTTGTTTGCAACTGTTTCAACACAACAAAAAGGAGTTTTTGCGTAAATATGTGACAATGGATGAAACATGGACCCACTACCCCGGAGTTATAAATCGGCAGTCAGCTGAGTGGACAGCAGCAGGTGAAAGCTGTCAAAGCTACCAAAGACGCAAACATCAGCAGTCAAGGTTTTGGCCTCCGTATTTTTGGAATGCGCAAGGTATTTTGTCCATCAATTACCTTGAGAAAGGAAGAACCATCGATAGTGATTATTATATAGCATTATTGGTGTATTTGAAGGAAGAAATCGCTAAAAACGGCTACAAATGAAGAAGAAGAAGAAAAAAGTGCTCTTTCACCAAGACAATGCACCGTGTCACAAGTCGATGACAACGATGGCAAAACTATATGAATTGCACTTCGAAATGCTTCCGCACCCACCCTATTCCCCGGATCTGGCCCCTACTGGTAGTTTGCAGACCTCAAAAAAATGTTCAGGGAAAGAGATTTGGCTCTAATGAAGAAGTGATATCGGAAACTGAGGCGCATTTTGAGGCCAAAGACAAATCGTTCTACAAAAAAGTCATCGAATTGTTAGCCCCCTCCATCCCTACGGAAAATAATTTACCAAAAATCAGGGAATTATCAGATTTTAATGAAATTTTCAGTGCTTATTTATCAATGAATGGTCTTTATAATGCAGTATTTATTTTATTTCAAAACTTTCTCATTTTTTTCAGGTCATTTATTTCCCCCCCCCCCCCCACACACACACACCTTACGTTGGGGGCGTAACATTTTTTTGAGTTGGTTCTAATTACAGTATAAACAAAGAGATAAAAGACCAAAGTTATGAATGGAAACAAAATACATTTTTTACGGTGGCTTTTCTATGAGAAAATAAGTACCGAAAATCGAAAAATAAAATGTAAAAAAATAATAAATAATTAATTTTTTGGAGATTTCTTTTTCATTTCGATAATTATTTAATTGGCTATTATCTTATAAAAGAAAAAAAATATACATCGATATTTTTCTGCTTAAAGGGGGGTGGGTACATTTTCAATAGAGTTTTTCTTTAAAAAGTATACTTTGATGTAATAAAATAAGGTTTGCATTAAATAGATATTTTTTTCTAGAATCTAAAAATATAATATTTTAAACTTAACATCAGAATTTTCACATTTTAAATGAATTTTATATATTACTTTTTCATAGCAAAAATACTAAATTAAAGTTTTGAAATAAAATAACTGATGCATTATAAAATTCATTAATTGATAAATCAAATTGGAAAATTTCATTAAAATCGGATAATTACCTGATTTTTGGTAAATTTTTTTTGCAATCGCGAATGTTACAGTAAAATTGTAAACAAGCACTTAAAATCATCGAAAAATAGACAGAATGGCGGATCGCGTCGAAATTGACCAAAACAAATCCCTAAAATGTATTAAAAATAAACTGCATATGTAATGATATTTTTCTTTTTTTTAATGATGGTCATTATTATGTTACTACTTATCGATTTAGACAAAGTTTGACCTTAAATAATAGATTTAATTATTTTTAATTCGATTTTAAAACTCGTAGAAGCTGATTTTTTTTGCCAGTCCCTATTAAAAAACACGTTTATTCTTTATATTGAAAATTAAAAAAAAAAAAGAAAAAAAATTCAACACCCGGAAAAAGTTATTTGAAAAGTTAAAAAATATTTTCCTAAAAACTAACATCTTTTTGCATGTTTTCTTTCTTCATAGTTTTAAAAACAATATTTTTCTTTGAATTAATGCAAAAAAGTTTTTTCTCTGATTCAATTTAGGGACTGGCAAATTGAGCCTAAAATGCGTTTTTGACAAAATGACTTTAGCCCCCCCCTACGGAAAATAATTTACCAAAAATCAGGGAATTATCGGATTCTAATGAAATTTTCAGTGTTTATTTATCAAAGAATGATCTTTATAATGCATTATTTATTTTATTTCAAAACTTTCTCATTTTTTTCAGGTCACTTAATTTTGACCCCCTTTATGCTGGGGGCGTAAAATTGTTTCGAGTTGGTCATATGTTATACTAATTACAATATAAATAAAGAGATAAAAGACCGAAGTTATGAATTGAAATTAAACAAACATTTTTACGGTTGCGCTTCTATGAGAAAATAAGTACCGATTATCGAAAAATAAAATGTAAAAAAAAAAAAATTTTGAAATATTTTTTTCAGGAGATTTCTTTTTTACTCATTTCCATAATTATTTAATTGGCTATTATCTTATTAAACAAAAATTATACATCGATATTTTTTCTGCTTAAAAGGGGGGGGTAAGTTTTTCTTTAGGACTATAAAATAAGGTTTGCATTAAATAGATATTTATTTCTAGAAACTAAAAATATAACATTTTAAACCTAATATCAAGATTCGCATATTTTAAAACAATTAAATTGATTTTCAATATAATCACATAATGTTCGAAGATTAAATCTATGGTAGCAGAGAATACGTAAATGTGAATTACCTCCCTTAGATAAGAAAAATGTTAATCTTTCTGTCTGTAAGTTTACCGAAAGAATTCAATATCTAATAAAGGTAAGTTCATTTCATTATTACTATTTTTAATTCAATTATTCATTTTTAATTAAAAATATTCAAATTCACATTGATGTTTTCTCACTTTTTATCTTTAAATTAACAATTTTTTTTTTTTTTTTACTAAAATAAAAAAAACGTTGTTTTTTTTTTTTTTCCTTCAATGGATTATTATCGTTTACACACCAATCTATCAGATAAAAAAAAAATCTTAAAAGTTCTTTACTTTTTGAGTTTTTAGGGGTGCTCATTTTCCCGTACGGGGAAATTTTTTTAGCGGTTCTGGAATACCATACACGAAAGGGAAATGAATATGCAAATTTTATTTTCAAACGAAACTAATATATCTTTTATTTTTTTTTACATACAAAAAACGGATTTTACTTGGTTAAAAGTTAAAACGAGTGAGTAAAATTTCAGTAATATTTAATAAATATGTATTTAAAGTAACGCTTTACTTATTTCTAAAAAGAAATGTTTATAAGTATTCTAAAAATATTTTAAAACCATTATTGAACACGATAAATCAAAAATAAATTCAACGTAACTTTTTGTCAAAATTCGGACGATTTTTAATGTATAAAATGTATTAAAAATAAATTGCATATTGTAATAATATTTTTCTTTTTTAATGATGGTCAGTATGTTACTACTTATCGATTTAGACAAAGTTTGACCTTAAATAATAGATTTAATTATTTTTAATTCGCTTTTAAAACTCCTAGCAGACGAAATTATTGCTAATGCCTAAACTATTTTTATTGACTTCCCTCCAAGGCCATGCAGAAGTCTAGCATCTTAGTAGTGACGCTCACTCATTCTATTTCTTATAAAAAGATCTAATTTTTTTTTTATGTGTGTGTGATTATAGGCGACTGTTCAAGAAATTTATTTGATACCTTTCGACTAATAAATAAATAATTGCGACATTCGTTTTCTTCTTTATTATTTAATTTCATAAAATGAATATGAAACTTTCTTTAAAAACACGTTTATTTTTTTAGAATTATGTAAGTTTGTAAAATGTTTATTCTTTTATTCTGTTTCATTTAGATCAAATAGTAATCTCTTTTTATTTTATCATAAATTTATTAAAATTCTATTTTTCGTGAATATAGCAACTGTATAAAAATGTATTTGATATCTTTCATCTAAGAAGGGTGAATATGTTGCAAAATAAACGAGAAAAAAAATCGGAATTATGTCCCTTCATTTATCGCTCATAGGATATTTTTTCTGTATTTATTGCAAATCAACGACACTTATTCATTCGACCAGAAAAGATTAGTTCTGTTGAAAATATTACGTTTTTTTCTCTGTCTTCTTTAACATTGTCTAGACGCAAAGAACAGAAATTAGACGAAAGAAAAAGGAAAGGAGTAAGTATAACATTCAAGATATTATCTTACTTTACAAAAAGAAAAAAGAAACAACAAAAATCTTCTTAGATCGGAAAATTAAAACGGAAAGTTTTTTGGTGGTACCCAATGACAGTTTAACTACTGTCTATGAATTAACATTTTGCGAATTGGGTTACGGTTTTAGGGAATTAAGGTTGTTTTTAATTACGTATTGCTTAAAAAAAAACAACACAAAAAAAAAATACTAGGGATACCCAAAATGAGACTAAATTGCATTTTTGACAAAATGACTATCCCCCCCTTAGAGAAAATAATTTACCAAAAATCAGGAAATTATCGGATTTTAATGAAATTTTCAGTGTTTATGTATCAATGAATGATCTTTATAGTGCATTACTTATTTTATTTCAAAACTTTCTAATTTTTTCAGGTCACTTATTTTTGATCCCACTTATGTTGGGGGCGTAACTTTTTTTTTTCAAGTTGGTCTTTCCGTTTTACTGAAAATTTCATTAAAATTGGATAATTACCTGATTTTTGGTAATTTTTTTCCCATCCCAAATGTTATTTTAACATTGTAAACAAGCACCTAAAACCATTGAAAAATAGACAGAATAGCAGATCGTGTTGAAATTGACCAAAACAAATTGTTTTAAATCTATTAAAAATAAACTGCATATGTAATGATATTTTTCTTTTTGTTAATGATGGTCATTATGTTACTACTTATCATTTTAGACAAAAGTTTGACCTTAAATAATAGATTTAATTTTAATTAGTTTTTAAAAAGCAGCTGACATATTTGGTTATCTCTACAAATTACTATACATTGAATGTTGAAAAATATTTTTTTAAACTACGGTTAATTGAAATTATACATTGCAATACTAACACAAATAACTGGTTAATTCTTAACTTGTTCCTCGTAAATTCCTACTATAAAATAAACTGAACCCTCATTTTATGTCCGTGTTTTTGCAATAAATGCTTTAAATATGTTTGCAATAAATGTTTTAAATAAAGAAAATATATTCAGTATTGTAAAATTACGGGTGCAAGAAAAATAAAACATTTATTGCAAAAACACGGACATAAAATGATGGTTCAGTTTATTTTATGGTAGGAATTTACGAGGAACAAGTTAAGGATTACCAATAACTCTCTCAATAAAAGATTCAATAATTAATTTCAATGGTTAATTAAATGTATAGTAATTTTTTGTTGTTGTTGTTTTGTTTTTTTAAGCAATACGTAATTAAAAACAACCTTAATCCCTAAAACCGTAACCCAATTTGCAAAATGTTAATTCATAGACTGTAGTTAAACTGTCATTGGGTACCACCAAAAAACTTTTGTTTTAATTTTCCGACCTAAATCAGAAGTCAGCCCAAAAATATTTTGAAAACTGATTCAATTATTATAAAAATGTAATTCATTTCAACATTTTATTGATATATTATTTTCGGTGCTTTCCGTGTTAATTAGTGGGATGACATAAACTAGGTATACCCAAAATTGACGTAAAATCCGTTTTTGACTAAATGAATTTAGCCCGCCCCCCGAAAATAATTTACCAAAAATCAGGGAATTATCAGATTTTAATGAAATTTTGTTGATTCATCAATGAATGAACTTTATAATGCATTATTTATTTTATTTCAAAACTTTCTGATTTTTTTCAGGTCACATTTTGGCCGCGTAACTAATATTTTTGCAAGTTGCTCATTTTCTGTACTAATTATAGTATAAATAAAGAGATAAAAGAGAGAAGTTATGAATAGAAAAAAATTACGGGGGCTTTTCTATGAGAAAATAAGTACCGAAAATCGGAAAATAAAATTAAAAAAAAAAATTGATAATTTTGGGGAGATTTCTTTTTTACTCATTTTGATAATTATTTAATTGGCTATTATCTTATAAAAGAAAAAAACAGGAAACTGACCATGGTCAGGTAGGCTGGTGAACGTATAGATGTCTATGCCAACAAAATCAGGCAGTTGGTTGGATTGGCCATGTTCAAGGGAGATGGGCTGGTAAGGCTCACAAAACTGATTTTCATCAGGGGGTTCCCTGACACTGTCTCAATTGGACTGAAACAAGTGTCAAATATTGGGACCCTGACCATGGGATATTTGATTGCAAAAGCAAGAGTGCTGATGATAACTAGGGACCAAATCCAGGATGTAGTTGCAGCCACACGCTCACCTCATAGTAGTGCCAGGGGCAGCCCCAGCACCAATGTGACCTGTTACAGGTGCAACAATAAAGGTCACTTTGCAAAGGACTGCCAAAAGTGTGAAACATGGTGCTACTGATGCAACAAATATAGGCACTGGTCCCAGGACTGTGTGTAAAACAAACTAGGGTACAAGGCATCAGTGCCAGTCTTCTTCCTCACCAACATGTAAATGTGGCGTTCCCGGTGGCAGGCATCTATGTTGACATTGAATTAGACAAAAGTTTGACTTTAAATAAATATCTTATTAATTTTAGTTCATTTTAAAAAAAAAATCTGATGCTAGCAGCCGATTTTTGGGTAACCCTAACATAAACAAAGTCACCCATCGAAATCTTAGCCAATTAAATTTCTGTTAAATCTTTTTTTCTTTTTTTTTTAAAATTTTATCATGGAAAATAATTTCATCAAATAGATTCAAGACAAACTTTAAGCCGAACAAGAAATTTTGAAAGATTTTTAAATTGTAAGATTATTGAAAAAACAAAGATTTATTTTCTTTGTCAAAACCTTTGTATCACATCTGAATTTAATTAATTTAGTTTCACTTTAGACATATTTGTTTAAAGATTAACATAAATTCAGGGTCCAGTTCATGTGGCGAGAGAAATCACGCTTGTGGTGGTTCAAAGCATACACAACTGTCTGGTGTGTAAAATGAGATCTGGGGGTAGTTAATGGCGATTGGGGAGATTGAACTCACATCCTCCTGATTGTGAATTGTGGCTTGACATTGACAACATGTAAATTGAGAAAAAAATTAATTGGAAAGGTAGCCATATTTATCAGGAAATTTAACAGTTTGTTTCTTTTTAAGAAAATAATTGCTGAAAATGGGTAGGTGCACCTAATCAAAGCGAGGGAGTTTTATATTTTCTCTTAAACAAATCATTTGAATTACCTTTTTAATTTTTTTTGTTTATCCAACTTGTTTGTGTGTTTCATAAAAATATGAGAGATGCACTAAAAGTAATTCCTTTTATTTATTTCTGAACTACAACAGAGACAGGGGATTCAATAACACTGTTGGATAGAGCAAGTTTTCAGCTACAAAATACTATTTAAAAAAATTTTTTTTTTTTGCCAGCAGTGAACAACAATTTGTATACTGTGCTTAAAAATAGATAGCTCTGAAAAGAGTCCTTCCTATTTTATGTTTTCCTTCAAAGTCAGAGATGGAAGTTGGACCATTCTGACAAATAGTCCATCATTTCATCCGCCTTGTTACCAATGGCAACAGGAAGGGATTATCAAGTTGCCCAACAGACAACAGAAGATGTTGATGGGATGCAGAGTGTTTGGCACTAATTGATACGGTTTGCTCGCAGACAATTGGGGATGCTGATCAGTGCCAATCTTGAAGGAAAGCAAGAGTGGACATTGTGACAATTGGAGGAGCGTCCCGTGCAGGATCCGGTGTTGGAGTGGTCTCCATATCCATGGACAAAGGTGATAAAAGCATTGGGGGTATTGTTGTTGGGCATACAGGATCAGTACAGCTCATGTAGTGTTTCAAAGCATATACAACTATATCTGGCATGTAAAATGAGATCAGGGTGTAGTGTGACGAGTGATTGGGGAGATTGAACTCAGATTGTCCTGATCGTGAGTTTTGGCTTGACATCAGAATACCTCGTTAGCATGCATGTAAATCACTAGACTGTGTGATTGACCTGGATGTGGGATGTTAGTGTCATTATGTAAGGCCTGCCTTAACACACGGCACAGTTGCATTCGAGTCTTGTTGACGAGGGCAGTGATGTACAACAGGAGCGAGCAAGTGACTGGGAAAGAGTTGAAATTCACCAGACTTCTGTCTTTTAGAGAAAGAACAATGAATGCCAGCGGAATGCAGTTATACTGAGAGCAGTTTGCTGAATGAAAGGGATTACAGTTTTTAATTGAATAGACTCCAGTTGAAAAAGTTCAATTAATCTAATAAAATGAATGCAAATTGAACATCAAGTGTCATAAAGACAATCACTAAGTTATGGTCCTGTTTGGCACCTAGTTGTAAATTGAGCCCCAAATTTCACTACCTTTCAAATGTTAATGTTTCTTAAAAGACATTTTCTAAACAGCCATATTAAACTACACCAGAAACAATAAATTAAATGTTCTCTGAATGAAATCCATCAAACACATGAATAAACAATTAAATTTCAATAAAATTGATTTTTTAAAGCAAAATATAAGTTATTACAATTATTATTATTAATTAATCTCTCTCATTTTATTGACCTAATTCAAAACTGTTTCCTTTTCATTTCATTGATCATTTTTCATAACCAGAATGTAACAGAACTGGCATCCCACAAACTTTAATAAACAATGAAAATTTTTTAATAAAATTCTTTTACCTTGATAAATTTAATAAAATCATTTTGCTTTAAATTATTAGTTCTGCTTTAAATAATTTTTATTGCAATATATAAATTTATTATTTATTATAACACGTGAATAATTTCATGGAATCATCATTATTATTATTAATTTCAATATGATTTACTTAGCTATTTAAAATCAAAATATTATTAATGATCTATTCCTATCATTTTTGTTCTACATAAAAAAGTAACTTTTCAGATGTTTTGGTAAGATTAAAAAAATTTGCAACAACTACACTTGTTTTGTTTGCTAAATGTTAGAGCGGAAAAAAATTTCTCATATTTTTATGAATGGATTGTCCTTTTAATTCTAATAAATCTTTGTCAAAATTAGAAAAAATACTGTATTTATATTAAATTCTTAATAGAATTTAATATAAATACAGTATTTTTTCTAATTAAATTTACTTCATCATTATGAATTGTTGAATAACAATTTTCTTTATGCTGATGTTCCTGTTAAGTTAATTGAAATATGAACTGATTGTAATATTGTAATTCCAAAAAAAATCTTGAATTTCATCCTTTTTTTTAAAAATAATATGTTAATTCTTATTCATTCACAGATATCAACTACATTGGGAAGAATAGTTTTGAATGTAAAAAGACACATTTAAACACCTAAAGAAAAAATATATTCTGATATGTGTGGATCTACATATTGAAAACTCACAGGACAATTCTTTTTTTAAATTTATTATTTGAATGTTTTCTCTTGATCAGTATTTCAAAGAACAAGTGCAATAAGATACTCCAGTGAATCAGGTTTTTTCCATTGTGGAGATCAGCAAAAATTTAAAAAAGAATAAATGTTCTCAATTTGCGGACCAGCATTATCACATAGTCTGGAAATATAAAAAGACACATTCAAACATATGCTAAAGGAAAAAAGAATATTCTGGTTAATGTGTAGATCTGCAAATTAACAGAGTTTGGAATTCAGTATATGAACATTTTCCTTAATTCACATTTCAAAGAACAAGTGGAAAAATACACTCTTGTAAAACACAACTTTTCACCACACGGCAACATTTTCACAGAGAACAGATATGGAAACACGTTCAGAAGTGGAAACATTTTCATGTAAAATTTGTGAATCCAGATTTCCAGTGAGTTCAAGTTTGAAAGCTCATATGAAAACACACACTAGAGAGAAATCATTTTCTTGTGAAGTCTGTGGATCAGCATTTTCATTCAGTTCTCAATTGAAACGCCACATGCGAACACATACTGGAGAGAAACCATTTTCTTGTCAAGTATGTGGAGCAGCATTTTCACAGAGTTGCAGTTTGAAATCACACATGCGAACACACACTGGAGAGAAACCATTTTCTTGTGAAGTCTGTGGATTAGCATTTTCACGGAGTTGTGATTTGAAATCACACATGCGAACACACATTGGTGAGAAACCATTTTCTTGTGAAATCTGTGGATCAGCATTTTCACGGCCTTGTGATATGAAATCACACATGCGAACACACACTGGAGAGAAACCATTTTCCTGTAAAGTCTGTGGATCGGCATTTTCACAGAGGTGGGGTTTGAAATTACACATGCAAAAACACACTGGAGGGAAACCCTTTTCTTGTGAAGTCTGTGGATCTACATTTTCACTGAATTCTACTTTGAAATTACACATGCGAACACACACTGGGGAGAAACCATTTTCTTGTCAAGTCTGTGGATCAGCATTTTCACTGGGATCAAGTTTGAAATCACACATGCGAACACACACTGGTGAGAAACCATTTTCTTGTAAAGTATGTGGATCGGCATTTTCAGAGAGATCCAGTTTGAGATCACACATGCCAGCACACACTGGAGAGAAACGTTATTCTTGTGAAGTCTGTGGATCCGCATTTTCAACCATTTTCAATTTAAGAAGACACATGCGAATACACAGTGGAGAGAAACCATTTTCATGTGAATTCTGTGGATCTGCATTTTCTTGTAGTTCCCAGTTAAAAAGACACACAAATACACACACTGGAGAGAAACCATTTTCTTGTGAAGTCTGTGGATTGGCATTTTCACGGAAATCCGGATTGAAATCACACATGCAAACACACACTGGAGAGAAACCATTTTCTTGTGAAGTCTGTGGATCGGCATTTTCACAGAGATCCCATTTGAAATCACACATGCGAACACACACTGGATAAACAAAAAAAAACTGCTCTTATTGTTGTGATTGGGGCAACTGGGCTGGTGAAACAAAATCTAAAAAAATACCTTGAAACAATACCAGGGAAGCCAAGCTGCTATGAAGTACAAATAGCAGCTATCAAAGGAATATGCTCCATCCTAAAAAGATCATTAGGATACAAATAATATTTATAAAGAAATCAAGTGTTAGCCCCAGGACAGGGGCCCCTTGACTTCTAAAAAAATCTAATAAGAAAATGAAACAAAAAAGATAGAAACCATTGCAACAAGTTTGAATTCAGAGTTTTCCTTCTCCTAGACCGGTTGCCTAACCAAGGTTAATAAGCCCAGTATGCCCTACTATTTTATCCATAGCTGGAGGAAGAGTAGGATTCATTCCTTTCCCAAGGGTATTAGCGCTAGGTAAAATGCAATTCGCACATTCAAGATTTGAACTCGGGGTGATAAGTCCATTTCCCATGACTTTAACCATTAGGCCACATGCTTTCTTTAAAAGAAATAACACATTAACAAGTAAATGATTAATTTTACAAAATAATTGAATAAAGTTAACAATGGTAAAATTAATTTATCAAAATTTGTATTTAAGGTTTTTATTTTAAAGCTGAGAAGGTGACAGGAGTTGAGGTAAAAATTGCTGTCACCAATTGTGTGCACTCAAAAAAAAATTCAATACAATAAAAATATTATATATGTTTCAATGGGTTATAAAGTGAAATGTTTGATTTTTTTTTCCATCTTTCCGTCTATTCAAGACGATGGCATAGTGTCCACTTTTTTTTAAAATCTGAAACTGTGTATGTGGCTGAACAGACCAATTTTTGAATGGCAATCTCTGGTGCAGTGATTGCAAACAAATTGTGATGATTGTTGGAGATGCTGTTTTCTCTCCTTCCTTATGACTCTCTTTTCTATGGCAGCTTCTTTCCTCTCTTTTTCACTTTTTTTTGTACCTTGTTTGATGAGTACACACCAGGTCTTATGGTCTTCTGGATAAGCCTCCCATATGTTGATGTCAATGTGGCATGTCTTCATGTCTCTCTTACAGAGATCTTTAAAGCACAGGCATGGTCTCCCTACCAGTCGGGTGCCCTCCACTAACTCACCATACAGTAGGCCTTTGTCCATCCTCCATATATGGCCAAGCCAACACAAGCGTCTCTCACAGATGATGGTGGGTATACTGTTTATGTTAGTGTGTAAAGTCTGTGGGTCAGCCTTTTCACTGGGTTATGTTTGAATTTACACATGCGAACACACACTGGTGAGAAACCATTTTCTTGTGAAGTCTGTGGATCTGCATTTTCATCATCTTACATTTTAAGAAGACACATGCGAACACACATTGGTGAGAAACCATTTTCTTGTGAAATCTGTGGATCAGCATTTTCCCAGAGTTGTGATTTGAAATCACACATGCGAACACACACTGGTGAGAATTGGAAAAGCCTACTGGTGAGAATTGGAAAAGCCTACTAGACACAACCTCGAGTGTCTTTGGTCTCTCTGTACAGGGGTTTGTCAGTATCTGACATGAGGATACTTCCATAGGAAGTAAACCCTGACCAAATATTCCAAAAATATGAACATTGAAATGAATACAACAAACTCATACTGGCTGGATGTCGCCCAGGATAATCAGGTCCCCTCGTTATGGCTACGCACTGGGCTAAGCGAGGAAAGCAACAGTGTACCTTCTCCTATAGATGATACCACAAGTAGCATCAATCAGCTGGATACCCCACCAGACCAGGACAATACTGGTCCTGGAATCCAACAAGACCAAAGAAGGACCACTAGGAAAAGAAATTATAATGTAACTAAGTGGTCCATAGAGGAGAAGAAAATGATACTCCACTGCTTCACTTACTCAAGATTTGAGAAGTGGGGCAGAAAAAGAAAAAAAGTATTTGAAGAGCAAATTCAATTATCAAAACTCCAAAAAGAAAAGGTAAAATCCACCACAACCAACAAATTATTATCGATTGCTTCCCAATTAGATAAGTATATACCTGCCCCTGAAAGAAATGTAATAAAGAAAGAGCCCTGGATAAAGCAAACCTAGACTTTAACAAACACCAGGAACAGGGAAAATATAAAGAAACACACTGGAGTAGAGAGGAAAAATGGATGCTGATATGGGCAATAGAATATGCCAAAACGAAATACCAAAGACAGAAAGAGAGTTGTAGAGAATGGCAACGGATTTTCCATCACCACTGCCCATCGAAGAAGGACATCCCAAAGGAGAGATTGACCTGTCAGAAATTTAATTTTCTTAAGAGTGGATCTTTCTCACAGGATGAGAACACAGAAATGAAAAAAGGCATTGATACCATGATCAAAGAAAATCTATGCCCAATCAGCAGACCCCTCCCTATGCCTAAGGTTTGTCAACCCCCACCTACAAACAAGATACAAACCCCTATATCCTCCAACCTTACACAGCATCACCCAACCCAGGATTAAAATGCCCACCATTGCCAAAAGCGAACCCTCCATTAAAGGAGATAGCTTCCCAAAAGTCATCCTCAACTACACAAGACCAATGCATCCACTCTGAAAACAAGAAACAAAATGAGCTCCCACTTCAAAATATCCCATTAGACATAGAGCAGATGGAAATAGAGGAACAAGTGGCCAATAGGATAGAGAGAACACGAGGTATGGCTTTTGAAGATCGACCCAAACTGGTTCAGATGGTTATGAACAAAGCCTTCACAACCCTTACTATGAAAGTAAATGATGCCCTCTCAAAACTGGTCCCAGTTGAATCCTCTTTAGAGGAAATTAACCATGCAACATATGGGGCAGCATGGTATGTACAGACAAAACTTCTCCCATATCACCAAGAAAGGAGAAAAGGAATATATAAGGAAAAACAAATTGAGCCAGTTTGGAAAAGAAAACTCCAACAGAAAATAGAGAAGTACAGAGCAGAAACATCCCAGATATCTGGCTTCTTATTAAATCAAATCCCTAGAAAAAAGCTGGGGAAAAAAATTAAGAAAATAAAAAGAAAATATTCCATAAAAACAACAGAGCAGCTAAAAAATAGGTTAGCAGAAAACCAAGCAGAAATCAAAGCCTTAGCCGCTCAAATAAGGAATAAAGGAAAGAAAATAGATTCAAAAAAAAAAAAATAACTTTTTAATAGGAACCCAAGGATGGTTTACCGAAATCTCATTAGAGATGAAATCAAGGTAAAATCCCCTCCAACACAACAGGAAGTTGAAAATTTCTGGAGGCCATTATATGAAGACCCCAAAAAACACCGAGAGGGTGAATGGATAGATGCGGTGAAGGAGGCCAACAAGGGCAAGTTGGAGATGCCAGCCTTGGAAATTACTCAAGAAACTGTCCGGAAAAAAGTAGCTCATTTCTGCAACTTTAAAAGCCCAGGAATTGACAATATACCAAATTTCTGGTTAAAAAAGTTGACAGTACTCCACGAACACTATGCCAAGGCATTCACGAGAATCCTTAAGGGTGAAGAAGAGCCACCTGAATGGCTCACTATTGGTAAAACATCCCTCCTACCAAAAAGCCAAGAGACCCATCTTGCCAATAAATATAGACCGATCTGCTGTCTTACAACAACATACAAGTGGCTGACGGGGATAATCGCTGACGCAACATATGATCACCTAGCTGAAGGCGATTACCTCGAGGGTGAACAGAAAGGGTGTGCTAGAAAAAAACTTGGTACAAAGGACCAGCTACTAGTAAACAAGACCATTCTAGAGGATTGCCGAAAAAGGCAAAGAAACTTATCAATGGCGTGGATTGATTATAAAAAAGCTTTTGACAGTGTGCCCCACTCCTGGATACTCCGATGCCTGGAACTATACAATGTCCATGAAGACATAAGATTATTTCTCCAGAAACAAATGGCCAGATGGCAAACAACAATAACATTAAATCACTTGGAAGGAAAAATACAGACCCCAAACATTAGAATCCAACGAGGTATTTTTCAGGGAGATAGTCTATCACCTCTTCTTTTCTGCCTCACTATAGACCCACTTAGCAAAGTCCTTAAATGCTGCAAAGCTGGATACAACCTCAGTAAAGGAAGAAAGAAAGATGAAAATAAAAAAGTGAACCATCTACTTTTTATGGACGACCTCAAACTCTATGCAGAATCAGAAAAACAACTTGTCCCTCTGATAGAAACGGTTAAAAATTTCACAGAAGATATATGCATGGAGTTTGGATATGAAAAGTGTGCTAAATGCACTATAAAAAAAGGTAAAAAAGTGACAGCAGAACATCTTAAGCTGGACAATGGCTATATCGAAGACTTGGGAGAGGATGTTGCCTACAAATACCTTGGCATAGAAGAAAATGTAATGGTTGAACATGGGCAAATGAGAGAAAAGGCAGAAAAGGAATATATAAGCCGCCTTAAAAAGATCCTCAAATCGGGATTAACACCAAAAAACAAAATAACTGCCATCAACCAACTTGCAATACCTGTCATTTCCTATGGTTTTGGTATTATTGACTGGCCGCAATGCTACATCAATAGGCTTGATACCAAAACTAGGAAAATGCTAACCCTATATAAGGTTACCTACCGACATCAGTGCATGGACAGGATATACCTACCAAGAAGAGAGGGCGGTTTAGGTCTCATAGAAATCAACCATGCATACCGAGCCACAATATTAAGCATGGGACAGTATATCAAAAGCTCAAGGGACAAAACAATCTCAATAGTAAAGGACCACCAAAACGAATGTCTATCACAACAGACATCAAATACTAAACTCGCAGAAAACTTCAATGGGGGCCAATTAAAGAACATTACAGAGAATAATGACTACCCGGCAACCCTAATTGCAAGAAAGATGAGGGAGGAATATTCAAAGCGGGAAATGGAGACCAGGAAAGAAGGATGGCGACAAAATAAGAGAGCAGGAAAATTTATGGAAGAATTAAACCAGAAATACATAGACAAGGAAGCTTCACTGCAATGGCTCAAACATGGCAAGCTACCATTTGATGAGGAACGAATCATCACAGCTGGACAAGACCAGGGCCTACTCACAAATGGATTCAAGAAAATGATTGGAATACAACAAAATGACCAATGCAGATTCTGCCACTCAGCCATTGAAAGTCCAAGTCATCTAATGTCTGGTTGCCAGATCCTTTTGGCAGATGGCCACTACACTGCCCGCCATAACAAAGTATGCAAATACCTCCACTGGAAAATCTGTGGAGAAATGCAGCTTGAGAGAACACAGTACATCTGGGAACATGAGCCTCCACCAATAACATCAAATGGAAAGGTGACTGTGTTCTATGACAAAATAATCCAGACAGGCAGATATATAAAAGACAAAGCCATTAAACCAGACATTGTCATCTGGGATAAACGAAAAAAAACTGCTCTTATTATTGATGTAGCTGTCCCAAATGACTATGGCCTAAATAGAGCGGAACGAGAAAAGATAACAAAATACCAGGACCTCAAGAATGACCTAAAAACAACTTGGTCATTGAAAGAAATTGACATCATACCCGTTGTGGTTGGGGCAACTGGACTGGTGAAACAAAACCTAAAAAAATACCTAGAATCAATACCAGGGAAGCCAAGCTGCTGTGAAGTGCAAATAGCAGCCATCAAAGGAACATGCTCCATCCTAAAAAGATCATTAGGATACAAGTACTATTGTAAAGGAATCAAGTGTTAGCCCAGGACAGGGCCCCTTGACTTCTAAAAAACTAATAAGAAAATGAAACAAAAAAAGGAGAAACCATTTTCTTGTGAAGTGTGTGGATCTGCATTTTCACAAGCATTTGAAAGCCACATGCGAACACACACTGGAGAGAAACCATTTCTTGTGATGTCCAAAAAATGAATTAAACTGTATGATTATGGCCTAAACGGAGCTGAGCGAAAATATATAAAATATCATGACCTCAAGAATGACCTAAAAACAACTTGGTCATTGAAAGAAATAGACATCATACCCATTGTGATTGGGGCAACTGGACTGGTGAAACAAAATCTAAAAAAATACCTTGAAACAATACCAGGGAAGCCAAGCTGCTATGAAGTACAAATAGCAGGTATCAAAGGAACATGCTCCAACCTGGAAAATAAAATGTAAATTTTCCAGTACTGCAAAACTGGAAAAGTGTTGTGTTTTTTGTAAAAAAAAAAAAGCGATATTTTTTGTGACACTGAACATGAACAAGACAAGAATTTTTCATGGTCAGACTAATTTAATGAGATATTTGTTAAAGAGTTAAAAGTTTAAAAAATAAATTCCGCTTTGCAATACGTAATTTTCAGAACATTTTCTTTATAATCATGTTTAAGCAGTGCTTAATCGAATAAAATGATTTCATTTTTAGAAAGAAGTAAATATTTTAGCAGGACTTAAAATTTGTTTGAAGGGAATATTTTGTCTGCTAGTCAGTCAAATAATTTTCACAGAAATTCGACATAAAAAAAAAATCTCCACAATTGAATTGGCATAATTTTAATTTTGTTGTCACAAATTATTATTATTATTATTATTATTATTATTATCATCATTATTTAGAAGAAAGTTCAGGTAAAATACCTTTATTTAGAAGAAAGTTCAGGTAAGATGTCCCAAATAGCTTTATTTAGAAGAAAGTTCAGGTAAAATGCTTTATTTAGAAGAAAGTTCAGGTAAAATGTCACAAATACCTTTATTTAGAAGAAAGTTCAGGTAAAATGCTTAGATAAAGTTTATTTGAAAAAGTGAGCAAAATTCAATTTTTTATCTTTATTTAGAAGAAAGTTCAGGTAAAATGCTTAGATAAAGTTTATTTGAAAAAGTGAGCTAAATGCAATTTTTTATCTTTATTTAGAAGAAAGTTCAGGTAAAATGCTTAGATAAAGTTTATTTGAAAAAGTGAGCAAAATTCAATTTTTTATCTTTATTTAGAAGAAAGTTCAGGTAAAATGCTTAGATAAAGTTTATTTGAAAAGTGAGCAAAATTCAATTTTTTATCTTTATTTAGAAGAAAGTTCAGGTAAAATGCTTAGATAAAGTTTATTTGAAAAAGTGAGCTAAATGCAATTTTTTATCTTTATTTAGAAGAAAGTTCAGGTAAAATGCTTAGATAAAGTTTATTTGAAAAAGTGAGCAAAATTCAATTTTTTATCTTTATTTAGAAGAAAGTTCAGGTAAAATGCTTAGATAAAGTTTATTTGAAAAAGTGAGCAAAATTCAATTTTTTATCTTTATTTAGAAGAAAGTTCAGGTAAAATGCTTAGATAAAGTTTATTTGAAAAGTGAGCAAAATTCAATTTTTTATCTTTATTTAGAAGAAAGTTCAGGTAAAATGCTTAGATAAAGTTTATTTGAAAAAGTGAGCTAAATGCAATTTTTTATCTTTATTTAGAAGAAAGTTCAGGTAAAATGCTTAGATAAAGTTTATTTGAAAAAGTGAGCAAAATTCAATTTTTTATCTTTATTTAGAAGAAAGTTCAGGTAAAATGCTTAGATAAAGTTTATTTGAAAAAGTGAGCAAATTCAATTTTTTATCTTTATTTAGAAGAAAGTTCAGGTAAAATGCTTAGATAAAGTTTATTTGAAAAAGTGAGCTAAATTCAATTTTTTATCTTCATTTAGAAGAAAGTTCAGGTAAAATGCTTAGATAAAGTTTATTTGAAAAAGTGAGCTAAATGCAATTTTTTTATCTTTATTTAGAAGAAAGTTCAGTAAAATGCTTAGATAAAGTTTATTTGAAAAAGTGAGCTAAATTCAATTTTTATCTTTATTTAGAAGAAAGTTCAGGTAAATGCTTAGATAAAGTTTATTTGAAAAAGTGAGCTAAATTCAATTTTTTATCTTTATTTAGAAGAAAGTTCAGGTAAAATGCTTAGATAAAGTTTATTTGAAAAAGTGAGCTAAATGCAATTTTTTTCTAGAGTAGCACTCATGTAAAATAATGAAGGGAAAATCAAAGAAGGTTTTGTACTTGTATAGAATAGGCAGCACGCAAAATTTTGACTAAAAATATTTTTTTTAAATTACGCAGTAACGTCATATTAACACTTAAGAATTATACAAAATTAATGCTCAATCCGAAAAGTTTTGTATTAAACATTTTTTTATTAAAAAGTTTTTATTAAACACTGAAAAGTGAAAGTTTTCCTAAGACAAATGTTTCCCCTCCCTTCCTGGTAAGGTTTCAAGCAATGGCGCTTGAACAAAATTTTGGTAAATATTTGAAATTTGTATGAATTCAATAAAAAAAAATTATTTAAAATATTCGGTGGGGGTGTAAATTTTCTAAATTTATTTGCTGATAAAAAAACCCAGTAATGTTGATCATGGCTAAGCAAAAACAGGAGGCCAGATAATTTTGTTGTACAGGATGTCCATAAAGTCAGTGTGCTTTTAATAATTCATAACTTTAAAGTGCATATGGACTTTTTGGACACCCTGTGTAGTTTATTGATAGAGATGTAAGCATCATCTATAATTGTTGTGATGTTAGTCCCAACAGTAAAAAGAAGTCAAGTCGAGATGGGGTAAAATAAGACAAGTGTATTTACAATTAATGGTACATGTACGACTAGCTTGTCGTTAACGGAACAGTGCTCCCTTTCCACTCGGTGTCTCACTATTTATAGTGAGAACCGGTGCATGTTCTCCACTGTAGGAACGGACGGTACAACAATAATATACTTCATTAACTGTCTAAATGTGTCGATATTAAGTTAATATCAATTAGATTATGAAATTACTGGGAACAAGTGCTCCCCTGGAAAATTTTAAGTGTCCTGGAAACATCATGGAAAATGATTTCCTAAAACGAGTGCAAACCCTGGATATGCATAATAGGAAATTATAATAGTTAAATCTCGTGACAACATTAAAATCTTTCTTTTATCTTTATTTGGAAAACATTTAGTTTTGTTTGTTTTATGGCATATCAACTACTCTGGGTCATTTAATGCCAACAAAGTTTTGAAATAAATTTTTCTATTCAACCCATAGATGGGACCTTAACAGGTACTACCAGTCCAGGTTGGAGTGAACCAGGGAGCTATAGTGATGAAGAGGTGCTCCATATTCATCAGACCTCCAGAACTGGAACTTCACCATCAGATAGAGTTTAACCTCATTCCAAAGACATAATAACCCTCAGCACCACCTTCTAGGATATATATGAGAAAAATGTTGAGGCTTGCCACAAAGGCAATGGGGTTGAGTCAATCGTGCATGTGCTAGGGCTTGACATGAACAGCCAATTGATCAGAGGGGGCATCTCTGATTGTCCATCTACCCAAAGTAAAGGTCTAAAGGGTGTATTGTTTGATATGCACTGCGTATCCACCAGGATTTCCTTCTTATGTATCATGGGTCACAGCTACAGCCAGCAGGTGGCTTTATTGGAAGGGGGTGTTACTCATCTAAAGAGGTTCAGTCAGCATATTCTGCAGCCCCAGCCTTGGGGGCGGGGAAAACATTTAAGTCTTTAAACTAATACTCTGCTGTTTCTTCACTAGTTATAGTATATGATTGGGAAATCTTGGTCATGTGATGTCAAAACTTTAGTTGATAAAAAATCTACTTCCTTTTGTATATCCAATTTTTCTGCTTCTCTTTACATTTTTTAATTGCAGCTTTGTCTATTGGTCCAAGCTGGAAAGTACCTATTTTGGCTCTCTGACTTTTCAAATGTTCCATTTCTTCTAGTGGAACCTTTCTTATACTAGAGAGGGCATGCAGCAGTGAGGTTTTATTTCTGAAACTCTGGGGAATGTGGAGTACCCCTTTATTGCCATTAATCTCAGAGTGGTAGTACATGTTAGGATCCAGTCTATGGGTTAAACAGTTAAAAAATGAGTATTATAAATGTGTATAAGAACACATTGTAAATTAATGTAAACATAATACATAAGTCAAAAGCATCATGGAACATAATGTGGAGGAACAGTAACACGTGGAGGAAATGGTGGATATTATCCACCATCATGGCTTGCAGAGATGAGTTGATGTCACTAACTCGGAATCAACAAGAAAAATCAGATATGCAATTTTCAGAGGTTAACTCTTAACATCCTATACCACCTCATTCCACCCGGCCGGAAGTCACATTTGTTTTCCTAATCCACCCCAAACGATAGCCTTTGTTTAAATGTTATATCAAACATATTTAGCAGTCTTTGATTTACGGGAAATAACAGGTAACTTTAAATGAAAAGGACATTTTTATCCATTTATTGATATATCCTTATAGGAATGGGGCTCTGGACTTAGAAGATTCTCAACAGGATGTTAAGAGTTAACTGAAGGATTATTACATTTCTCAACAACTTCCACCTCTGGTGTCTATGATGTATTCTGCACATCTGATGATAGGATAAATTGCCCAACACAGATGTGCTAGATTGCGCCAGGATGCCCTCATCCTCTGCATGAAGCCCCCACACTGGGTTGGGCATGTCAGGAGTATAGAAAATAACCAAATCTTTTAGACCATATCATAATTATTGTAATTGTTTGATATTAAAACCTATCCAAACGGTTTATCAGTCTCGTCATTCTATTCTTTTCAATTCCATGTCGTTATACTCTTTACTTTTCACATCAATTTTAATATAAAACAATATGGACAGATTATTGCGTCCAGAGAGCTGAGGGAGGTCGGAGGATATAACGACTGAAACATTATATGTATTTACATACAATAAAGATGAGGACAACAATCTGAAAAATCAAAATTATTCCTATCAAGCCTCATCTCAAAAATACAGTTCATGTTTATTCATGTTGTCACATTAGGCAGAGGGGGGGGGGATTGTGTTTTGTACAAACTCATAAAAACAAAATGTTTTTAAACAGGTTGGTTGATTTTACAGCATATCAACCTCAGTGGGTCATTTAATGCTGACAAACTTTTGAAATAAATTCATTCTTAATGGATAATCAATTTTTTTATATACACATTTTTCTATTAAACCCATAGATGGGACTCTAACAGGTACTACCACACTGGTAAAGAGTGGACCAGGAAGCAATGGTGATGAAGGGGTCCACATTCCCCAGACCTCCAGAACTAGAAACTTAACATCAGATATCATTCCTGGGACACGAAGACCCTCAGTCATGAAGACCACTTAGCACATATTATAAAAAGGGTTGGGTCAATCATATAGGTGCTTGGGCTTGACATGTCCAGCTGAATGATCGGAGGGCCCTCTCCGACCGCCCATCTAAACTAAGTAAGGGTCTAAGCTAGGTATACCCAATTTGTCGAAAAATCCATGTTTTTACCATGTAAATATACCCCCCCCCGTTTCAAAAAAATTCACCGGATATCAAGGAATTATCCAATTCTAATGAAATTTTCAGTGTTGATTTATCAATGAATGAATTTTATAATGCATCAGTTATTTTATTTCAAAATTTTCTGATTTTTTCAGGTCACTTAACTTTGACTCCTCCCCTTATTTTTTGGGTGCAAAATATCAAAATATGATTGATACTAATTTCTGCATGAATAAAAAGACAAAAGACGGTAGGTGTGAATAGAAGAAAAACAAAGGAGGCTAATCACGTAGAAAATAAGTACTGAAAATTGGAAAATAAAATTAAAAAAACATTTTTTTTACTCATTTCGATAATTATCTAATCTTTATCTAATTATTTATTTTTTTCTTACTATTTCGATAATTATCAATCTTTATCTAATTATTTATTTCATAAAATAAAAAAGTATACATCAATATTTGCTCTGATAAAAAGGGGGGGGGGCACTAATTTTCAATAGAGTTTGTGACAAAAAATTATCAAAGATTGATACTAAAGTAAAGTAATTATTAAAAAATGTTTTTATATTATAATAATATGACATTTTAAACTTAAAATTATGTTACTCATATCTTGAATGAATTTTATATATTAATTTATCATAGCAGAAATACCTAATTAAATCAGAAAATTTTGAAATAAAATAACTGATGCATTATAAAATTCATTCATTGAAAAAATCAATACTGAAAATTTCATTAAAATCAGATAATTTCCGGATTTTTAATAATTTTTTTTTTTTTTCAATCGAGAGTAATAAATTTATTTTGTAAACATGGATTTTACGGCAACTCCAGTGGCCATATTAAGTCATATTTGATAAAAATTGACCAAAAGAATAATTTTTAAATGTATTAAAATTAAATTACATGTGTAATATTGTTTTGCTTTTTGTACTGATGCTCATTATGTTACTACTTTTCGACTTCGTCAAAAATTTGACCTTAAATAATCAATTTAATTTTAATTAGTTTTTAAAATGAAAAGTAGACAAAAAAATAGGTATCCTTTGTCTAAGCAGATTGTTGCATGTCATGGACTGCTCATCCACTAAGATTCCATCCTTAAGCATCACAGGTTGTCACACATGTCCAACAGGTGGCCCCATTGAGGAGGGAGTCTTACACCTCTGCAGAGGTGCAGTCAGTGTATTCTAAAGACACAGCCGACAGGGCTAGTAGCAGGTTGTAAAATATCTAAATTGATGTGCCAATATAAAGCTAGAGGGGGGCGTAACAGCACGTACATATTTGAAATTTGAATTTGTTTTGTAAAATGTCATGGATTCATGGTAAAAAAAAAAATTAAACAGGAGGGAGGGGTAAAATATCTAAATTGATTTGGCGATGAAAAGCGGGGGTGGTTCATTGTAAAATATCTCCATTAAATTGCCGATAAAATGTAAAAGACACAACTCAGAAAATATCTATATTTGGCCAGAATTATGTCTTATGCCAGAAATTCAAAACATTAAAATTCCAATATTTCCAGAAGTGAGTGGGGGTGGGGGAGTATTTACATCGTAAAAAGAACACTTACTTTAACCATGTTGAAATTGACATTTGATGTCCCTGAAAATTTTGTTCAAGCCCCACTTGCTTGAAGCTTTGCTAGGAAACTGTGTTCCCCCAACCCACCCCATCTACATGATTAAAAACAGTAACACCCAAACCCTACATTGTTGACAGTCACTTGATCCCAACCCCCACATCCGACCAGCTACCGAGACTAAAATGGAATCAACTTTTGTCATAGGAAATTTTTTACTTTTCAGTGTTTCTAAAAATGTTTAACAAACTTTTTTTGAATGTACATTAATTTTATGTAATTCTTAAAATGTAATTTTTTTAAAAATTGTTCATTTCCAGTCAAAATTTTGCATGTGTGTTATTCTATACAAGTATAGAAAATTCTTTTTAAATGTTCTAAATTTTATGAGGTAGTGGGGCAGTTTTGTAAAACGTAATTTATTTTTTAACCTTTCTTTAACGAATACCTCATTATCTTTAGTCTGTAGTCCGATGACAAATTCTTATCTTGTTCATGTTCAGTGTTGTGTAAAAACAAATCAAAATATTGCTACATGATGAGAGCAAAACTTCAAAATAGCAAGTCAGAAGCATTTTTACTGTTTAATGAATATTCAGGACCAGTTTGGGAAATGTTGGGTAGGTTTGTTGGACATTAAAACAAAACAAAAAATAAAATAAAAAAGCGTCCTTGTTATTTTACGAGTTATATTTATTAACGGTAAGAATAACATTAAGTTTGTCTCAGATAATTGAAATTTTCCAGGACAAAATTCCAAATTTTCCCAGGATTTTTTAGAAAAAAACACTCCTTTTTCCAGGTTTTCAATTCCTGGAAAATGTACATTTCATCTTCCAGGTTTTCCAGGACACATGGGAATCCTGCTATTTCTTTCAATGACCAAGTTGTTTTTAGGTCATTCTTGATGTCTTGATATTTTGTGATCCTTTCTTGCTCAGCTCTATTTAGGCCATAATCATAAGTTTTATTCATTTATTTGCAGACATCACAGGAAAATCGTTTCTCTCCAGTTTGCATGTGTGTTTTTAAGTGGGAACTAGAACGAAATGCAGGTCCACAGACTTTACATGAAAATGGTTTCTCGCCACTGTGTATTCGCGTGTGTCTTTTTAAATTGGAAGGGTTTGAAAATGCAGTTCCACACATTTCACAAGAAAATGATTTCTCACTTTTTTCCTTTTCTTTTCGCAATTTTTAGAAGCCAAGGGGTTCCTGCCCTGGGCTAACCCTTATTTTCTTTAAAATAGTATTTGTATAAGGATCATTTTCGGATGGAACATGTTTCTTTGATAGCTGCTCTATGTTGTTGTTTTTTTTCAATTTTCCTTTAGAGATCAAGGGGACACTCCCTGGGCTAACACTTTATTTCTTTATGCATAGTGTCTTGATATTTGTGATCTTTTCTCGCTCGGCTCTATTTAGGCCATAGTCATTTGGGACAGCTACATCAATAATAAGAGCAGTTTTTTTTGTTTGTCCCAGATGACAATATCTGGTTTAATGGCTTTGTCTTTTATATATCTGCCTGTCTGGATTACTTTGTCATAGAAAACATAAAGAAATAAAGTGTTAGCCCCAGGGAGTGTCCCCTTGATCTCTAAAGGAAAATTGAAAAAAAAAAAAACAACATAGAGCAGCTGGTGTCTCTCCAGTGTGTGTTTTCATGTGTGTTTTTAAGTGGGAACTAGAAGAAAGTGCAGATCCACATACTTCACAAGAAAATGGTTTCTCTCCAGTGTGTGTTCACATGTTAATTTCAAATGAAAACTATGTGAAAAAGCTGATCCACAGACTTCACAAAAAAATGCCATCTCTCCAGTGTGTGTTCGCATGTGATATTTTAAGTGGGATCTCATAGAAAATGATGAACCACCGATTTAACAATAAAATGGTTTTTCACCAGTGTGTGTACACATGTGGGATTTCAAATGAGAACTCTGTGAAAATGCAGATCTACAAATTTCTCATGAAAATGGTTTTTCCCCAGTGTGTGTTCGCATGTGGCATTTCAAAGTGGATCTGTATGAAAATGATGATCCACAGACTTTACAAGAAAATGGTTTCCCACCAGTGTGTGTTCGCATGTGTGATTTCAAAAGAGAACTCTGTGAAAAAGCAGACCCACTGATTTCACAAGAAGATGGTTTCTCTCCAGTGTGTTTTCGCATGTGATATTTTAAGTGGGAATTCATAGAAAATGCAGATCCACATACTTCACAAGAAAATGGTTTTTCACCAGTGTGTGTTCGCATGTGTGATTTCAAACTGGAACTCTGTGAAAATGCTGATCCACAGATTTCACAAGAAAATGGTTTCTCTCCAGTGTGTGTTCGCATGTGTGATTTCAAATCACAACTCCGTGAAAATGCTGAACCACAGATTTCACAATAAAATGGTTTCTCTCCAGTGTGTGTTCGCATGTGTGATTTTAAGTTGGACCTCCTAGAAAATGCTGAACCACAGACTTCACAAGAAAATGGTTTTTCACCAGTGTGTATTCGCATGTGTGATTTCAAAAGGGAACTATATGAAAATGACAATCCACAGACTTCACAGGAAAATGGTTTCTCTCCAGTGTGTGTTTGCATATGTACTTTCAAACTTGAACTCACTGGAAATGTGGATCCACAAATTTTACAAGAAAATACTTCCACTTCCAATTGTGTTTCCATATCTGTTTTTAGTTCTGACCTCTTGAAAATGCTGATCTGCTCAGTGGTGAAAAGGTGGGTTTTACAAAAGCCTATTTTCCCACTTGTTCTTTGAAATGTGAATTAAGGAAAATATTCATATACTGAATTCCAAACTCTGTTAATTTTCAGATCTACACATAAGCAAGAATATTCTTTTTTCCTTTAGCATGTGTATTTGAATGTGTCTTGAATTGAGGACATTTTTTTCTGATCTCTACAATGGAGAGAAGTTAGGTTTCACTGGAGTCTCTTTTTGCACTTGTTCTTTGAAATATTGATCAAGTGAAAACATACATGCAATGAATTTCAATGAAAAAGAATTGTCTGTGAGTTCTCAATATGTAGATCCACACACATCAGAAGAATATATTTGTTCTTTGGTTGGTGTTTAATGTGTATTTTTACATTTCAAAACCATTCTTCCCAATGTTGTTGATTCTGTGAATGAATAAGAATTAAAGAATTATTTTAAAAAACAAAAAAGCACAAAATTCAAGATTTTTTTTTAATTATAATGTTACAATCAGTTCATATTTTGATTATCTTAATAACAGAACATCAGCATAAAGAAAAAATGTTATTCAACAAATAATTAAGTAAATTTCATGGAATTTAATATAAATACAGAATTTTTTCTAATTTTAACAAAGATTTATCAGAATTAAAAGGACAATCCATTTATAAAAATATGAGAAAATCTTTTCCACTCTAACATTTAGCAAACAAAACAAGTGTACACCTGGCAAATATTTTATCATCTGAAACTTAACAAAACATCTGAAAAATTAATTTTTTCATGTAGAACAAAAATGGAATGTAGGAATAAATGATTAATTATATTTTGATTTTAATTGACAAAGTTAATCACATTGAAATTAATTAATAATGATAATAATAATAATGAAGATGATTCTATGAAATAATTCATGTTATAAGAAAATAAATTCATATATTTTAATACAAATTATTTAAAGCAGAATAAATCTAAGCAAAAGAATGTTATTGAAATAAATTTGATTGTTTATTAAAGTGTTTGTGGAATGCCAGTACTGTTATATTCTAGATATGAAAAATGATCAATGAAATGAAAAGGAAACAATTTTGAATTAGGTCAATAAAATGAGAGAGATTAATTAATAATAATAATTGTAATAACTTATATTTTGCTTAAAAAAGATCAATTTTATTAAACTAAATGAAATTGTTTATTCAAGTTTTTGATGGATTTTGTTAAGAGAACATTCAATTTATTGTTTCTGGTTTAGTTTAATATGGCTGTTTAGAAAATGTCTTTTAAGAAACATTAAAATGTGAAAGAGAGTGAAATGGGTCTAAATTTGGGGCTAAATTTACAATCAAAATAAGGTGCCAAACAGAACCTTAACTTAGGAATTGTCTTTATAACAATTAATGTTCAATTTAAATTCATTTTATTTGATAAATATATACTCAAACCCTGAATATAATGGAAATGGCTGGGCACCAATATATAGTACCAAACAGGACCATAACTTAGTGATTGTCTTTATACACTTAATGTTCAATTTACATTAATTTTTTTTTTTTAGATGTAAATACTGCTGAACTGGACTCTGAATTTTTAATCTTTAAATAAATATGTCTAAAGTGAAACTAAATTCTTACTGAAGAAATGTCTAAAGGAAAATTATTCATTACCTAATAAGAAATGAAAAAAAAAGTATTAATAAACACTATATCAATTATGAAAATACGAAAAGCATAGTTTTTAAATTTCGAATAAAATTAAAATTGTGTATGGCTGTTTTAAAGTGAGGCAATAAAAATTTAAAAAATATTTTTTATTTCTAAAACTATTACCAAAAAAATCAAGGAATTGTGCAATTGTAATGAAATTTTCAGAATTTTATTCACCAATAAATGTTGTTTTTTTTTATCAGTTATGATTTTCTTTTTCTAACTTTAGTCATTTGAATAAAAAAAAATTCCAGTCCCTGATTTTTACATTTCTAGAAAGATCAAATACAGAAGACCACATTAGAAATTGAAAAATAAAACTTTTAACACACAAAAGGGAATATT
The DNA here is from genome assembly GCA_023376005.1 of Doryteuthis pealeii. Lineage (NCBI taxonomy): Eukaryota > Metazoa > Mollusca > Cephalopoda > Myopsida > Loliginidae > Doryteuthis > Doryteuthis pealeii. The sequence continues at coordinate 76,651,195 of CM042151.1, read as the reverse complement.
TGAAAATAAAGATAGGCTAATTGTATCAGAGAAAATATTCTTTTTTGCATCAATTCAAAGAAAAATCTTGTTTTTAAAACTATGAAAAAAAAACAAACACACGCTACAATGATTATCATTTGATTTTTAAGAATATAACTTTTAAATTTTCAAATAACTTATTTTGGGTATGGAATTTAATTTTTTTTTTTTCTGTGTTTTTCAGGATTTGATCTTTCTAGAAATGTAAAAATTAAGGAACTGGAAATTTTTGTTCTTCAAATGAGTAAAAAAAAGGGGGTAAAAAAAGAGTGCATAGTCCACACTACATTCTCATATCATCATCATCATTGGCATTTCAGTCTCGAAAGACTATGATAAGGTTTTTGTACCCCTGAAGTTACAGCGCCTCCTGTGACTGTGAAGTCTGATGTTTGAAAAACATTCTAGACCAGATTTTGCATTTGACGCAGCAGTGGTAACACACTCCCAGGAGCACCTGCAAATACTCATGGACCAGTTCAGCCTGACCATTAGTATAAAGAAAACCAAGACAATGGGTCAGGGAATTGTAAATCCTTCCTCCATCACCATCAACAACTACACCCTGGAAGCAGTAAACATTTTCCCCTACCTTGGGTCCACAATCACCATCAACCTGTCACTTGATACTGAACTCAGTTGCTGGATCCGAAAAACTGCCTCAACTTTTGGGAAGCTCACAGCAGGAGTGTGGGACAACAGCAAGGTCACTATCCGTACATTCTCATATATATATATATATATATATATATATATATATTTTAGAACTATTAACTATAGGTATATGTAGAAGTATTTACATAACCATAGATATTTGTAGAACTGTTTCAGATAGCACTAATACCCTTAGGAAAGATGTAAATCCAACTATTCTCCCTGCAGCTATGGGTAAATAGAAGGGTAGACTGGGCTCTTGAACCTTGATTAGGTAACCACCTTGGGAAAAGGAAAATTCTGAATTCAAACGTATTAAACTCAATTTAGAAATTGACCTTATGTTGCATCCGGCCCATGTGGAGGGATTGGTAAATATATATATATATATATATATTTTTTGAAGGCAATTCCACACATTGCATGCGTTATTCACCAAGTTTGCTTGTCATTATTATTTTCAATAATTATTGAATTTTATAAGATATACGCATTGTAATTACCTTAAAAAATATAAATAATAATATACTTTACTTAACAACGCGTCAAAAGCAAATTATCAAATACTATTATATATATATGTCTTTATTATATTAAAAAATAATAATAAAAATAGGCCAAATATTGTTTTTAAAAATATGAAAAAAAACAAAAAAACACACACACTACAATGATACGGTGAATAAAAAATGTCAAGGTAATAATAACCTTTATGCAAGTTTTATTATGTTAAATATAGTGGGGGGTAAATTTCACGGGGAATATTGGTGGTAACCATGGAAAACTTCAATAATAACAACATTTACGCTTATGAAAAAAAGTATGATATTGAGGAGTCTATAGGCATTCATTTGGCTGCTCCCCACCCCCTTTTTTTTTACAAATTAATAGTCATCTTTTTCGCCTTGGAAACCTACCTAATAAGGTTTGTTTTGAATCTATTTGATGAATTATTTTTGATAATAAAAAACAGTTTTAAAAAGATTTGATGCAAATTTAATCGGCTAAGATTTCGATGGGTGACTTTGTTTATGTCATCCCACTGACTAACACGGATAACAGCGAAAATAATATATCAATTAAATGTTGAAATGAATTAGATTTTTATAATAATTGAATCAGTTATCAAAAGATTACAGATAATTTTATATCCATAAATTATTGTCAGAAATTAAAAATATTTCATTTCTTCAGTGGAAAACAAAATTTCCCAGCAAATTACGTTTTGTTTGTTTTCGTTTTTTTTGTAAAGAAAGATAATACACTGAACGTTATACTTACTTCTTTCCTTTTTCTTTTGTCTGATTTCTTTTATTTGGGGCTATACAACGTTAAAGAAGATGGAGACAAAAATATAATATTTTAAATAGAACTTGTCTTTTCTGGTCGAATGAAAAACTCGTTGATTTGCAATAAATACAGAAATGTTTTCTTAAGAGCGAGAAAACAAGGGACATAACTCTGATCTTTTTTCTCATTTATTTCGGAACACATTTATTCACCCTTATTTGACGAAATATATATCAAATACGTTTTTATACAGACAGGTGCTATATCCACGAAAAATAGAAAAATAAAAAGAGATTACTATATGAGTTAAATAAAATAGAATAAAAGAATAAGCATTTTACAATACATTTTTAAAAATTAAATAATAAAGAAGAAAATAAATAACAATTATTATTTAGGCAAATTTATCAAGTACATTTTTAAACAGTTATTTAATTCACTCCCCCCCCCAAAAAAAAGAGATTAAATTAGATATGTTTATAATAGGGTTGTGCAAAACACGCTCTTTTAATACGCACGAGGATTGTTAAAAATATTTTAAAACGTCAATAAAAAATTGAAAATTAACTTTTTAATGTTTTCTTTTACGTTTATTATAAAGAACAATTCCAAGATTGTGTTATAAAAAAGAAAAAACAAATTTCTCTTACATAAATATGTAATGTCATTATTTTTAGCTCGATATTTTTTATACAATATTTTCTTTGATTTCAAGATTTGTTAAATAAATGAAATAAACAAGTACTAACCTGACTTACAAAAAAAGTCAAGTGGAAAAAAAATGTAAATAAATAAATAAATAAATAAAAACAAAAGAGAAAGATCTCTTTTTTTTAATTCATTAAATAAAAAATTACTAACTTGACTTACGAAAAAAAAAGTCAAGTATTTTGAATCAGACGTTGCAAATCGTAGTCAAAATTTTCCGTTTTAATTTTGACTACGATTTGTAAGTATAGCCGGAAAATATTATTTTTAAAACTATGAAAAAAGAAAACAAGCTACAAACAATTTTGTTTTTGAGTTTTATGAAAATAATTTTTAAATTTTCAAATAACATTTTCCGGGAGTTGAATTTTTTTAAATGTGGTATTTCTAGAAATGTAAAAAGAGAATTATTCAAATGACCACTCGTTGAGAGAAAAAAAAAAAAAAAAAAAAAAAAACTGGAAATTTTATTGATAAATACATTCTTTCAAGTTTTATTCTTCATTAAAATAAGGTATTGGCATTCCATCTTCTTTTGCACTATAGGTTAGTATTGAAGACGGAATCTTGTGGTTCCTACGATTTAACCCATAACTTGGAATGTAGGGGAGAAGTTTCATACTTTTCCGAATGGTATTATAAAGTGAATATAATAGCACATACTGGTGTTGTAAATTAAATAGTTATTTCCTTTTGAATGACCTTAACGTTTGATTAACCTTAACTCCTAATTATCTCCCTGCCCGCTAGGATTTAGATATATATATAGAAACATGGACATTTTGTAGAACTATCATAACTAGTGTAATTGTTTGATATTAAAACCTATCCAAACGGTTTATCAGTCTTGTCATTCTATTCTTTTCAATTCCATGTCGTTATACTCTTTACTTTTCACATCAATTTTAATATCAAACAATATGGACAGATTACTGCGTCCAGAGAGATTTGACGTCGAGCCTACAGCTCCTAATTCAGAAAAAAACTTTTCAAACACTTGAGACTAACGTTCAACAACTACTTGAGCATAGTCAACGAAAATGATGAGACCGAAGACGACCAAAAGAATCTTTTTGCCCTGATAAACAATATTTCGGCGGAAGTTTACGAAATTATCAGTGACTCCAACAATTATGATTCTGCCATGAAGACTCCTGGAAGCTGCTTATATCAAACCTACTAACATTATTTATAATCGACACCGACTCATGACTATGAACCAGTAACCAGCACAGATTATTGATAGTTTCGCACTGCAATTGGAAATTCAGGTGAAAACATGCAATTTTCAGGTTGTAACAGCTGAAGAACATAAACAATATATACGAGATGCCTTCATTCATGGCATAACCTCTACTACAATACGACAACGACTGTTGGAAAAACCCTCTTTGTCACTTCCAGAGGCATACGACATAACAAGGTCGTTGGAACAAGCGGGAAAGCAGGCCGAATATTATGAATGAGGTAAGACGATTACCGCTCCCATGATTTCTCCGAAAGAAAACATTGCTGCAATAAAAAAAAAAATACTCAAGATATTTGTTTCTTTTGTGGAAATCCTCATCATCCGCGCTAACGATGCTCAGCTCATAATGGTGACAGCAAAAAATGCAACAAAAGAGGGCATTGGGCCAAAGTTTGTAAATCTTCAGTAACGGCTGCTAAGATCAATCAATCAGAATTCAGGGAAAACCACAGAATATGAAAAACACATAATAATAATAATAATGATAATAATAAAAATGATAATAATAACAATAGTAATAATGATAACTATGTTAGACTTTATGACAACGTTCATACTGAATATTTCTGAATTAATGTATTATTCTTTAAATCAATCACAATGACAAGAAAAGAACTGGAAAATGTTTACTTCTATTTGCATGGTTTTGCTATTGACCTGGAGAGAGAGAGAAAGAGAAAGAAAGAGGGGAGGAGGAAAGAGTGGGAGAAGGAGAGATGGTGGGAATGTTAACGGCAATTCAATAATGAGAAAAAAAAAGTGATATCTTGATATAATGAAAAAACAATTTGAAAATACCAAAGACAATCACAAAAGCAGATTCAGATGCTACTTGATTAAAACTAGTTATGAAGTTAATTTGAAAAAGGTGTTTGCTGCCACATTGGAACGTTTGTTTTTAAAAAGAAAAATAGACTCGTTTATTGTTATCAAAGAACTCTCTGACCCCCCCCCCCGATCACGCTTGACTAAAAACAAAAATAAAAGGTGTAATCCTAACCAAGTGCAAAATTAATGGGAACGTTACAAATGCCATGATAGACTCTGGTAGAGTGGGTACTTTCTTCAATAAAAGTACGGCAAAACAATTAAAACTATTCATTATACCAAAACAAAAAACGATAGCTCTAGCAGACCCTAATCAACATGCGAAAATTGTTGGCGAAACAATAGCTGATATCTCTCTAAATGATAAGGCACATTCTGGCATGATAGTGGAAGTGATAAAAGACTTATTTATTGATGTTATATCATAGGAAAGGACATTCTGAAAAAGTATGGCAAAGTGACATTAAAATTTAATGGACCTGGAGACAAACTTATTATAGGAGTAGTCAAAAACAACAATCATTTCCCGCCTATAAACATTTCCACCCCCCACTCTTTTCTCACCTTTCCTTAAATACAACTCCAATTGTCACTAAGTCACATCAGTGTACTGTCGCTGATACCAAATTCATCAGGGAAGAAGCTGCTAGAATGTTGAAAGAAAATATAGTATCTCCAAATACTCATAACTTCAAATGAAAATCACAAAAAAAAATGATAATCGATTAAAGCGATACCAGAGATTCACAGAACTTGATGCTTATCCTATGCCAAATATTTCTAAAATGGTTGAAGATATAGCCCAATATAATGTCTTTACTATGCTTGACCTTAAATCAGCATATCATCAGATACCTATCAGTGACAAAGATCGCAAATACACTGCCTTTGAGGTCTGCGGTAAACTATATCAATTTACGCACATCCCCTTTGGTGTTACTAACGGAGTAAGTGCATTCCAGAGAAGCATCGACAGCATCATAGATAAGGAAAAACTGTCCGATATATTCGTCTTTGTAGATAATGTTACAATATATGGGAAAACCCAAGAACAACATGATTATAACCTTCAAAAATTCTATGAAGTAGCAAGGAAGTATAACATTACACTTACAATAGTAAAAGCATAATTTCAGCTACTTCAATTACATTACTTGGGTACACTATCCAAAACAATCAAATATCGCCCGACTACAATAGACTCACTACTCGAAATGCCTCCACCTCTGAATCTAAAATCCCAAAAGCGAATAATGTTTATTAAATAAAATTAAAGACATCAGTAAACAAATCGTTGTGACACAACGCATCAGTGCAGTTGTGTGCTTGCAGGGGTGTGTGCGTGTATTGGTTTGGTTTGATTTGTTTTGTTTTGTTTTACGGCATATCAACCTCAGTGGGTCATTTAATGCCGATAAAGTTTTGAAATAAATCAATTCTTAATGGATAATACGATTTTTTTATAAACACATTTTTCTTTTTAACCCATAGATGGGACCCTAACAGGTACTACCACTCCAGGTCAGAGTGGACCAGGGAGCAATGATGATGAATGGGGTGCTCAACATTCCCCAAACCTCCAAAACTGGAACCTCACCATCAGATAGAGTTTAACGTCATTCCCAGGACATGTAGACCCGCAGCCACTGCCTTCTAGCACCCATATGATAAAAAGGGGTTGGAGCTTGCCATGACCAGCCTATTGATCGGAGGGGGCCTCTCCGACCGCCCATCTAGCCCAAGATAGGGCCAAAGTGGAGTATTGCATGTCATGAACTGCTCATCCACCTGGGCTCTATCCTTAAGCATCACGGGTCGCCACCCAGTGTGCGTGTATGTGGCTGTATAGTGGGCTATATGAATAAGTAGTAAGTCAAATCACCTATATGTATAAATATGTGTATGTGTAGATTGAAGATAGCGGAAGACCACCCACAGATAAGTATATGTGTGTGTGTATGTGTGTATGTATATATATATAAACCTTATCATTCGTATATATATATATAGATATACCAGGTGTATAAGTCCGAAGCTAACACCTATATATATATATATATATAGGTGTTAGCTTCGGACTTATACACCTGGTATATCTATGAATAATTCCATGTCATATCATCCAGAAAAAGATAAGAATGTCATCCATAAACTTCAATCTTGTTCAGACGTGGACTATGTTAAAGTAAACAATCTCCAAAATTTGTACCTCTAATTCCAAAAATTGGCCAATTTGTGTCAATTTTAATCTCACAAAATGCAGGAGGTGCACGAAATATTGCAACCTTTTGTAATCTATTTTTGTCTGTAAAATCAGTTCTAGTGATTCCCTATGCCTGTGGAATCCAAAAATACTATTTAAAAAGACTCATAATTAGCCAATATTAAATTATTAATAATTTCTGATTTTTTCATAGCAAAATAAATATGTGGGAAAAATCACAAAGTAGCATTCCATCAATCACAATTTTTTTTTAATGATTATTTTATATATTTTGAACATTATTTGTATGAAAAGGATAGTTTGGTTTTTGCTCAGAACCGAAGCTACAACATCAGTTAAAATTTTGCACTTTTATGTTTTGCATTTCTATTCAGCCATAGAATAAGGTCTATATGAAGGAAAATAACTGAGTGTAATAAAAATGATAAGGTTTATCTTGGTGGTTGGTTATATTTAAAACCATTTTTCTTTTGCAGTTTCTGGGAAGCTAGCATCGTTCTTAAGTGAGAATAGTAATAAGAGTATTTTTATAATGTCTCCCAAAAGCACAAAGACATGGATTTGATATGTAATTATTGTTGTTGTTGGCACCTTTCTGTCCACTAAGGACAATGGTGTAGTGTCCAAAAAATAAATAGATTCATAAATTATCTGCATTTGTGCAAGTGACTGTGCAGGCCTATCCCTGAGTGACAGTCTTTGGTGCACTGACTGCACACAAACTGTGATGCTTTCTGTGGTTGCTGTTTTTTCTCCCTCATTCTGGCTCTCTTTGCTGTCGAAGCTACTCTACTCTCCACCAGGCCACTGGATTTTCTGCAACTGTGAAGTTTTAAGTGGAAACTCAGTGAAAATGCCGATCCACAATATGGTTTCTATCCAGTGTGTGTTCGCATGTGTGATTTCAAACCGCAACGCTGTGAAAATGCTGATCCACAGATTTTACAAGAAAATGGCTTCTCTCCTCTTTGTGTTCGGATGTGACATTTTAAGTTGGAACTAGAAGCAAATGCAGATCCACAGACTTCACAAGAAAATGGCTTCTCTCCAGTGTGCGTTCGGATGTGTAATTTCAAATCAGAACTCTGTGAAAATGCTGATCCACAGACTTCACACGAAAATGGTTTCTCACCAGTGTGTGTTCGCAGATGTGTTTTCAAATTGTCATTCCGAGAAAATGCTGATCCACAAATTTCACAAGAAAATGGTTTCTCTCCAGTGTGTGTGTCCATGTGTTTTTTTAAACCGAATCTCCTAAAAAATGCATATCCACAGACTTCACAAGAAAATGGTTTTTCTCCAGTGTGTATTTGTATGTGTCTTCTTAAACTCGAAGGGTTTGAAAATGCAGATCCACAGACTTCACAAGAAAAAGATTTCTCTCCAGTGTGTGTTTCCATGTGTCTTTTTAAGTTGGAACTCCTAGAAAATGCACATTCACAGACTTCACAAGAAAATGGTTTTTCTCCAGTGTGTATTCGTATGTGTCTTCTTAAACTTGAAGGGTGTGAAAACGTGGATTCACAGAATTCACAAGAAAATGGCTTTTCTCCTGTGTGTGTTTGCATGTGTGCTTTCAAACTTGAACTCACTGGAAATGTGGATCCACAAATTTTACAAGGAAATACTTCTGCTTCCAATTGTGTTTCCATATCTGTTTTCAATTCTGATCTCAGGGGAAATGTTGATCTGCACAGTGGGGAAATTTTGTGTTTTACAAGAGCCTATTTTCCCACTTGTTCTTTGAAATGTTAATTTAAGGAAAATGTTCCTATACTGAATTCTAAATTCTGTTAATTTTAAATCTACACATTAGCAAAGAATATTCTTTATTCTGTTAGAATGTGTTTGAATGTGTCTTTTTATATTTCCAGACTATGTGAAAATCCTGGTTTGCAATTTAGGACATTTCTTTTATTTATTTTTTTTTTTTTGCTGATCTCTACAATGGAAAAAAGTTGAGTTTCACTGAAGTTTTATTTTGCACTTGCTCTTTGAAATATTGATGAAGAGAAAACATTCAAATGATAAATTCCAAGAAAAAGAATTGTCCTATGACTTCTCAATATGTAAATCCACACACATCAGAAGAATACATTTGTTCTTTGTTGGGTGTTTAAATGTGTTGTTTTACATTTTAAAACTATTCTTCCCAATGCAGTTGATATCTGTGAATGAATAAGAATTAACATATCATTTAAAAAACAACCAAGGAACAAGACTCAAGAAATTACAATCAGTTCATATTTCAATTAACTGCATAACAGGTACATTAAAATTAAAATAAAATTATTCAACCATTCGCTTAACATCTTTTTTTTCTTATTCAATAATTCAACAAATAATAAAGTAAATTAAATGGAATTTAATATAAATACAGTATTTTTTTTTATTTTGACAAATATCTGATTTAGAAGGACACTTGGTTTATAAAAATATTATAAAATTTTTTCCATTCTAACATTTAGCAAACAAAACATTGTACTTCTGGCAAAAAATTTATCATGTTAAACTGAATGAAGCGTCTCGTTTCTTTGTATAAAAACAAAACAAATATGTCAATTTTGCTCTTCCGTATATTCTAAGAATCACACATTACTATTCAACAATAAAAATTACAAATTCTTTAAAAAATATTAATCTAGCTCGGATCAGACCAATTTTTAGTTCACCTGAATTGAACCATGGGAAAAATCCTTTTTTCATGTAGAAATGAATGGAATGTAGGAATAAATGATCAATTATATTCTTATCTTAAATGGCTAAGTAAATCACATTGAAATTAATGATAATAATGATAATAATAATAATAATAATAATAATAATAATAATAATAATAAATATGATCCCATGGAATAATTCAGGTGTTATAAGAAAATAAATTCATATATTTTAATACAAATTATTCAAAGCAGTGTTTGTGGGATGCCAGTTCTGTTATATTCTGGTTATGAAAAATGATCAATGAAATGAAAAGGAAACAGTTGTGAATTAGGTCAATAAAATGAGAGAGATTAATTAATAATAATAATTGTAATAACTTATCTTTTCCTTTAAAAAAGATCAATTTTATTAAAATAAATGAATTTGTTTATTCATGTGTTTGATGGATTTCATGAAGAGAACATTCAATTTATTATTTCTGGTGTAGTTTAATATGGCTGTTTAGAAAATATCTTTTAAGAAACATTAAAATGTGAAAGAGAGTGAAATGGGGCTAAATTAACAATCAAAATAAGGTGCCAAACAGGACCTTAACTTAGCTATTGTTTTTATGAGACTTGATGTTCAATTTAAATTTGTTTTATTTGATAAATATATACTCAAAACCCTGAATATAATGGAAGTGGCTAGGTATCAAGATATGGTGCTAATCAGGACCTTAAATTAGTGATTGTCTTTATGACACTTGATGTTCAATTTACATTCATTTTATGAAACTAAATTCTTAATGAAGTAATGTCTAAAGGAAAATTCTTCATAAGAAATAAAAAAAAGTATTGATAAAAAGGATCTTTATTATTAAAATAAGAAAATCATTGTTTTTTAAATTTTGGATAAAATTAAAATTATGTATGGCTATTTTAAAGTGAGGTAATAAAAATTTTAAAATATATTTTTAATACTAAAACTATTACTAAAAAATCAAGGAATTGTGCAATTGTAATGAAATTTTCAGAATTTTATTCACCAATAAATGTTTTTTTTATCAAATATTATTATCTTTTTTCTAACTTTGGTCATTTGAATAAAAAAAATTCCAGTTCCTGATTTTTACATTTCTTGAAAGATCAAATATAGAAGACCACATTAGAAATTGAAAAATAAAACTTTTAACACACAAAAGGGAATATTTGAAAATGAAATTAGGCCAATTGAATCAGAGAAAATATTCTTTTTTGCATCAATTCAAAGAAAAATATTGTTTTTAAAACTACGAAAAAAAAACAACAAAAAAAAAAACAAACACTACAATGATTATCATTTAAGTTTTAAGAAAATAATTTTTCAATTTCCAAATAACTTCAGTTTTCAGTTATTGAATTTTTATTTTCTTTATTTTTTTTATGTGTTCTTCAAGATGTGATCTTTCTAGAAATGTAAAAATTAAGGAACAAGAAATTTTTGTTCTTTAAATGAACAGGGGTTAAAAAAATCCAGCATTCTGAATTTATAAAAAAATAAAAACATTAATTAAAAAACAAATACACTAGTCATTACATAAGTAAGTCATTAACGAATAATTTGGTGAAATTTTCATTAAAATCGAACAATTTCCTGATTTTTGGTGATAGTTTGAAAATTTAAAAAGAAAAAAAGAATATTACCTCCCTTTGCGATCTCTGCCTATTAAACCTTTTAACACACATATTTTGAATATCATTTCTCACGTTATTTTAATTAATAATTAAAAATACAAAGTTGGTTGCAAAAGACTGATTATTACATGCATAAATATTTTGAATTGTTTGAAATATTCTTAACATTTCTATCAATTATTTAATTAAATTCCCATGTGATACAAAGGTCTCGACAAATAAAATAAATCTTTTTTTTTTTTAATCTATCACATTTACAGTAAATAATCTTACAATTTAAAAAAATATTGGCAGACCTGAACATCTGGACCCCCCCCCCCATCTTAAGGTTAGTTTAATGGGAAAATAAATAAATAATTTGGGTTCTATTTTTTCTGTGCCACCCTAATTTTGACATCTTGTTGTGTTAACGATATTCCGTTCGAGCGGTTGCGATATGGGGGATCGATTTACTATACGAGGAAATGAGCACCCGTGAAAACTAAAAAAATAAAGAACTTTTAAGAATTTATTTTTACAATCTGATAGATTGGTCTGTAATCGATAATAATCCATTGAAGGGAAAAAAAAATTTTGTTTAATTTAGATGGGGGAGGGGGGTTCCAGATCTTCAGGTCCACCAAAATCTTTCAAAATTTCTCGTTCGGCTTAAGGTTTGTTTTAAATCTATTTGATGAAATTATTTTTCATTAAAAAAAAAGTTTTAAAAAGATTTGAGGGAAATTTAATCGGCTATGATTTCGATGGGTGACTTTGTTTATGTCATCCCACTGATTAACACGGATAACAGCGAAAATAATATATCAATTAAATGTTGAAATGAATTAGATTTTTATAATATTTAATTAAATTAGTTTTCAAAAGATTCCAGATATTTTTATATCCATAAATTATTATCAGAAATTAAAATTATTCACTTCTTCGGTGGAAAACAAAACTTTTCAGCAAATTACGTTTTCTTTTCTTTTCTTTTCTATTTGTAAAGAAAGAATACACTGAACGTTATACTTACTTCTTTCCTTTTTCTTTTGTCTGATTTCTTTTCTTTGGGGCGATACAACGTTAAAGAAGATGGAGAAAAAATGTAATATTTTAAATAGAACTGATCTTTTTTGGTTAAATGAAAAACTGTCGTTGATTTGCAAATAAATACAGAAAAGTTTTCTTATGAGTGACAAAACAAGGGACATAATTCTCAGCTTTTTTCTCATTTATTTTGGAACACATTTATTTCTTCGCCCTCAAATGAAATTTATCAAATACTATCTATCTAGAGATACCCAAATTTGTCGGCTGCTAGCTTTTTAAAAACTAATTAAAATTAATTAAATCTATTATTTAAGGTCAAACTTTTCTCTAAAATGATAAGAAGTAACATAATGACCATCATTAAAAAAAAGAAAAATATCATTAATATGCAGTTTATTTTTAATAGATTTAAAACAATTTGTTTTGGTCAATTTCAACGCGATCAGCCATTTTGCCTCTTTTTCAATGTTTACTCGGGAGTAGTAAAAAAAAATCGGATACTACGAATTTTAAAGGCGAATTAAGAATAATTAAATCTTTTATTTAAGGTTAAACTTTGTCTAAATCGATAAGTAGTAGCATAATAACCATCATTAAAAAAAGAAAAATATGATTACATATGCAGTTTATTTTAAAAAGATTTAAAACTATTTGTTTTGGTCAATTTCGACGATATCCGCCATTTTGGCTGTTTTTCAATGGTTTTAGGCTTGTTTACAATTTTAACGTAACATTTGGGATGGAAAAATTACCAAAAATCAGGTAATTATCCGATTTTAATGAAATTTTCAGTATTGATTTATCAATTAGTGAATTTTATAATGCATCAGTTATTTTATTTCAAAACTTTAATTTAGTATTTTTTACTATGAAAAATTAATATATAAAATTCATTTAAAATATGAAAATCCCGATGTTAAGTTTAGAATGTTATATTTTTAGATTCTAAAAATAATTATCTACTTAATGCAACCCTTATTTTAGGTGCCAAAAGTAATAAGTTTTGAAGAAAAACTCAATTGAAAATGTACCCCCTCCCCTTTTAAGCAGAAAAAACATCGATGTATAATTTTTTCTTTTATAAAATAATAGCCAATTAAATAATTTATTAAAAAAATTTTTTGTTCCTGTTCATAACTTCGGTCTTTTATCTCATTATTTATACTGTAATTAGTATCAAATATTATCAACTTGCAAAACATTTTACGCCCCCAACATAAGGGGGTCAAAATTAAGTGACCTGAAAAAAATGAGAAAGTTTTGAAATAAAATGAATGCATTATAAAGATCGTTCATTGATACATAAACACTGAAAATTTCATTAAAATCCGATAATTTCCTGATTTTTGGTAAATTATTTTCTGTAGGGGGGCTAAAGTCATTTTGTCAAAAACACATATTAGGCTCGGTTTGCCAGTCCCTAATGTTTACAATTTTAAAATAACACTTGGGATGGAAAAAAATTACCAAAAATCAGGTAATTATCCGATTTTAATGAAATTTTCAGTATTGATTTATCAATTAATGAAATTTATAATGCATCAGTTATTTTATTTCGAAACTTTAAGTATTTTTGCTATGAAAAATGAATATATAAAATTCATGAAAATGTGAAAAGCCAGATGTTAAGTTTAAAATGTTATATTTTTAGATTCTAGAAATAAATATATACTTAATGCAAACCTTGATTTTTTTCGAAAAACGTATACGTTTTGAAGAAAAACTTGATTGAGAATGTACCCCCTCCCTTTAAGCAGAAAAATATCGATGTATAATTTTTTCTTTTATAAAATAATAGCCAATTAAATAATTATGGAAAAAAAGAAATCTCAAAAAAATTAATTATTTATTATTTTTTACATTTTATTTTTCGATTTTCGGTACTTATTTTCGCATAGAAAAGCCACCGTAAAAAACTTTTTTTTGTTTCTATTCATAACTTCGGTCTTTTATCTCTTTATTTACAGTAATTAGAAAACGGAAAGACCAACTTGAAAAAAAAAGTTACGCCCCCAACATAATAGGGGGGGGGGGGGTTAAAAATAAGTGACCTGAAAAAAATGAGAAAGTTTTTAAATAAAATAAGTAATGCATTATAAAGATCATTCATTGATACATAAACACTGAAAATTTCATTAAAATCCGATAATTCCATGATTTTTGGTAAATTATATTCTGTAGTAGGGGAGGCTAAAGTCATTTTGTCAAAAATGCAATTTAGTCTCATTTTGGGTATCACTAATCTATACAGTTGCTGTATTCAGGAAAAATAGAAAAATAAAAAGAGATTACTAGGTATCACTAAAACGGTCTCGTGATCAGTTTAGGCCATCTTGAATAAAACGGAAATAAATATTTCCGAACTTTGTTTATCAAAAATCTCGTAAAAAACAATTAACAATTATACAGGTTTGTTACAAAGACAAACAGTTAATTCAAAGATCAAATTATCCGATTGGGAAAAGTTACATAGTTATCTTAACAAATAAATAAACCTATCTATATTACATGCGAAAGGGTAATTTTCAGGCCGCAATTTAGACAGAAAAATTACATATTATTCCCCTTTTACAATTGTATGGCCGGCTGTAATGGACGTACTTCTTTTTAGCCAAAATTTACTATTAAAATGAATAAAAACTTGAAAAAATTTAATATTAAAATTTTGCAGTGAAATTGACTAAAAAAAAAAAAGGTCTTTGGTTTTAGTATTAACTTTTAAAATCGAAAATGAAATGAAAATTGGAATATTTTTTATAAGAGAAAAACTGATAAAATAATCAATATATACTTACTTTTTTTCTAATTGGTCAAAAAAGTTGAAAAATAATTTTTTACGCTAAGAAAAACAAACAATAGTTATTGAGAAGCGTCTCGCCTCTTTGTATAAAAACAAAACAAATATGTTAGTTTTGCTCTTCCGTATATTCTAAGAATCACACATTACTATTCAATAATAAAAAATACAAATTCCTTTAAAAATATTAGTATAACGTGGATTGGACTAATTTTTAGTTCACCTGAATTCTAAAAACCATATATTTAAATATCCGTGAAAAATTCGATTTTTTTCACTCGGAAAAAAAAATTATTTATTTCACGCAGAAAAAAAAAATATTTAAGCACACAAAAGATTGAAAATCTCTTAAAAATTAATTTAAAAAAAAAAGAATTTTTTTTGACAATTTAATAGAATATCATACATACCAATTAAAAAAGCAAAAAAATTACTAAGACGTAGTCTATCGAATCCAATCCACGATAGTGCTAACAAAGGTAAACTGTTTTCCATTTTTCTTTTAAAACTGTATTTGCTCTGTAAGTTTAAACGTGTTATTTTCTTGTTAAACTATAAATTGTCTTAAATGGTAAATTATTCCTTTACTCTAGTTTAACACACTGTTTGTGCCTTTTGAGGTTGATAAGTTAAATATCCCAAACCCCTTTATATGCTCCTTTATTTTTGTAAGTTATAGATAAGCTTAAATGTTTTATGTTTAGAATTTTTGGTAAATTTATGAGGTGTAAACCTTTTCTGTTAATTTTATAATAACCCTTTTTGTGTGAATTTATTTTGTTTTATTGTATTGTAAATTTATTGTGTCTTTTGTATATTTTTTGTGACTTACACCAATTCTTTTGTCTTAATTTGTAGTTTCACGACTGCTCTGTATGGAAATAAAGATTTATCAAAATACTTTGTAATCTGTATGGCTTCTTGCACAAATTATGCAAATTAATGAAAAGTATCACAAAGTAGGGAAAGCCATTGGCCAGCATAATTCAACAGGGGTGGATTCGGCAATTACTAACCTGACTTACAAAAAAAAAATTAAAATTAAAAAAATAAATAAATAAAATATCAAGTAGGAAAAAAAAAAATAAAAGTAAATAAATAAATCAAAGAGAAAGATTTTTTTTAATTCATGAGATAAAACAATTACTAACCTAACTTAACAAAAAAAAGTCAAATATTTTGAATCGAACGTTGCAAATCGTCGTCAAAATTTTCCGTTTTAATTTTGACTACAATTTGCAATTTTAGCCGAAAAATATTTTTTTTAAACTATGAAAAAAGAAAACAAGCAACAAACTATTTTGTTTTTGAGTTTTAGGAAAATAATTTTTGAATTATTTTTTCCAGGAGTTGAATTTTTTTTTAATGTGATATTTCTAGAAATGTAAAAATAGAATTATTCAAATGACCACTCGTTGAGAGAAAAAACAAAGAAAAATACAATTTTTATTGATAAATACATTCTTTCAAGTTTTATTTTTCATTAAAATAAAGTGTTCTGTCTTCTTTTGCAGAGATCTCAAGCTGCAGGTTAGTATTGAACCGGAACCTTGTGGTTCCTACGATTTATAATATAATATAACATAATATATAATATATAATAGAATAGAATATATAATATATATATAATATAACATATATATAATGTAATATAATAGAATATATAATATAATATATATAATATAACATAATATATAATATAATATATAATATAATATATAATATATAATATATAATAATATATAATAAATATAATATATAATATATAATAATATATAATAATAATATAAATAATATATATATAATATATAATATAATATATAATAATATAATAATATATAATATATAATATAATATATAATATATATATAATATATAATATGACATAATCTATAATATAATATATTATATAAAATTATATAATATAATATATAATGTAATATATAATATAATATAATATAATATAAATAATATAAAAATAGAATAGAATATAATACTGGAATTCAAACAGTCCTGCAGGTTAGCCATTACACTACAAGGTCTATTTAAAATTTTGAAAAAAACTTGAAGGCTATATATTATCACAAACATGAGTGACTGTTTCAAGTATTTGTTCCTGTACAAAAAGAAGCAAAATTATTTTCTTAGGTCCATGGGCTTAATAAGCTACTAGTCTTAAGTCATTAGACCTAATTAAAACAGCAAGTTAATGACATTTAGGGAGAACTAGAAGTTATTTCCCCTTTACTGAGCGAGAAACAAAAGCCATGTGAATGTATTTCTCTCAAAAGTTTTCCGACTCCTGTCCGAAAGATTTGAAACATTTCATAACCACAAAGGATTGTATATTTCATAAGCCTACACGAGGCAACATATTTTTTTCAACCAAGGTTTGGTTTGTTTTATTTTACGGCATATCAACCTCAGTGGGTCATTTAATGCCGATAAAGTTTTGAAATAAATCAATTCTTAATGGTTAATACAATTTTTTTATAAATATATTTTTCTATTTAACCCATAGATGAGACCCTAACAGGTACTACCACCCCGGGTCAAAGTGGACCAGGGAGCAATGGTGATGAAGGGGTGTTCCACATTCCCCAAACCTCCAAAACTGGAACCTCACCATCAGATAGAGTTTAACGTCATTCCCAGGACATGTAGACCCGCAGCCACCGCCTTCTAGCACCCATATGATAAAAAGGGGTTGGGCTTGCCATAAGGGCAATAGGGTTGGGAAAATCATATAGGTACTAGGGCTTGACGTAACCAACCGATTGATCGGAGGGGGCCTCTCCAACCGCCCGTCTAGACCAAGATAGGGCCAAAGTGGAGTATCGCATCTCATGAACTGCTCATCCACCTGGGCTCTATCCTTAAGCATCACGGTCGCCACCCACGGCCAACAGGTGGCCCCATTGGGGGAGTCTTACCCCTCTGCAGAGGTGCATTCTAACGCCCCAGCCGACAGTGCGGTTTTTTCAACCAAGTTGAAGCTGGCAGGTCAAAGAAGACAAAAAGAATAAGTGTTTTTTTTTAATCATTTCCATTTGCTTTCAAATTTCTTTGTATTCTTTTAAAATTGTATTTCTGTCAGTTACATAGGAGTTCTCAGACTCCCGTAAGGAGGAAAATTCGATAATCCTTAATTTGTTCCTCGTAAATTCCTACCATAAAATAAACTTAACCCTCATTTTATGTCTGTGGTTTTGCAATAAATGTTTTATTTTTCTTGCACCCGTTATTTTACAATACTAAATATATTTTCTTTATTTATTTTATTTTTATTTATTTATTTTATAAAATTATTTTGTAAAATAACAGGTGCAAGAAAAATAAAACATTTATTGCAAAACCACGGACATAAAATGAGGGTTCAATTTATTTTATGGTAGGAATTTACGAGGTACAAGTTAAGGTTTACCGAAAATTCTTGCAAGAATAATACTATCGTTTTATTGCTAATAAATTTGTTATTTAGGATTACAACAGTATTTTTGTTATTTTTCTGTGTAACCATTTTGTTGTTTTTAAGCCGGACGCCAGCTCTTACATCGGCTGGTAGTTTCATATTGAGGTGCCTACCTAGAAGATAAAATTCAAAATCATTTCATTACCTCCCCTGACAAAAATTAGACATATATAATTATTAAAAACATATCTATGTTATCACCGAAATTAGAGTAGTGACTTGGCATGGGTAGGGGGAGCGCTGTAAACTTTCAAGTGGTTGGTAAGTTCCCAGGGTGCTAAGGGGCCATAGGATTACAGAGATGCTACTCCTCCAACAGGTTGTAAGAAGAGAGAGAGTGTGTGAGAAAGATTTCTAGTATTAAGAGAGGGAGAGAGCTAAGCATAGGTATTCAATAAAAATGCTCCGTATAGGTTGTTGTTGTTTAGTTTGATGGTATATAAACCCTTTACGATTCATTAAATGTAGAATCAAGTCATTTTGATACACAAAGAACCAGGATTGCTTACCGTACCTGCTTTTGTATAAGTGGTCATCCAATTAAGTATAGAACAAGCACATTGCATCTTATCATTATTTTCAAGCTAGAACCAGTGCTTTGTAAGGGTTGGTTTGGGTCTCAACAAAATTGTGAAATAAGAGAGAGAAAGAAAAAGAAGAAACCTGTTGGTTGTGTTGGGTCACAATTGTATTCATTGGTCTTTTGACAATGCAAGCCTTTAGCCCTTTTTTCTTTTACCAACATGACTTGGAATAAAGCAAACATGAATCTCTTTCCTTCCCCAAATGATTAAGTAAATGTGTGTCTGCTTTGTCAGCAGAGCATCAAAATCAAAGGAAAATCAGTAAGTGTATTTCTTTATCTTCTTACACTTCATTGTATTCTTTAGAACAGCATTTTGCCCTTTTTTGTGGTTTAGGACTGAAACATGTTTTATCCTTTTATGTTAATACAATTAAATGTTATCATCCTGTATAACGGCCGGTTTAGATCAGTAGGCAGAGCGTCTGACTGGGAACCTCAAGGTTCCGGGTGCGATACCGGACCTCGCCAACTCACCGTAGGAGTAGCACAGGGATCTGTGTGGTCAAGTGGGGTCCTGATATTAGGGCCAGTTTAGCTTAGTCGGCAGAAAATCCTATTGAGAAATAATTTGTCATTCATAGACCTTCCCTGGAAATGAAATAATCAAAGATTATAGTAATGTAATGGTGGAGAGTCAAGGTAGTGTAAATAAATGTCTTTTCAAAATTGAGCTCTGTGAAAATGCAGTTCTCATTTTAGCAATTTTTAGAAGCCAAGGGGCCCCAGCCTGGGGGTAACACTTGATTTCTTTAAAACAGTATTTGTATACTAAGGATCATTTTAGGGAAGAGCGGGATCCTTTGATATCTGCTCTCTGTCTTTTTCAATTTTCCTATAAATTTTTTTTTCATCAGTGTGTGTTCGCATGTGTCTTTTCAAACTGAAACTCCGTGAAAATGCTGATCCACAGACTTCACAAGAAAATGGCTTCTCTCCAGTGTGTGTTTGCATATGATATTTTAAGTGGGTAATTCTAGAAAATGCCAATCCACAAACTTCACAAGAAAATGGTTTTTCACCAGTGTGTGTTCGCATATGTATTTTCACATCAGAACTCTGTGAAAATGCTGATCCACAGACTTCACAAGAAAATGGCTTCTCTCCAGTGTGTGTTTGCATGTGATGTTTGAAGTAGTAACTCCTAGAAAATGCTGATCCACAAACTTCACAAGAAAATAGTTTTTCACTTTTTTTGTTTCATTTTCTTATTAGTTTTTTTAGAAGTCAAGGGGCCCCTGTCCTGGGGCTAACACTTGATTCCTTTACAAATAGTACTTGTATCCTAATGATCTTTTTAGGATGGAGCATGTTCCTTTGATGGCTGCTATTTGCACTTCACAGCAGCTTGGCTTCCCTGGTATTGATTCTAGGTATTTTTTTAGGTTTTGTTTCACCAGTCCAGTTGCCCCAACCACAACGGGTATGATGTCAATTTCTTTCAATGACCAAGTTGTTTTTAGGTCATTCTTGAGGTCCTGGTATTTTGTTATCTTTTCTCGTTCCGCCTAAGCCATAGTCATTTGGGACAGCTACATCAATAATAAGAGCAGTTTTTTTTCGTTTATCCCAGCAGTGTGTGTTTGCATGTGTGTTTTCAAACTGCAACTCTGTAAAAATGCTGATCCGCAGACTTTACAAGAAAATGGTTTCTCTCCAGTGTGTGTTTGCATGTGATGTTTGAAGTAGTAACTCCTAGAAAATGCTGATCCACAAACTTCACAAGAAAATAGTTTTTCACCAGTGTGTGTTTGCATGTGTGTTTTTAAACTGCAACTCTGTAAAAATGCTGATCCGCAGATTTTACAAGAAAATGGTCTCTCTCCAGTGTGTGTTTGCATGTGATATTTTAAGTGGGAACTAGTAGAAAATGAAGATCCACAGACTTCACAAGAAAATGTTTTTTCTCCAGTGTGTGTTTGCGTATGTGATCTTTTAAGTGGGAACTATAAGAAAATGCAGATCCACAGACTTCACAAGAAAATAGTTTCTCACCAGTGTGTGTTCGCATGTGTCTTCTTAAAATGTAAGATGATGAATATGCAGATCCACAGATTTCACAAGAAAATGGTTTCTCACCAGTGTGTGTTTGCATGTGTGATTTCAGACTGCCACTCTGTGAAAATGCTGATCTGCAGACTTCACAAGAAAATGGCTTCTCTCCAGTGTGTGTTTGCATGTGACGTTTTAAATGGGAACTCCTAGAAAATGCATATCCACAGATTTCACAAGAAAATGGCTTTTCTCCAGTGTGTGTTTGCATGTGTATTTTCAAACTTGAACTCACTGGAAATATAGATCCACAAATTTTACAAGAAAATACTTCTGTTTTCGATCGGGTTTCCATATCTATTTTCAGTTCTGATCTCTGGGAAAATGCTGATCTACACAGTGGTAAAAAGTTGGGTTTTACAAGAGTCTATTTTCCCACTTTCTTTGAAATGTGAATTTAAAGAAAAATATTCATATACTGAATTCCAAACTCTGTTAATATGTAGATTTACACATTAGCAAGAATTTTTTTCCATTAGCAAGTGTTTGAATGTGTCTTTTTATATTTCCAGACCATGTGATAATGCTGGTCTACAAATTGGGAACATTTATTATTGGAGAAAAGTTGGGTTTCACTACAGTCTCTTTTTGTACTTGTTCTTTGAAATATTGATATAGAGAAAACACTCAAGTAATAGATTTCAAGGAAAAGAATTGTCCTCTAAGTTCTCAATATGTACATCCACACACATCAGAAGAATATAGTTGTTCTTTGATAGGTGTTTGAATGTCTATTTACATTTCAAAACTATTCTTCCCAATGCAGTTTATATCTGTGAATGAATAAGAAATAAAGTATTATTTTAAAAACCAAAAAAGCCTGAAATTCAATAACGTTTTTATTTTTATAATATTACAATCGGTTCATATTTTAATTAACTGCATAACAGGTTCATAAAGAGAATTGTCATTCAATAATTCATTTAATATCAATACAGTATTTTTTCTTCTTATTCAATAATTCTACAAATAATGAAGTAAATCTAATGGAATATAATATAAATGCAGTATTTTTTTCTAATTTTGACAAAGATTTATTAGAATTAAAAGGACACTCAATTCATATAAATATGAGAAAATGTTTTCCACTCTAACATTTAGCAAACAAAACAAGTGTACTTGTGGCAAATATTTTATCATCTTAAACTTACCGAAACATCTGAAAAATTACTTTTTTCATGTAGAAACAAAAATGATATGTAGGAATTAATAATATTTTGATTTTAAATGGCTTTAAAGTAAATCACATTGAAATTAATCATAACAATGATAAAGACGATTCCATTGAATAATTCACATGTTATAACCAATACAAATTATTCAAAGCAGAAAAAATAATTCAAGGCAAAAGAATTTTATTAAAATAAATTTGATTGTTTATTAAAATGTTTGTTGGATGCCAATACTGTTATATTCTGGGTATGAGAACAGATCAATTAAATGAAAAGGGGACAGTTTTTAATTGTGATACATTTAAGGCAAAAGAATTTTATTAAAATAAATGAAATTGTTTATTCAAGTTTTTGATGGATTTCATTAAGAGAACATTCAATTTCTTGTTTCTGGTGTAGTTTAATATGGCTCTTCAGAGAGTGTCTTTTAAGAAACATTAAAATTTTTAAAAATTATGAATGAAAACAATGTTTACATTTTCAGACCATTAACTCAATTGAAATTCAAAGTAGCCAATAACAAGTTATGACTAGAGGCTTTTTTTTTTACAAATTCTATCTTTAAACCTCCCCCCGGGGTGGGGGTGAGGCACGTGCAGACTCTTTGCTGTGCATCCTACTTACACGTTGCATCTGTTGCACTTTCCAGTTTTTCCAACTTTACTAGCCACGATCGTCTCCTTGCTACTTTTGGAAATCTCCGCCAACAAGGCTATCATATCAGCGCTGTGGAGTCAGAGTTGGAAGCAATTAAGGAGTTACTGGAAGTTGGTAATTCCAGTTGAATTTATCCAACCAGGGACGGTTGCTAATTTTAACGTATGTGTCCGCTGTTCTGCATACACACGCAGCACACCACTCGCTGTCTCTTTGAACGACTAACCATAGTTAGCTCATCAAAGGCAGCAGACTGTGGGTTCTGCCTTTCAATTATGCTACAATAATTGTTTTTGTTCTATGTTAAATTTCAATTGATTTAATGGTGCAAAAAATGTAAACATTATTTTTGTCATAATTTTCATTATTTCCGTAAGCTGAAAATTTTTTTAAAGAATTATCAGAATTTTTTTTTTCAATGCTTCTTATTTTGAATGGTCCAAAAATTTTTAAGATGATATTAACCTTCATGAAGTTTCACAGTGTTGAAGATAGTGGGAAGAGTAAATTTGACACGTCAGATTGGACATCCCTAGTGTTCTTCAGGATTTTTTTTTTCTAGAAATGTAAAAATTAGGGACAGGAAATTTTTGTTTTTCAAATAACAAGGGTTAAAAAAAAAAGAAAAGAAAAAACTCCTACATTCTGAATTGATCAAAATCTATTTATTATAAAATTATGTCATTAACGAATAATTTGGTGAAAATTTTCTTATAATCAATCCCTGATTTTTGGTAATAGTTTGAAAATTAAAAAAAAAATATTACCTTCCTTTGCGATGTCTGCATATTAAACTTTTTAAACACATTTTGAATATCTTATCTGAAGTTATTTTTACTTAAAAGATAAAAATATAAAGTTGGTTGCAAAAGATTGATTATTACATGCATAAATATTTTGAATGGTTTGAAATATTGTTAATTAAATTCCGATGTGATACAAAGGTCTCGACAAATAAAATAAATCTTAGTTTTTAAAAATCATTCAAATTTACAATAAATATTCTTACAATTTAAAAAAAAAATTTAAAAATTTTTTTCAAAGGTTGTTTTGAATCTATTTGATGAAATTATTTTTCATGATGAAAAAAAAAGGTTTTAAAAAGATTTGACGGAAATTTAATCGGCTAAGATTTCGATGGGTGGCTTTGTTTATGTTAGCTATACCCAAAATGGTCCTAAAATACGTTTTTGATAAAATCCCTGATTTGTTGTAAATTATTTCCTAGGGGGGGGCCGAAAATAATTTACAAAAAATCAGGAATTTTAATAAAATTTTCAGTGTTTATTTATCAATAAATGATCTTTATAATGCATTATTTATTTTATTTCAAAACTTTCTGATTTTTTTCAGGTCACTTTATTTTAACCCCCCCTTACTTTGGGAGTGTAAAATATTGGTGAGTTGGTCCTTGATTGATACTAATTACAGTAGAAATAAAAAGATAAAAGACCGAAGTTGTATATATAAAAAAAAAAATTAAGGTGGCTTTTCTATGAGTACTGAAAATTGAAAAATAAAATGTAAAAAAATAATGAATAATTAATTTTTTGGAGATTTATACATCGATATTTTTTCTGCTTAAAATGTGTTGTGGGGGGGGGGCACAATTTCAATCGAGTTTTTCTTCAAAACGTATACTTTGTTTGGCTAAAATAAGGTTTGCATTAAATAGATATTTATTTTTAAAAACCGAAAAATATAACATTTTAAACTTAACATCAGGCTTTTCATATTTTAAATGAATTTTATATATTAATTTTTCATAGCAAAAATACAAAATTAAAGTTTTGAAATAAAATAACCGATACATTATAAAATTCACTAATTGATAAATTAAATTAATACTGAAAGTTTCATTAAAATCGGATAATTACCTGATTTTTCGTAATTCTCCTTTTTTCCAATCGCGAATATTACATTAAAATTGTAAACAAGCGCCTAAAACCATTGAAAAGGAGACAGAATGGCGGATCGCGTCGAAATTGACCAAAACAAATCGTTTGAAATGTATTAAAAATAAACTGCATATGTAATAATATATTTTTTTTTAAATGATGGTCATTATGTTACTATTTATCGATTTAGACAAAAGTTTGACCTTAAATAATAGATTTAATCAATTTTAATTCGTTTTTAAAATTTCTAGCAGACGGCAAATTTGGTATACCTAATTAATGTCATCCCACTGATTAACACGGATAACAGCGAAAATAATATATCAATTAAATGTTGAAATGAATTAGATTTTTTTTTATAATAACTGAACCAGTTTTCAAAAGATTCCAAATATTTTTATATTCATAAAGTATTGTCAGAATTTAAAAATATTTCATTTCTTCAATGGAAAACAAAATTTTCCAGAAAATTACGTTTTTTTAATTTTTTTAAAAATATCTGTAAAGAAATTTAATACCCTGAACGTTATACTTACTTCTTTCCTTTTTCTTTCGTCTGATTTCTTTTCTTTGGTGCAATACAACGTTAAAGAAGATGGAGAAAAATGTAATATTTTAAATAAAACTAATCTTTTCTGGTTGAATGAAAAAGAGTCGTTGATTTGCAGAAAAGTTTTCTTAAGATCGACAAATCAAGGGACATAACTCCGATCTTTTTTTCATTTATTTCGGACTTGAATAATTGCTATATTCACGAAAAAATAGAATTTTTTTTAATTTATGAAAAAATAAAAAGAGATTATTGAGCTAAAGAAAATAGTAAAAGGACAAACATTTTACAAACTTCCCTACTTTAAAAAAAAAAGAAGATAATTTTAAAGAAAAATAAACATGTCTTTTTAGAGAAAGTTTTACTTTCATTTTAAGTAGATATACCCAATTTGTCGAATAATCCATATTTTTTCAATACAATTTTTGCACCACACCAATGTTTGAAATTTTTTTTACCTAAAATCAGGGAATTATCCAATTTTAATGAAATTTTCAGTGTTGAGTTATTAATGAATGAATTTTATAATTATAACAGTTATTTTATTTCAAAACTTTCTGATTTTTTCAGGTCTCTAAACTTTGACCCCCCCCCCCTTGTTTTGGGGGCGCAAAATATGGTTGGAGTTATATGTGATTGATACTTTTTTCTGCATAGATAAAAAGACGATAGACCGAAAGTATGAATAGAAGAACAAAATAAAAAAAATAAAATAAATACAAAAGAATCTGCTCGGGTAGTAAATAAGTACCGAAAATCGAAAAAAAAAAATGAAAATAAAAACTAAAAAAAAAAAAATTTTTGGAGATTTTTAAAAATCATTTCGATAATTAATTAATTGGCTATCATTTATAAAAGAAAAAAAAAATAATTACTTACCTTTGGATGAAAATATGTCTGAAATAGTTTTTTCCTAAAATATATTAGGGGATTTTTTATGAGGTCTACCCACCGCCCCATTTTATTTTATGAAATATGAAAAAAAATGAACATACAAAAAACGATTTTTACTTTTTTCCATAAAGATAAGAGTCTGGATAATTATATCTGAAGATTTTTATAAGTAATTTTCCACTAATTGGATAATTTGATCTTTTCAATTAACTGCTTTTCTTTGTAAGAACTCTTTATGTTCGTTATTTCTTTTATGCGAGATCTAAAGAAGTTAAAAAATGTTTAAATTTCTTCCTTCAATATGGCCTAAACTGATCACGTGACATATTTTAGAGGTACCTAAAGTATTCTGAATAATTAGTTTTATGTTTTCCTCGGTCTTTTTCTTACGTAAACACTAGGTACCACAATTTTACCCTGTGAAATTTATACACCCCACCTATATTTAACACAATGAAACTTGCAAAAATTGATATTTTCTTGAAAACTTTTTTTTCATTCGAAAGAAAAAACATTAAACAAACTCCTGATGATTTTTAAAAAAAATTCAACTTACGGAAAAATTATGATTGATAAACAATGTTTTCATTTTTGCACTGTTAAATCAACTTAAATTTAACGTAGCTAAAAACAAGTTACGATAAGAGTTTTTTTTTTAATTCTATGAAAAATCAATTAATAGTCTGATTTTCACCAAAATTTCCATAAATATTTACCTTTGGATGTAAATATATCTGAAATAGTTTTTTTTTTAATATATTAGGGGAAATATTTTTTTACGAGGTCTACCCCCTATTTTATTTTTTTATTTTATGGCATAAAAAAATGTCAGAAAACTTTTTTACTATAACTTTAAGAGTCTGAATAACTATATCAATGAAATTGTATAACATACACCCTAACCCTAATCTTAAACCCTAACCCTGAATCTTAAAAACCGAAAAAAAAAAATAAAACGCCTACAAAAGGCTAAGGACTTCAATCATAGTGTGGGTTGTTTTTTCAACAGGCACTAAAAAACGGGGAGCATATTACCTTTAGGCACCCCTTTTTGATCTCGATTAAGAAAGGACATGCTTTTCATTTACACCGTCAATATACGGTTGTTTGTTAGGGGTTAGTTTTATAATTTTAAAAAATCTAAAAATCGTCTGTTAAAGCAACCAGATATTGACGGTGTAAATGAAAAACATGCCCTTTCTTAATCGAGATCAAAAAGGGGTGCCTAAATGTCATATAGTCCAAAAAAGGTAATTCGTCGATATAAACGCCATCAAACCGCTAAAAAGATATTTTTAAAAGGGGAAGGGTTAAAATATTTACATTAACTTTTCGAAAAAGGCCTTAAGCAAGGGTGGTTCTTCAGCAGGCACCGCTTCTGCTAGGGACCTCAATCGTAGTGTGGGTTGCTTTTTGAGCTGGCACCGCTTAGCTTTTTCTTTTTTTTTTTTAGGGCAGGAGGCCAGGATGCATTTATGCGAAGAGCCCTAAATATTATTTTAGTGCGCCACAACCTACTATCAGCTCCTCACTTTACCGCACAGATCACTGTGCTCCTCATAAACGGAGTTAACGAGGGCCGGCATTGAACCCGTAACCTCGTGGTTCCTAGTCAGATGCTCTATCGCCTGAGCTAAACCGAAAAACTAGAATTTAAAAAAAATTAAAATATTAGTGTCGAGATATGATCTTGTTTTAAGTCGGAGTATTTTTTAGCAATTTTCATACAATGCATTTGATTATATGTGCAGACGTTTAAAAATGTATTCTTTGGTGATCGTATGAGCGGCTGGTCACAGCGAAAGAGAACGTGTGATGGTATCAACCCTCGAAATTGGCGGCTAAACTAAGTCTAGTAATGTGTGTTTTGATTGGTCGCCATCAAAGGCCCTTAGCTAATCACACAAGGTTTCTTATCAGGTGATGGCTAAAGGGCCCACTCTCTCTGTTGGCAATGGCCAAGGGGAGGTAACTGTGTAAGGTAATATTATTTTTTATAATAGACAAATTTAGGAAGCAAGTGGTGTAATGGTTAAAGTCATGGGAAATGGACTCGTCGCCCCGAGTTCAAATCCTGGACATGGTGATTGCAGTTCACTTAGCGCTAATACCTTGGGAAAGGTATGAATCCTATTCTCCCTCCAGCTATGCGTAAATAGTAGGGCAGACTGGGCTCTTTAACCTTGGTTAGGCAAACGGTCTAGGAGAAGGAAAACTCCGCTTAAGAAATTGACCTTGTGTCGCATCCTGCACGTGCGGAGGGGTTTGGTAAATATATATATATATATATATATATATATATATATATATATATATATAATAGACTAATTTAAATCATGTCACTCTCTACAAATATTTTAAAGGATTCTAAGGTAAAATATCATTGCGATGGAAATATATTTTTTTTAATTGTATTTTTCTATTTTTCTATTCCTATTTATGAGGAGAACATTTTAAATTATACAATGATAAACATATATGAATCCTACCAAAATTACCAAAGCATCTTCTGTAATTGAATATACTGTTTAATTTGTGTAATAAATTGTACAGTAGGTATCACCAATTTTTCACTATTTCAAAAGAAAGCTGTTTGAAAGATTTCAAATTCATCTCAATCGTAATTTTATTTTGTCTTTGAATGAATTTAATGTTTTACTCAGGTAATTCTAAAACAGAAATCCCAATCCTATGGCAATGACCCAAGTAAAAACTACGACATGAAGAGATAAAGGTTTTGGTTGCATCCTTTTGGGTTACATACACATTTAAAATTTTTTCATGAGGTTTATTTGTCGCACTATTTCTTCCCAGTAAAACAAATGGGATGTGAAGGAGATAATTTCAATTGAATTCAAAATGATTTGTGAATCACATCTCGTTAAAAAATGTCTAAAGCAGAGGTTAATAAATCAAGTGTCTGGATCATTCCTTGAGATCTGGTTTTCACTGCACGAATAATTTCTGGTTATTTAAAAAAAAAGTTTACACGCTTTTCATAACATCATAGCAGTTAGGTTGAAAAAGCATAAGCCTGCAAAATAACAAGGGGTAAGTTATTGTGCTGGGTCCGTCAAAATAGCCTCATCCTAATTTTTGAAGTTCAACGATGTTTTTTTAAATTTTTCTAATTGCCTCTACTCAGGATTGAACTCGGGATCCAGAGATAACTGTCACTTAGAACTGTCTTAACCTAACTACCTTATCCACTAGGCCATGTGTCCAATTTGAGTTCGAAAAGAAGGTTCCTGAGTCCGAGAAGGTTCCCGAGCCCGACAAGAAATACCTGAAGAAGGCCGGAGGGTATATCGACCGAAACGTTGTACAAATAACAATGAAGATGGGGACAATAGTCCGAATAACGCAGATAATACTAATCTTCAAGCCTCATCTCAAACTTTCCGAGAAATGGTTAATTAAATGTATAGTAATTTTTTTAAGCAATACGTAATTAAAAACAACCTTAATCCCCAAACCCCTAAACCGTAACCCAATTCGCAAAAAGTTCATTCATAGACTGTAGTTAAACTGTCATGGGGGACCTCCAAAAAAAATTTCCGTTTTAATTTTCCGACCGTTGTGCAAGTTCAGCCGACAAATTTCCTTTTAGCGCAAAGAGTGATATAAATAATAAATAAAAACACTAAAAATTATAAATCAAACAAATGAATTAACAGATAAAATATTAATATAATTTATCCACATAAATAAAATAGACTGTCCTGTCCATAATGTCGCATTAAAAGCCTTTCCCATTATGCTTTTTACAATAGTATATAAAGGAATTTCCACCACGTGGGAGCCACTTGGTGTGACAATCGCATAGACGAGAATCTGACAGTCACCAAATGCCACTGACTCGGTTTCTACGCTATTAAAACTAATATATAAATGTGTAAGAAAAGGTCGTGTCGTGCCAATCTTCACATTTGCAGTCAGTGTACTTGCCATTACTCCCAGGTCCACTTAGTGAATCAAATACATCTGTTTGAAAATTATTAGTATTAGATAGGAATACTTTAAACCATAATTGTGCGCAAATAAATTGTTATTTGTATAAATTATGAAAAGTTACTTTAAATCGTATAATTGCTTATTTATCTTAAGAAAAGTAAAAATATGACTGTCTACGCTATTAAAACGCATTCAGACTATTATCTCTTTGGTCCCATGAAAGAGGTTTGAGAGGCAAACAATATTCCAGTGACGAGCAAGTGAAATCTGTAGTGAAGAAGTGGCTCAAAGAGCAGTCAACAGAATTTTACGGGGCATGGATACATGCTCTCATTCGAAGGTGGAACATTATTAAGAGAACCGGTGACTATGTGGAGAAGTAAGGATGTGATCCACAGAAGACCAGCTTCATTTTGATATATGGTACATGTTCCTGTATTGGTAATTATACCTGTCCTAAACATAATGGCATTACTTTTTGACTCACCCTCGTATAATTGTTGTGAAAAGTTGATTTTCCTGACCTCCCACCATGCACAAACCGAAGCTCATGAAATGGCCAGTGCAAAAAGTGCGTGTTCCTTTTCGACATTTTACTTTTAGGGCGCCTAAGGCACCTGGAAATGAACCCGGCTCTGTACCTTTTAGACGAAAAGACGGATGCTGTCTGGGTGACGCTCGCCCCCTCCCCTGTGATCACACAATTTAGCTCAAGCTACAGGCGGTTTAGCTCAGTCGGTAGAGTGTCTGGTTGGGAAGTGCAAGTTTCCTGGTTCGATTCCGACCTTCGCCAACTCGGCGTATGAGAAGCACATGGATATGTGCGGTAAAGTGAGGAGCTGATTGTAGGAGTGGTGCTCCGTCTCCGACGCCCAAACAATCTCTTTGGTCTAGTGTTAGTGAAAAGGGGATAGACTTCATCGTTGTCTGGCTACTACAGACTTTAGGCCACTCCGACAACTTTAATTACTTTTACTTACTTGATACACGGCACTTTGCACCAGGTAAGTATAATTATTATGATAAGTAAAACAAACTCAGAACAAAAGTATGTGTATATTCTATACAATAATACTGTTCCTAAAGAAAAATACGATCGTTATCATCTTTCAACAGCTCTGGTTAAAAATGAAACCGTCCAAATCGTCCAAGATGAAATGCAAAAATGTAAATCCTGATTATCTAGTTTAACTTATCCACTGAATTCCTATTTCTTATGAGTGTCGTTATCCCCGCTAAATAATGAACGAATACTTTTTTAAAACAAAGAAACAAAAGGAAGAAAAAGGACAAGCAACACAGAAAAATTTAATATAAAAAAAGCGCGTGGTGTAATGGTTAAAGTCTTGGGAAATGTACTTGTCGCCCCGAGTTCAAATCCTGTATGTGGTAATTACTTAGCGCTAATACCCTTAGGAAATGTTGAAACCCTACTCTTCTTCCAGTTATGGATAAATAGTAGGGAAGACTGGGCTCTTTTATCTTGGTTTGGCAACCGGTTTAGGAGAAGGAAAACTCTGAATTTAAACCTGTTGAACTCCGTTTAAAATATTGACGTTGTGTCATATTCCTGCTCGTGCGGAGGGGTTTGTATATATATATATATATATAATATATATATATATATATATATATATATAAGAAAGAAAGAAAGAAAGAAAGAGGTAAATCACTGTTTATATAGCCTACGTGGACGAGTCTGTTGCTCGAATATAATGAAAAAATGAAAAGAAGGAAAGAAAGAGTAAGAGAGAGAAAGAATTAAATCAAGATTATTATACATTTTACATATTGAACTATTGCAATAGCACTTAAGTAAACATATCAAATGTTGTAATAATTAAATAATTATACTGTGATATATCCACAGGAAAGGCCATGTTAGCCCAGAATAGCACAGGAATCTGTGCGGTAAAGTAAGGAGCTGACGGTAGGTGTGGCGCTCACCTCAGACTAAAAAAAAAACAATCTCCTTGTTCTAGTGCTAGTGAAAAGGGGATATACTCCCTCGCTGATGGGCTGATGCCCACTTTAGGCCGCCCTGATGATTTTGCTAAACGAAACTCAGTAGGTACCACCAAAGTAGGTCACGTGATCAGTTTAAGCCATATGGAAGGAAGAAACGTGAATATTTTTGAACATTTTATTTTAAATGTCCCAAAACAGAAATAACGAATATAAATAATTGTTACAAAGAAAAACAATTTATCCAAAGATCAAATTATCCCATGGGGGAAAATTACTCACCGTTGTGTTGAAAAATAATTAAAACAGTCCGTTTTTGTTTACAACAGGGTCAGTTTCTTTATTGATATTTTTTAGCAGAATTCTGTATTCATAGTTCTTTTACTAAAAGAAATCCCGTATAGAAACTTATATTGTGTGGGGGGTGGTAAATCCCAGTTTATATAACCTGCGTGGGCGAGTCTATTGCTTACAACGCGGGCATAGGACACTACAATTGTTTCCTATATCAGAAGTGTTTGTTATTTTATTGATTGTTTTACAGATACTCGTATTGACTTCACAGGTGTTACAACTGAAAAAATAGGTACCACCAATTTTCTCTGTGAAATTTAGCCCCGTCCCTATATGTAACGCAATGAAACTTGCATAAAGATTAATATTATCTTCAAAATGTTTTTTGTCCATTCAAAAGAAGAAACATTGAAAAAAAAAAATGATAATTTAAAAAAAATTCCAGCTTAGGGAAATAATGGAAATTATGAACGAAAACAATGTTTACATTTTTGCACCGTTAAACCCATTGAAATTTAACGTAGGTAAAAAAAAAGTTACGACTAGAGGTTTTTAAAAAATTCCATGAAAAATCAATTAATGGTCCAATTTTCACGAAAATTTCCATAATTACTTACCTTTATGTTTGAAATAGTTTTTTCCTAAAATATATTTGGGGAAATATTTTATTTACGAGGTCTGCCCCCACCCCATTTTATTTAATGAAATATGAAAAAATTAACTCCCGAAACAACTTTTACTTTTTTTTCAATAAAGATAAGAGTCTGAATAATTATATCAGAAGATTTTTACAAGTTTCTATACGGGAGTCTTTTAGTAAGAAAAAAAAACATGAATACAGAATTCTGTTACAAAATATCAATAAAGAAACTGACCCTGTTGTAAAAAATAACGGACTGTTTTACTCATTTTTCAAGATAACGGTGAGTAATTTTTCCCCAGTCGGATAATTTGATCTTTGAATTAATTGTTTTTCTTTGTAACAACTCGTTATGTTTGAAATATCCCAAGCAAGTGTATGATAGCAAAAGTTAAACGGACGAAAAAATTACACATGATGGCCGGTGTGGGGTTGAAAGGCTTTTTCTTCGTCGGCTAGTAGCACGATGGTGTTGAAAGTTTGTTCTGGCTGACGACTTGGTTCTGTGTGATGCGGGGGCGTGGTGCGGGTTCGAGGTATGGCGGTCCCTTGATCTTGGCAGGAGTGTGCCAGCGCCGAAATCAACTGGTTTATCGACTTTAAATGAGCTGTTTTATAGTTATTAATCGGCTCGAGATTCACTTTAAAAGGTTTTTGGAGGAAAATTTTTGATTGGTTGAAAAACATTAAATAGAGGATATTTTTAGTTGTTTATAAATTTTGTTTTTCCTCTGGATGTTTGCGTTGTGGAACGCTTGTTTTGTTCATTTTGCTTAAAGCTACTGTCGAGTTAACATCCGGTTTATGTCAGTAACTTAGGTTCTGTTTCGAAGTGTTTTGTTTTTTCTTTTTAATTTGTTTTGTTGGTGAGTGGATGTATTGGGTTATGTTACAATTCTCAGTAATTTAGGTTCTGTTTTAGGTGGGTTTTTCTTTTTTTTGGGGGGGGGTGTCTTTTTCATTTGTTTTGTTGGTGAGTGGATATATTGTGTTAGTAAAAATTGTGAATCAAGAGAGATATCTATTTATTTGTTACCATTTTCCCGTTTTTTTTTTGTTTTTTTTGCGAGATTTATAAAAAAAGTTCAAAAATATTTGCGTTGCTTCCTTCAACATGACCTAAACTGATCACGTGACGTATTTTGGATGAAGTGTCTGTTGATTTATTGATTGTTGCAGATACTTGTATTGATTTCACAGGTGTTACAACTGATAGAATATCTTATAGAAAATCTATATTATTTTTAAGCAATCACGAGCGACAAAGATTTTTATGAAACATATTCACAAACTTGATTCACAAATTTTACTAACATAATACATCCACTCAACAACAAAACAAATTAAAAAGACAAAACAAAATACTTCGGAACAGAACCTAAGCTACTGAGAATATAACATCAAACGGAAGTTAATCCGACAGTAGCTCTAAACGAAATGAACAAAAAAAAAATGTTCCACATAGAGGCTCCACACAGGCTTCTGGATGAAAAATAATTTATAAACAATTAAAAATATCCCCTCCTATTTAACGTTTTTCAACCCATTATACACCCCCCCCCCAAAAAAAAAACCCCAACCTTTCAATACATTTTTCGAGCCTACTTGACAATTATAAAAACAGCTCACATAATGTCGAAAAGTCAGTTTTCGGCGCTGGCACACATAATGTTGCTCCTACCCGCATCACACAGAACCAAGTCGTCGGCCAACAACAGAGTTTCAACCCCACTCGTGCTACCAAAGTCGCCAGCCAGAACGGACCTTCAACCCCACATCTGCCCTCATTTCACTGAGCGAAGAAAGAATTATAATCTCAACAATTCCGGCTTTTGTTTATTTTTAAATAAACGAAATTATCGAATTTTTTTACTCCGTTTTTCTTTTGCTGTCATACGCTTGCTTGTGATATTTCACTTTGTAAAGTAAAAATTGGTTAAAATTGCAAATCGTTGTCAAAATTAAAACAGAAAAATTTGGCTTGGGCAGAGATTTTAATGAATTTGCTCATTACAAAGACACGGTTTGATTAAAATTGCAAATCGTCGTCAAAATCAAAACGGAAAAATTGGCTTTTTTTACTTAAATTTTAACCGTTAGTTGTGTTTTTAACCATTTTTTCATTGGACGTTATTTTCCTACAGGGGGTCGCAAAAGAAATAATTTTTAAGGGAGATAAATATTTCCGAGAATTTATTAACATAAAAACACTTTTGCTCATTCATACTTAAGAAAAGCACGTGTCGCCTGTAATATTGAAATAGAAAGTACTTTTTTGGCTGAACTTGCACAAAGGTGTCAAAATTCGATTGACCAGAAAAAACAGAACCCAATTTATTTATTTATTTTCCCATTAATCTAAACTTAAACCCAACCCCGACCCTAACCCTAACCCCTAAGCCTAAACCTAACCCCTAACCCTAACCCTAAATCCCCTAGTTAAAATTAACAGTTTTATTACAAAATGTGTGGTATACAGGGTGACCCAAAAAACAGAACCAAATTATTTATTCATTTTCCCAGTAAACTAATGTAAACCCCAACCCTAATCATAATCATAACCCTAACCCTAACTCTAACCTAAACCCTAACCCTAAACCATAGTTAAAATTAATAGTTTATTACAAAATGTGTGGGTTCTGTTTTTTCTAGGTCACCCTAATTTTGACACCTTGTGCAAGTTCAGTCCTTTTTTTTCTTACATGTTTATCAATTCTGACTAGTCTTATAATTCATCTGTTTTATTTTATCTATTTTTTTCCTTAAACACAACTAACGTTTACAATTTAAGTGAAAAATAACATAAATCGTGTCCTTAGTAATAATTAAATTCATTAAAATCTATGCCCAAGCGAAATTTTTCTGTGTTAATTTTGACGACGATTTGCAATTTTAACCTAAAAATTGTAAAGACGGTTGAGTGGCTTATTATCCGTATCATTTGGAGGTAAAAAAGAACAATTTCCTCGTATATTCCTCCCATAAAATAAACAGAACCCTCATTTATTTCCGTGTTTTTGCAATAAATGTTTTATTTTTCTTGCACCCGTTATTTTACAATACTAAATATATTTTCTTTATTCTTTATTCTTTAACAAATAAAGAAAATATATCGGGGACAATAAAAATTACATCTGGGATGATTAATTCGTCATCCGGGACAGTTTGCTGGGGACGGTAAAATTTTTTCCTAAAAGTTAGTACTACATTCCAATAATGGCCGTTTAGTGATTGCCAAATGCTGACCTCAAAATGAGGCTACAGCACCGCAGGTCTATTCTCAAAGCCATGTAATGAATAATGGTGGAGGAAGATAGTTTAAAAGGACCGAATTATATACTGCTAAGCCTACTCAGGGTAACTTAAAGTAAAAAAGTTTGTTTTTTTTTTAGCTCAAAACACACTAGGAAATTGATTTTTGTCCAAATATCCAGAATTATCACTGCTTCAGTTTTTCTTAATGTTTTATTACATGTTATTATGCTACTGATGACTGACAAGTATAGATGATGTTAATAAAATTAAACAAAAATATTTTGATTTTGGGACAGTCCAAACCCCATTCGGGACGGTTGATAATTTTTGTTCGGGACGGTCATGAAAACAGTTAGTGTCAGGGCCTGGTTGGATTAATTTCGTTTATTTAAAAATAAACAAAAGCTGGAATTGTTGAGACGAGTTCTGTTGTAGGTGACTCACCTATGACACGATCATAGACTTACCCAAAGGGTATATATTAACAGAGCAAAGCTACTCAAATGAGAAGTAGCAGATACATGTTCTTCGTGTACGCTGTAACAAGGAAACATTTCATTGTACGTTGATACATATTGTTGAATACATCTGTACTTTACATTTTATCTCCATGTTGAGTTATTATTTATTCACCTTTAAACAGGTCATAACAGTCCAAAAGGGTTATCTACCCTTGTCGCCAGGTTTTCTCCTATAGGTGGCTAGGGTATTTCAACGACAGCCCAGGAAATTTTCTTTCTTTCCCTCGGTCCAGCAACCACTACACATGGCATAGACGTGGTGTCTATATCCATTTAGTGAGGGGGCTTTGCCCCACCCCCAACCAACCAGTAGTAAGTGACATTCCTTCATAAACATCTGTATCACTTCTTTATGACTTATTCCTATCTGCCCCTTTTATCAACGTTGCTTTTTATCTGTGTATCTTTATGTATCTGTTTCTATATCTATACTGTACATTGTCATGTATGTATGTCTTCTACATGTGCTCAGACAAATAAAGTCTGTATTTGCTATTATATATAACTTCTTTGTCGGATTATTTCACAAGGTTCCCACTCGTTTTAGGAAATCATTTTCCAGGATGTTTTGAGGACATTTCCAGGAAACTCTAAAAATTTTCCAGGACAGCACTTGTTCATGGTAATTTCATAATTTAATCAATATTAATCTAATATCGACACATTTAGACAGTTTTATTCTTACTTTTTTATGATGCAGGGTTAATCAAGTATCTTGGGTTCATTATAGATGATGCCTACATCAATCAATTAACTACATAGGGTGTCCACAAAGTTCATATGCACTTTAAAGTTATGAATTATTGAAAGCACACTGGCTTTATGGACATCCTGTATGAGATAATTCAATTTGTGTATTGTTAGCCACACCAGCATTAAATTTGTTATGGTATATATTCAAAATAAAATTTCATAAGATAAACAAGAAAAACAAAAGAAAGTAATTTTTATAATTTATTAAATTCAAATAGGAAAATAGTACATCTTATTCTTATACTGAAGAAATTTGATTTTTTTTTTTTTTTGGGGGGGGGGGGGCAAAAATAATTTATTCAGATGAATGTACCCGTGACAACAAATTTCGACAAAATTTTCATGAAAAGAAAAGATTTGATATGGTCTCTTATGTTTAATGGCACATCAATCTTCATGGGTTATTTAATGCCAAAGCCATACTTGTAGAAA